>JAJHZJ010000401.1:8690471-9087971 GCA_023548195.1 Bettongia penicillata ogilbyi | reverse complement strand
ACCAGGTCTTAAAGAAAGGAATGTGAGTTGCTTGAAAGAAGATAATATGTCCATCTAGAGAAGAAGTAATGTGAGAAAACCTTTGCATAAAAGTGGTACCAAGCAGGTCAGAGTGGAGTAACAAGATCTTTCTAGAGTGTAAGAACAGGCACAGCTGAATCAATATAGTCAGTACAAGAAAGAAAAGTCCTGAATGCTGCACTAAAAAATTTTGATTTTATCCAAGTTGATCAAAAAATGGATTTGATGAATATTTTTCTGGTGATTATCTTCTAAGTTAAATGGAAAAGGAGAAAGGCCAGAAGTGTATTTATCATTGCTTTTGTAAAATTTAGACTGAAGGTGAAGAAGAAATGGACACGAAGGTTGGCTAGGAAAATGGAAAATTTGGGATCATAAATTTAGAGATTAAAGAGACAAAAAGAAATTGTCTAATCCAGGGGTTCTTCAACTTTTTTGTGTCATGGCTCCTTTGGCAGTCTGGGAATGCCTATGAACCCCTTCTCAGAAAAAAATGTTTGCAAAGATGTAAAAAAATGTAGGATTACAAAGGAAATCAATTATATTAAAATATAGTTTTTTAAATATTTTTAAAAACAAAGTTCATGACCCCAATTTTAGAATTCCTACCTCAGAAAGTTATGTGAAACCCCTGATAAATAATTTATGCATGGACACTGTAGCTGGTATATCTCAAAAATATGACTTAAACTAGGTCTTTCTGACTCTAAGGCCAATATTTAATGTCCACTACGCTATGTATGGTACACTTCATATTGGCCCTTCATATTTAAAAGTATTCATTTATAATGCCTTTCTCCCATGAGGTTCCTCAATCAATCGATGCTAATAAGTTACCTTTGACACCCATGTCCAAGAGTCACTGGAGATGCAGCATTGGATACTGAGGTTTTGACCTTGGGAGAGAGGGTGTCACCAATACTTGTGGTTAATGTCCCCATCTGGCTGTAGAGAAAAGTCACTAAAACAAAGCATGCTATGTTTTCCCCCAAAATGAATGATAAGCTCTCCAACTTCTATACAGACACTCAATATATAAAATATGGATATTGAAGGTTCACAGGACCATAGAAACATAAATTGAGTGCTAGAAGAGATGATACCATCCGGTCCAATCCTCTAATTTTACCAAGTGAGTAAAGCAATAACTTTTATTTCACCCACTACAGAAAATACATGACTGCAATGACATAGATGTTCACAGACAAATGCATGAAACAGAGAGCCATCAAATAACCCATTGAACTCAATAGCCTCTTTCTAAAAGACGTAAACACTTTAAGGTACTGCTGAAAAGACATTCCCCATTCCCCTCAGACCTGAATCATCTGAGCAACTCACAATAGCTAGTTTTATAAAATCCAGTCTTCTTGACCTACCCCATGGTATGGCTTCAATCCTCCAACTAAAGAGTGATTCCTTTGTGGTATTTATGTTTTTATCCAAAAAGCACTCTAGTGAAGAAATCTTTTCACTCTAAGAATTTGGAACCTAACTCCAAACCAGGCACTCAATCCACTTAGCCACGCAGCAGCCCATTAATTTATAACTCATCTTGTTGGTACGGACATACACGAACAATTCTCAGTTGTTGCTTTTTTGCTAAAACACACACATGCAGAAGAAATGTTTTGTTTAAAAAAAACTTACAATGTATTTCTTTTTCTTTCTCTGTTATATTCTTTTCTTTTTGCATTTACCTGTAGGCAAACTTTTTGGGTTCAAGTTACCTGGTCTGAGGCTCCTGACCTATCGAAAGCAATCCTTACCACAGGAAGACCCAGATGTGGTGGTGATTGACTCATCCAAGCACAGTGATGACTCGGTGGCCATGAAGCACTTTAAATCCCCTACTAAAGAAAGCTGCAGCCCCTCTGAAGCCGATGACACAAAAGCATTGATACAGCCAAGCAAATGTTCTCCCTTGGTTAATATATCAGGGCCACTTGATCATTCCTCTCCCAAACGGCAATGGGACAGGCTCTACCCTGACATGCTGCAGTCCAGCTCCCAACTGACCCATTCCAGATCGAAGGAAAGTATTTGTAGTATACGAAGGGCATCTTCAGTGCATGATATAGAAGGATTCAGTGTCCATCCCAAGAATGTATTTAGGGACCGACATGCAAGTGAAGGTATGTTTGAAAAAAAAATTTAAGTATATTTTGATATATCCTGAAAGATCATTTCCTTGTTATGACTGATTTTAAGTTGGACCCTTAGTTTAGGAGGGAAAATTTGGACAAAAGGTGAGGAGTTTTGAAAGTGTTAAGGTTGATTTTCATAACCATAATTGCTTCCTACTGTGACTCCAAATGGATGACCTGACTTTTCTGTGTCTTTATTTCTCTGACACTACAATAAGCATTCTCTACCTACCCCATATGGTGTTAATTAATTCATATTGATTATGAGGTACTCTTAGGTGATAAACGCTATGATACACAATATAATTCATTTTTATTACATTTAGCAAATCATTGTATTAACTTGGTGGAAAGAAAGAGGTCAGAGATGGTTGCTATGAATAGAGGCATTCTATTAAACAACTACTTTTAAAAGAAATAGTAATTTCAAAGAAGTCTAGTGAACTAATAAAATGGCTGAAAATAACCCTAATTTTGTTCTATACTCCTACTGTTTCCAAGAATAAAATTGACCCTCTATACCTAGATTGCGTTCCCTATTATTTAAGTCCATTTCTTCTGTCAAAGTTCTTGTTAGGTGCCTCCTCTGCATGAAACCTTCTCTGATAACTAACTTTGCAGACCCCTGGGTAAAAGTAATCTCTTCCTTCTCAAATGTTACTAGAACCCTTTATTTTAAACTCTCCTTTTGCCCTCTCCTAGTCTATCCTCTGCCTATGGTATATATGTCATATTTCATATATCATATTATAATCTCCTAATGACAGAAATGGAGTTGTTTTTATCTTTATATTTCTAACATCTAACACAGAACCTTGCACACAATAAGCAATTAATACATTCTAATCAAATCAGAAAAGTATAGGTTTATAATTACATAATGAACTAAGTATGTCAATCCTATTAACTCTTCTGCTCTGCCATAAAAGTTTTCAAAATGAATATTTTTTTCAATTATTGGTATACTCTAACTTTTCCAAAGAGTTAATGTGAAACAGATAAAAATATTCCCTAAGGTCTAGAATGCTGTGTTATTTACATTAAGGGGATATAAAAATACTAGATCAAGCTTATCCTCCCCCTCAAGTAATTTATCATCTAATTGGAAAATCAGGAAACATACAAATACATAATAGCAAATAGCCACAATAACAACCACAAAAATTTGGGAAAGTGCAAATAAAAGTCTAAAACATAATTAATTCCATTTCAGCAAATTTAGAATTGGTGATAATCCTTATGTAGGCAGAACTAGCACTAATTAATTTTAAAGGAATTAATAAGCAATTAAAATACTATATGTAACAATTCAGTTTTGCCCATTTAAGTTCACATTTTAAAACCTGCTAAAAACCATTTTATTATTGTCCTTTTACATACATTTACTAAACTAGTAAAAATAAGATTCTTCTATATTAATTAAAGTAGGCCACATAGTACCTGTACTGGAAATACCAACATGGCTGGTTCTGACAATTAGTTTAGTAATATAATTAGGAAAATTCAAACTATTTTCTGTTAAAAACAGTTTGAGATTCAATTCTTCACTAATTCAGAGTGGACAAGAGTCAAAAATACTAGGCTGATGAGCTTAGATTTGTTTGATCAAGGGAATGACTTTGGAAAGAACAGAGATGATAGATTATCCTGACAGCTCTCCTTCCAAATGATTATAGGTGGCTTGATCATCTAGCAGGGCATTAAAACAATCCAGGCATAGAGTGGTAGAAGCCTGACAAAGAATGACTAGAAAAGAAAGAAAAAAATGGAGCTGTTCAGCTTGTGAGGAATAAATGAAATCTAGTGATAAATTGGAGACGAGGGAAGAAGACAGAAAGGATTCCAAAATGACACAAATTTCAAAATCAATCCTGGGTTTGAGAGAGGGGAGCTACTTAGGATGGTGATGTCACCAGTAATGGGAAAATTAAAAAGGTATGTTGTTCAGGAAAGAAAATTGATCATTGCATCATTTTTGACATGGTACATTTGGAGGTATTTAAATAAAGAAGTCTAAAAAACTAAGATCTAATCTTGGAGAAAAAATGAAAAGTTGGAGTAATGGAGTGTCCGTCTGAGAATCTTCTGCAAAACAACCTTTGAAATCTTTATTAAAATCCCGCAACCCCACCCTCAAGGAGTAAAGGGAGAAGAGCAGGATTGTAACAAACCTGGCTTTAGCCATTGTAGAACATAGAAAAAATAAAGGGAAGTGGAAAATCAGAGGAGACAGGAACCTCAGTCAAAGGATAAGAAGAGAAGGAAATCCCAACATCAGAGGAATCGGGGGAATTTACAGAAAAGATGTAGCCATACCTATAGCAATGACATCGAAATAGTGTAGAATAGTGAAAGAGGAAGCAAAGATGATGGATAATGTACAAACTGGATAACCACAGCAAACATTTACAGGTCAATCACAGAGCCAGAGACTACACAATCAATTTACCACTTTAGTAAATTAAGTGACCAAAATAAATAAAAACATTCAGGTAAATAAGAGTCAAATTCATTGCCTAGAATCCTAGTGTCAGAAACAATCAATTTGACCAAACAACAGTGCACAACATAACCAAAGACTCTGAAAAAAAAAGATAATTTGATTGATATCTAATCTTTGATTGGGTCTTCAGGGTCTCCATTAGTGCTAAGTTATTGACATAACTCAAACATATCTATTTAATAACTGATTTAATATTTCACAGGTGTCTCTGCATAAGCAGGTAATTACCATTGTTTGAAAACAGAATGGCAGATCTAACAGGAACTCAATGCCAAGATTTTTCCCAATGCATTCATACTTTTCTTTCCTTTCCCTCCCTTCCATAACTTCCCAATCATTCCCCAAAGGTGCATCTTTTACTTGCAAGAGTCTTTCTTTTGTCATCACTCCTGTAGTGATGCAATAATAAATGCTATTTAGTATTTGTAGTTACTCCCAAGTAGATTAAAATAAGATTGACCAGACCTCTTAAGACTATGTTTTTTGAAATCTTTTGAAAACTGGTTCATTTCTAAAGGGAAATAGATCTAACACCTTTTGTGGATCAATGTTTTAACCTTTTAGTATAGCTTGTAGAAAATGTTAAATCTCCTAGTTGGTTTTTAATTGTGATAACTGATTTTTCCAAACAAGAGAACTTCTCTATATATATTAGGGGTTTCCATTTCTTCACCCTTTTTGGAGGGATGATGTGATTTGGGGAAATGAATAAGGAATTTTCAAATAATTTAAAGCAACTCCAGAATGGATGTAAATATGTACCAGCAGGCTAGGTGGATACAGGTCAAATGGAAGTGGTCATCCTGTATAACCCATACACTCACCTTCTGTTAATTGTCCTCCATATGTGCAACATGTGGTCCAAAAAGAGAGGAAAAGAGTTGGCAGTTATATCTCAATTCAGTTTGTATGTTCGAGTCTAAGGACATGTTTAGTTCTACAGTTCACTAGACTGAACATTTTGCTATTGAAATTGTTTCAATTTTGTGAATTGAAACAATCAGAATATATCTCAAGGTTTTATACATGCTTAGGAGTAGAATAGATGTCACCAAAATGTTGATCATTTTTTTAAAATCTTGGATATATTTGACTAATGTTGAAATAAGTAATTATTTCAAGTGTCATTTTATGACACTTAGGCAAAATAAATGCTACAATATCAATGGAAGATTTCCCTGTTTGAAAGCAGTCTGAAATCTTTCATATTTATGTTGTTTTGATACACTGAATTTAGCACCTAGAACACAGTGGAAAGTTAATTAATATTAAAATATCAAACGTATTAAGCAATCACAATGGACTTTTGAAAAAATATATTTAATAAATATTTTGAGATAGCCTAGCATTTTATATGTTCATACTGTTAACACAGGACCCATTAAACACGACATAAGTTCATTTACAAAGGTGTATTAAAACCACTCAGTTTCATTAAAAGATAAATAATTCAATATGGCTGGACACAAATATGAAGTGAAATGGATGTATCCATACTTAACAAATGTTTTCAACACATGCTTAATAAGAAAGTATAATTGCCAAAAACAAAAATTAGTTTGAGATATATAGTACTATATAATCTTTCTTCCCACATATCTTTTAGGTGCTGCTTCAGGAAACATTGGAATTTAGCACATAACTGGATTAATATTTTTACATTGAAATTATTGCCAGCTGAGGAAACCATTAGTCATATTAGCATAATTGGACATCATTAAAAATAAACTAATATCAGATGAATTTAATTTAAATTAGTTGCCCTTTTGCATGGTTAAAGAATAAAAATTTGTGCTAATTCCAATTAATGGCACAATCTATCCTATTGCATTCTGTTTCTTTGATATGTTTTACAATGGTAATTCTGAGAACAAAATGCAGTTTTTAGTCTCCTTTTTATCTTTCTCTCCTTTTCTTTATTCTTACGATGCTGAATACAGACAATGGTCGTCACGTCAAAGGTAATGTACAAGTATAGATTTTGTTATCTGATGCTTAAAGCACCATGTTATTCAGCATGTTACCTTGCCTGTC
This sequence comes from Bettongia penicillata ogilbyi, assembly GCA_023548195.1. Classification (NCBI taxonomy): domain Eukaryota; kingdom Metazoa; phylum Chordata; class Mammalia; order Diprotodontia; family Potoroidae; genus Bettongia; species Bettongia penicillata. Next base: position 9,081,266 of record JAJHZJ010000401.1, on the reverse strand, counting down.
ATATGACCTGTATAATATTCCATTCTCATGCTGACCTCTATAGGGCTGGACTTGTTATTGAAGTAGTTTGGAATTTGGTTTGGTTTTACTACAGACATTTTAATGTACTCCACTAAGTCACTGTAAGTACTGACTGGATGGAAAAAGTATGAGGACAAATCGACAATGGCACATCTGAAAGATTTTTAAACTAATTCCACTGGGAAGGAGGCATGTAGATGTTTCACATGCAAACAACTGAGTAGACATAGATGGTGGGAACAAAGCTCCATAGTAGTTTCTTCATGTATTCCTCTTTTGTCTCCTTAAAACTAGTTTCACGTTCCTGGATGGCAGGGGGTATGGTTTTAAGCTTACTGTAGTAGTAAAATGTGCATGCGTGACATGTGTTTCTTGATGTTCAATACTACCTTTAAAGAGTTTTTAATGGCATCCAAAATTAGTCTCAAATCACTGGTATTAACTGGAACAGCAAAAAGGAAAAGGCTATTCTGCCATGCCTTCTAGTAAATTTGGATTTGACTAAAAATTTAAAATTTGTTTTGTCCACTTTCTATAACTATTAGACACAAAGTGTCACAAAAGATAAGAACAACATGGTTTAATGTCAAATTGAAAATTGTTTTGTCATATTCTCTGTGAGGCCATGCATGCTGCTAAATATTGTGAGTATTGTCATAAAAACTCCTCCTTTGGTGCATGTGTGTTGCATGTGCAAATTTGATAAAGCAGCCATCCTTGGTGTACTGAAACGTCACTCCTTTGGCTTCTTGTGAATATCAGTGGTGTTCTGTACTCTGTGTGCTTTGTTTTTTACTCCTATGCATTCAGTGCTGGGGAAGATTTTGGATAAACAGCACTTCAGACTGATAGACGACTTTACTACAATAAGGCTAATTTTGAAAAAATGGAAAATGTGGGAGTTCCCTTGCTTTGATTTTATCCAAAGACCTTAGAATTTGAACTGAGAGGATTACCTGTAGTGGTGGGACGGTGTCTGGTCTCTACGGTAAATTCAGTCCTCCGCCTATCCACTGTGACTGTCAACAAGGAGAGCAATTAGTGCCAGTTACGGCAATAAGGAGTTTTTTGTGACTATGATTCAGGCATTATCCTTCAACTAACATTATATAGGCAGGTAGTATTAACTTTTAGTGCTTGCTAACTTGGGCTATATTTAAAACAATTATCTGCTTTGCCTTTTATTAATTAACGATAAGCTCATGGGTAATTTTGAAGGATAATACACATGAGTTCATTATTGTTTCAAAAATAAATAGTTCAGATAGTCAATATCCACAGACCTCTAACATAATGTTTCTATTTTCCAACTAATTCATTTTGTTCTTACAATTTTCTTCTGGGTTATTTAATTTTATTACCTATTTTAAATAAAATGAGCAATTTCACATATAACTTTTGACTCTCTATAGCTGTATCATGTAAGAGATTTTTATTTATTTTAATTTTATAAAAAACTTGATTTTGATAAATTCTTATCTTGAGGTATTAAAAGTTAATTGAAAGATAAATATAAATATAGGTTCTCATTATAGCCAATATTTTTTAGAGAGGAATCATCATAGCACTAGTTCGGAAAACTGCTAGGTAAGGTTTCAGTGGTTATTCAAATGTTTTCCATGAAGTAGTTAACTATAATTGTCCACTGCAAAATTATTTGCAAGATGGTTTTCTGGCTCCCCAGAAATGGATTTAGACATTATATAATTGAAAACAAGTTTTAATAATAATTAAAAATAAGAGCTAATAATAGCTAGCATGTTCATAGTGTTTTAAAGATTACAAAACATTTACAAATATTCATTCATTTTGTCCTCATAACGATCCTGAGAGGTAGGTGCTATTGTTTATCCACATTTGGCATATAAGTAAACTGAGGCAGACAAATGTTCAGTGACTTGCTTGGAGTCACACAGCTAGTAGGAAGTCTCAGACTAGATTTCAACTCAAGTCTTCCTGACTCAACATCCAGCATTATATCCTTCTGAACCACCTAGCTACCTCATATCAATTTTGGTATTGATGCATTAATAAAATCCAGAAGTGTATCTAAATTATTTAAATACCTAGCATCATAAAGAAATGTTATTAACCGAGATATAATCAGGCAAGGACTGAGAAGAACTTCAGGTTCATCTTATTTGTTTCCGTCCAGGTAATATACCTGTTAGATATATACACAATACCATAAGAGGTTGGTTTATATTCTCTTATTAGAGATATCCCAAAAAAGTTATTGCATTGCCTTCTTTAGCAGCTTATTAGAACATCTTCTGACCCACAAAACTCACCTAAATCCTTCTTGCTGAAAGTTAATCTCCTTTCCTCTTAGTGTCTCCTCCGTGTACTCAAGCCCTAGCTGGACACTACCATTGGACGTACTGATACTTTAACTTAAAAACCTTTGCTTCTAAAGTTAAATCAGTCCAAATTAACCTTTTCTTGTAAGATCCATTCATTCCCTTTAATAAACTTAAATGTTTGGTGCTATCATTTCCTCAAAATAACTGGCCATAGTATAAAGAAAAGCTTCATCATCAAAATAAATGGAAGAATTACTTCATTAATTTTGAATATAACTATATAGATATTATAACCATTTCTGTCATATGTCATCGGTTATTCAAATCCTAATCCTATTTGAATTATTCAGCTTCTCCCATGCACCTGCCTCATCAATCCCCATGTTGTCTATTCATTATCTGAATCACTGACAAAATATCTGATCAGAACATTCTTATCACTGAACCATTGGGACCCTTTCAAGACATTACTACTAATTACTGTGCAGCAACCAACAATCGAATAGCCATCTCCAAAACATGTCTAAGTCTTTAGTATGGAACAAAAATAAAAGGCCTATTCACGAGTTATTACAGCTTTCACTTTTTCTAACTAAGAATCGTATAGCTATCTTCAGTAGAAGCAGGTTGATTTAGACTTTTTCCCAAAGGCAAAAAGCAAAAATAGTCACAAACTGATTCTCTGATGACACAGGCCTTTGGTCATCTTATATATGCTTGCATTGTATATTAAACACTGAATAAAATTTTATCAGAAATGTACAACTGTTTCTTCCAGATTCTTTCCAATTGTTAACTTGATTAGTATGTGATACTTAAAGGTGTTCTTTGTCCGTGATCTTTTTTTCAGAAAGTCCCTATTTGCATTTTTCAAATACTAAGCTGCCCAGCTAAATAAGGCTGTGATAACTTCAGAAAAAATCCTGTGTTCCTAAGAGACACCTTAAACTTACTCACCTGAATCTTTCTTCCAGCTTGATTTATCTCTATGCCATCACCCTGCACAGATTTTGATTCTGAATACAGCTTATTTCTTGAGGAAAAACTAATTTTCTTTTTTTCTGTTTTTTTAAAGCAACACTATGTCCTCAGCTATGTTTCCTTTCTTATACAATGAGGATATTGTTTTTAGTTTTCCTTCAATGCCTGGTGAATTTAAGTCATATTTTAGTATTACAGTTAAATAGCCTTAACTTTAATGTCCTTATAGTTTGTTGGATTGTTATTTTTTCTAAACCTTTAGATTTGGTTTCCCTAAGTGTAACGTGGATCTTTGTATTCAAATCCATGAACCTTCATCGGAAACGTCTACCATATTTCAAGCCTCTGTGCAGCAATTGGATTTTTAAATTGTTTCTTATTTTCCAACATCACCCAATACATTGGGCAATTGGTCTTTTGAACTGATAATTATCTCTCTAAAGGATACCAGACTATCCCATATTCTTTTGTGTTGTAAGTATATATTTACCTTGCTATTGCCCTATGTTGGTAGGAGTTCATTTTATTTAAATTCATCTCAGTTTCTCAGGTTACTCTTCTTTCTTTCATTATCTTTCTTGCCCTCTCAGGTCTTGATCACTTTCACTAAGGTTGTCTTTCACTTTTCGGAGCTCAACCAAGTCACTTCTGAAAACAGAATTAGGAAGTAGTAAGCTCTGATTTCTGACTTCTAGCTTTCGAATTCAGTTGCTTCGTGGCCGCGTGATCTCTGCCTCAGATTTCTCAGATTTGAAATGGGGGTTTTATAAAATTACCCAGACTCAAGTAGGAGAAATACTCTCATTAATATTTTGAAAAACTTTTGAAGACTAAATATGCTGTAAGCCAGCTCATCTCCTCTTGTAGATTTTCAAAAGCTTCAGAATATAAACATTTGAATGCAAAATTAATTTTCAGGAACATATAATGAGCTACAGTGTAAAGGATTACATGAAATTTTGGTTTATTTGATGTAGTTTGTTTGATTCTAGGTTCCACAAACCCCTTTAACTCAAGAATTCTTTACCTGAGCTAAGTACAGGCAACAGGTTTAATATCTTAATATTTTTAGCAATATTAAATTCCATCTCCTATATCTGAATTTTTTAACTTGAGTTCCATGGATAGAAATGGAGGGTCCATAGACTGGAATATATATATATATATTTGTATGTATGTATGTATGTATGTATATATATATAATCTTTATTTTTTACTAATCCCTTAGCATTTCCTTCAATTACATAAAAGCATAATTTTTAGGGGAATATTGGCTTCCCCAGAGGCCCATGACACAATCGAAAAAAGTAAAAAAGAAAACATCCCTACTGTAATGTTTGGTGAACAAATTAAATTTATAGGTGACTACAATCAGGAATCAGTATGTGAGGCTCTAAGAATAAAAAGCTGCCATAACAAATAGAATTTACTACTTAGGAAAAGACATCTTCCATAAATAAGACAGGCCAAACCAGCTTTAGCAATAAAAGGGAAGCTTATTTTATTCTTGTCTATGTCAGGGAAACAGAAAAAAAATAACAAAGCCCCTTTTTCATTTATCATCATAACCATTTCAGTTGTGGTGTTTGGGGAACTAGGATCAGTTATAGAAACAAAGTGAAGAGATTAGTAGTGACGTGCTCCTTTTTACCCATCACACAGGAGACAGCTCTATCCATATAGCACTGTCCTGATTCATATGTATAAGAACTCTTTTGGTACTGGGTGCTAGACAGCCATGGTAATAAATGAAACTATAGACATTCCATCAAAGAATTACAAGCTATTTAGTGAAAAGAGACCATTTTCTTGGACCACCCACCCTCCCATAAAGCCTGGTCAAGATCCTTATCAGTAACCAAAAATTTCTTCTGCTGTGGACTGCAAGTTTGAGGAGATTAGAAGAAATTAGCTGCAAAGAAAAAAAAATGTTGTGAAAGCCACAAATGTCATCCCTTGGGCTGTGATGGAAGTTGTCGCTGTTCTTGAATTTGGCCTTAGAAAGCTAGAAATAAAATAAATATATACTGTGCTTATAACATCCGATGGAAATAAATTGGTAATATGTAGTGGGAACTTCTCTAAAGACCATAAGAATGAGATCACTGTCTGAAGCCTGTCATGAGACTAGATTAATTTGGGGCCATTTTCTCCTCTTATTACAATCCTTGTCACATGAATGGAAATGAAAGTCAGACTCTATATGCAAATTAGGACATTCTAGGCAATATATGCCAGGATATTGCAATAGAATACATCATAGGGACAGACCTGACTGTCACCATGAATGAAATTCACTAAGTGAAGAGTTGCAACTAAAAAGAAAGACATTATTTTAGTTGAATAAACAACTACCCTGTTAAAATTTCTGAAACCATTCATAGTAAAATACCTTGTGATTTCCTCTGAGTTTTGTTATAAATTCATAATTTATATAGGCTTATAATTTACAGGCTGTTTTTATTTTTTAACATCACATCTATATAATATCAATTGTTCATTGTGGTCTAAAATACTTGATCTGCAAATGAATAATTAGAAATTAAAGGAGCATTTACACTATTACCTACTACTTCTTAAAATGCATTCAAATCCCTCCAGGTTCTGGCATAATTCTTAAAGAAAAGCTAGTAATATAAAACAAGATATGCACATTTAGAATTGTCCTCAAATATATCATATAGTTACATTGTGAGATTCTATAAGGAATGATCCGTGCTCCTAAATACTATTAAGAAAATATTCTTGAATAATCCTTCCTGCCAATTTGCTATTAGAGAAAAAAATAACAATGGGCATGGAGAGTCTGCCATTTGCATCAGAAAACTCCATGGGTACCATGCTGAATAAACAACAGAGCAGTAGGTTCCATGGCAGAGGAAAGTATATGTAGCCACTCTGGATGGGAGGAAACGAGTGAGAAATGAGTCAAAGTTCTCTTAACAACTTGTCTCAATGCCTCAGACAAATCCTTCAAGATTACAAAATCTTATCTTCAAGATAAGAAACTATGGATGGCAGCAGCATCTAGCTAGTTTTCTCAGATGTGCAAGTCCTCAAGGAGTTTCTGTCTTAAATCAGAATGAAGCCATAACAAAAAAAGAAGAAAAGAAAAATTCTACACAGAAATTAGATTTCTCTTCTAAAAGGACACCGAATATTCCGCATACACCCCATCCTCTACCTCATCTGTAGTCAACCCATCCTGCTAGCGCTTGGCTACTTTGAGCTTAGCCCATCCTGACATACTCATGTCAGGGGCACTTTGAAGCCTTGCTCTACGTAACGCTGAAAATGTGTGAGATGTCCAGCCAGCTTATCAATTCTCCTCAGACTCTGACTGGGGAGTTACATCAAATAAGCATCCAGGGCACAAAGGTCATGGGATAATAAGAGGAAAGGAAGACAAATCTGGCCCAGGGATGTCACATATGTGGAATTTTCCATAGTTGGTAAATTTTTCCTATAAGCAAATCTTGAATCACATCTCTGATATACATGGATCATGATGAGAGATTCAGGAGGGCATTTGAATTCAGAATTTGACCAATAATAACCAGTTGGTTTTTCTATTTTATTCCAACCTTTAATGAAGGAAAGAGCTAAACCTGCTATCTAGGGTCAGGGCCAGTCAAATTCTTGCCCCTGATATACGCAGCATAAAAGATAGCAGAAAGTGACCATAATAAGTCACTGAATTTAGTGTTATCTGACTTAGGAATGTATGTGACATAGTTAAGTAGTGTTATCGTTTAAAGTCATCCATTTTTTCTTCCTGTTCCTTCCTAATATCACCTATTATAAATACTTTCTGATATTTTTTAGGGCCTTTTAATCATATCAAGTCAAGTCTACTGGGATCCACCTCTGATTCGAATCTCAACAAATACAGCACCATCAACAAGATTCCTCAGCTCACTTTGAATTTTTCAGACGTCAAAACTGAAAAAAAGAGCACATCCCCTCCATCTTCTGAGAAAACAATTATTGCACCCAAGGTTAAAGATCGAACACACAATGTGACAGAGAAAGTTACCCAGGTAGGTGTGCTTTATAATCAACTTCTATCACGTCTTCTCTTCTTTCTCTTCTTGGATTGTGTTGTTGTGGGTGAAACACATCCTCTCTAACACAATGAGAATTAGCAGTAGAGGCACGCCTTTTATCTGTACTCCTATTTATCTCAAGATAATGGATTGTGTGTAGTGAGAGTTTATAGATTATAAAACTCAGTCAGAATAGCTTAAATAGGAATTGTTGCAGGCTGTTTTCCTTTGTTTTGTTGTAGTTCGTGTGACCTTTATCAAGCTTTGATATTGTTTTACTAATAAAGGATTCTGTTTTAAAATTATAAATTCCCCTATAGAAATCCTAGTTAACTAATCAAACAATTGTTTTTGTACCAGACCAATTACTTCCTTAGTATAGTAAATCCGCAGTCAGAGAACTTCCTCTGCCAATGCAGATGGACAGCAGTTTTGCAACTTGTAATCAGAGAGTTTCCTGAGTTGCTGAGAGGTTAAATGATTTCCCCTGGGACACACAGTCATTACGTGTTGGGGCAGGTACTTTTAGGCCAACTGTCTATTCATTATCCAAAGTGGCTCTCAATTCACATGCACATACATGAATATGTGTGTGAATTATGTGTATGTGTGTATATATATATACACACATACACATACATATATAAGTACACATATGTATACACAAAGTGTGTGTGTATATATATATATATATTCATGCTTTTTTTGCTATTGTATCTGCATTATACATATCATCAGACTTCATCAATTTGGAATGATTGGGGAAAACCTTGGATAATTTAGTAAAACATATGTATATGTGTGTGTATAATTTTTCTTTTAAAATAGAGTTCTATAACTTCCAACTACATAGAGTCACTTGAACTGAGAGTAAAGAAGAATGTAGGGCTATTTGTAGGTTCAAATAAGATAAAATAAGTGCTTTGATAATATTATATCACTGCATAGATGTTAGGTATTGTTAATCAAATCTTAAATTTCTACTGCACAGTCATGTGAAATCACTATCCCACATTCTTAGGGCTCACATACAACTCGTGAGTACCTGAATGTAATGGTATAATTGGTCAAGACCTTAAGGAAATCAAATGGTGAATCAGAGAAGTCATCATTTTTAAGCTTTAGTTAGACTTTTCTTGCCCTTGTCAAAGATTTCTAAGAGTGTTTGCTATAGATATATAGGAGTACCATTTTAGCCTAATGATCTATTTATTCTATTTACTTATTTGATGTGTTTAATAATGATGCCTTTGAACAATACTATCATTGTTTTCTTATCACATAAGTATCTCTATTTCTTCAAAAATCTAAAGGATCTATTAATTGGATTTAAAATGAATTTTAAGCATTCCCAAACTGCAAACAATGGAACAGAAAATAAGGGAAAAGAGGAGGAAGCTGAAAGGAGAAAAGGAAACAAGAAGTTCTAGAGGGTAGATACAAAGTAGAGAGACTAAGCCAAAACAAATCTGTAGAGCAGCAATTTCTACATTTAATGCACCCTCTGCGAGTCCTTGCCTTTTTAGAACTGCTAACATTTCCTTACTGAAGAAGTAAGGCCTTCATGAGATTTGGAGATTATCTAATTTTAATCTGACTCTTTCACTTTACAAATAATTAAACTGAAGACCAGTGAAGCTAGGTGACTTTTCTAAGGTAATACAGGCTGTAAGTAACAAAGTCATCATTTGGATCTGGAACCTCTGACTTAATTTTTAACTTTCTTCCCTTAATGTTCTCTCTTCTCTGATCTTTCTGGAAATGTTCCCTTGCATTTCACCGTGGTTTCATATGATCTTGCTTAAGGGTGCAATAAAAATCATTGCCTGACAGTTGGATGATATTTGCTGTTTCTTTCACAAATGTATCTTATTTGGGCCTCAAAATAAGCTTGTGAGGTAGGCAGATCAAGGATTATTATTCCTGTTTCATGTATGAGTAAAGTGAGACTGAAAGACGTTGAGAAATTTGTCTGTGAATTTGGCCACATCTAGCAAGTGGCCAGACAGGGACTCTAATCCATTTCCTAGTTAGGTAGGGTAGAATGGAAATAGCAAAGAACCTGGGTTCAAATTTTGCCTGAGCCTCAATTTCATCATCTAACCCGAGTTAACTCACAAGAAAAAAAAAATAAAAAAAATATACATATATATATATATATATATATATATATATATACACACACACATACATACACCTCTAGCTGAAAAGATCCTTAGTTGTCATTTTTTCCCACTCCAATGTACAGAACCAAGAACATACAGGAAAAAAGAGCTGAAAGAATGAAAAAGCTAGTTTACTATCCACTCTGGAGTGCTGAAGGTCCTCAGTGGAGGAAAGACTCCTCAGCTATAACTATCTCACCAGGGATGGCACAACAAAGTGAAAAACAAATTGAGTAGCTGCTTGAACTCCTGAATTCCTGAGGCTGGTTCATTTCTAGCCAACAGTGTAGGAGCATTAAGTGCTAGTAAATATGTAATACTGACTTGCTGAGAGGTGAGGGGGGAAGAGGAGAAGGGGGATTGTACAGAGAATACACTTACAAGTTTAAACTGAATGATTACAATTTTCTCCATCACTTTCTTAAGTCCAGACAATCAACAAGACAGTAAATCAGTCCCTGATCTGTAACATTTGCCAGCTTCCAAGGCTCACACTAAAGATTTAACGATCAGCTCAAATCTATCAGATATGGTTCTATCACATCCCTGCTTATAGCACATCTTTTCAGTTTTTATGTTCAGATTTCACAAGTCTTGTAATACAAACTATATTTTTAAATGTTGCTTTTACTGATACTCTCTACATCCTTAGATTATATATGTGGTTAGTTATAAGGAGCAGGAGTGTATGGGCCTGGGATTTACATGAATGTGATAGTTGAAATGTATATGACAAGAACTTCTTGGTGTTTTCTAGTACCTAACAAATAGTTGTTACCCAGCAGTGATTTGTATCTGCTAAGAATTCATTTGTCTTCCCACAGGGAGTATAACTGCATGAATTTTTAAGAAGTTTTGGTCTAAAATCTTATTTTCTCACTTGCAAATTTGGATTTCGTAATAAATAACATTTATGTATTGGAAATTTGCCTTTCCCCATCAAAAATCCTCAGCAGGGGATCTGAACCAACAACCTAAGTTAGAAGAAGATCTAGAATCCCAAGGATGGGGATCTGAGGGCTCAAGGCCACATGTGGCCCTCTAGGTCCTCAAATGTAGCCCCTTGACTGAACCCAAATTTCACAGAACAGATCCGTTCTGTGGACACCCCTAGACAGAAGAGGTGAATGTCACTATCCCACCCCCCACAACAGTAAGCGCCCCAATATAATATATACAGGGAGGTCTGCTATCACAGGTTCTTAGACTTTCATTCATAAAAGGAAAGGCAACTTTTGAGGGGTTAACAATCACTTTAATCAAACACATCAAGTCCTTTGACCAACTTTTGACCAACAATCAAGTCCTTTAATCAAGCATATATATCATTCACCTATTTCAGGGGAGTCAGCACCCTAAACTTCAAAGAAAATACAGAGAAATTAAAGATCAACAGACATGATTTCTTCTGCCTGAATTCAACAGATAGTTGCACCCCAACTATCTGACCACGGTTACCAGAGAAGGAAGCACAACATCTAGATTCTCAAAGCTGTGGAGTTCCTTAACGGTTTCCCAGAGTCCTCATCTGACCAAATAAACACTCTTACAAAAAGTAAACCTCAGAGTAATCAATAGATATGGCTTCCTCTGCCTGACCATAATTCAACACACAGGTATAGCTGTCTGACCATCATTACCAGAGAAGGAAGCACATATTTGAGATCTCAAAGTTGAGGGGCTCTTTAGCAGCTTCCCAGAGTCCTTATCTGGCACTCACACCTTCTTACAAAAAACTAAGCCCCAAAGCAAAACCTCAACTCAGACTGTTTGTACCTTTTTTAGATCCAGAGGGCATTCCAACCCTCTGACCCAGTGCCCTATAGAAAAAGCAAAAGGTACTTGGGGGCCTCCTACAAAACAACACCTCTAATTAAGCTTCCCACAATGGGCAGGTCTATTGATAGGTGGGAAAGATCTTTAGTCACAATAAAATAATTAATAATACAAATACATGCATTGTTTCTAGTTAAAGAAATTCTTGTTTCCGTACTTTACTCTTTTTAAAGACTCTTGATTGATAAAGGCAAGATTCAGTCAGAGGCATTTGATTATACTAAAACAAAAACAGCAAAAGATTCTATTTTGATTGCCATCACACCCACCCCTGCACACTGACCATCTCCAGATGTAGAACTGGCCTTGAAGGGAGAAAGACATGAAGTCATGTCCACCTCCTATTTATTTTGGCTATACAACTGTGAGCCAAATCACTTAGATTTTCAGAGTTGCAGGTAAATCTACAAGACTAAACCTTGAAAAGAAAATGCCAGACTCCTTTGTTTGAAGGAGTCATTCTCTATGTAAATTAAATCACAGCTCCAGGCTCTCTCATCTTTTTGTGATTATAAAATATCACTATCTAGGAATCTAATAAATGCATAACATACAAGATGCAAAGTCAATAAACATAAAACCCCAAATACAATATGCAGTCCACATGGTGATTACTTACTCATGAGGAGCCCTTAAGCCACTTGGTGAAACCTTTGAAATTCAAAATCATATCCTATTCATCACAGTTACTTCTCTATTGCCTAGTACAATTTGATGCATGGGTAATTAAATGTTTATTGAATAAATGAATCAGTCAATGAGTAATTCATGTTGGATAACAAATTAAACCAAAGTACAATTAGACATAATTACAGATAAAAAAGATAATCAATAATTAGCAATAAAGTCTTATTAATATTAATTGAGAAAGAATAAGGCTAAGGCATATAAATAAAAAATTAGAGTATCATCATTATCATCTTCATAAGCAACAAATATTTATGAAGTGACTGTTGTCACTTTGGATGTGTGCTTTGGAGGTAATGTAGTATAAGAAATGGGACCCTATCCTGAAGAGTGTTATAATCTCATTGAGAAGAAATATCAAATTAATAATAATAAAGAACTATACAAAGTAACACATATTAAGTGCCAAATAACTGGTATATACAATATTTTTATTATAGCATTCCAGGAAATTACTGTGCTTATCTTCCTACTGGACTCACTAGGGGTTGAACTTAACTAGATTGCCATGTGTCCTTTAGAAACAAACAGCAGGCAAAAAATATTTATTAAGTACTTACTATATATAAGCCCAAGCAAAACTAAAGGCAATCTCTATTTTCAAGGAATTAACATTCTAATGGCGGAAAACAGCCTACAAAAAGGAGCTGAAAAGCATGGAGAAAAGGGGGTCTGGGAGTGGTACTCATGGAGGATCATAGTATCAAAACACACAAAGTCAAAAGTGGAGAAAGGGAGGAAATGAAGGTTAACTGGTTTGAAGCTTTCCCCAAAATGGCAGCTCCAATAATGGGAATTCTCCAGTGGAAGAATGGGGCTAACATAGCAGAGGGATATTTACAATAAGAAGGCTACAGGGAGCATGAATACCTCATGATGAGGAGTCCTGAGGCACTGAAGGAAATTCCAGAGTAAGATTGCAACTGAGTCTTGGTGGCAAAGTTTGAAAAGCTAAAGGCAAACCAGAAGAAAATGGAGAGAGAATTCAACTGAAAGCTACAAAGTTAAAAAGCCAGAAAGTGGCAAGTATATAGCAAGTTAAAGTAACAAGGTCTTCATCTCAAGAGGAGTTGGAAGGGGAGGAAGATTTTTAAACACAATAGGAGAGAATGTCTTTAAACACCTTTCTAAGTTTCTACAACTATATTAAAGTAATGAGTAACCAGGGAAATGAGTTTACACTGCCTTACAAAGGCTAAAAATAAAAACTTATTGAGAGTTTAAAGGACTAAGAAATTCTAAAATTAATTCTATGTAACTCTAAAAAGTAAAAGTAGTTACTATTCATTTGGGATGATTTACACACATAACAGCTTTGAAGTAAGAAAAACGGTGATCTTTCTGAGACCTTTTCCACCATTCAGTTCTATTAAGTAATAATGATAATTAGAATTTATTTAATGCTTTAAGATTTGCAAAGCACTTTACATCATTATCTCATTTAATCCTTACAGCAGCCCTGGGAGGTAGATGCTATTGTTATTTCTACATTACAGATGAGGAAATGGAGGCAGACAGAGATGAAGTGATTTTCCCAGGCTCATACAGCTGGTTAGTGTTTCAGGCTGGATTTGAATTCAGGTCTTTCTGCCTCCAGGGCAGAAAGTGCTCTATTCACTGCACCACATAAGGTTATGAGTTCTACCTTGGAGAGTTCTATCATCACTAGGCCAAGTCCCTGATCTTCACTAAAATTAATACATGATTTTCACATACCCAGAGAAATTAGAATAAATACCTGTGCTTTGGATATACTCAGAATGTTTAATAAGATTAAAATGAATAAGAAAGAGTATAGGTATTGAATCATGATTAGATGAATTTTATCAACCATGGTTGAAACTTACTTTTTTCAAAGCCTTACTAAAAATCATCTTTAAGAGGGATACTTTATCTCCTGCCTTATCTCCTGTTCAAGGCTACTCTCTAGTGTCTTGAGTCATTTTTAGATTAAAAGAGCTGAGAACAATCTCTTTTTTTTTGTCAGTGACATATTATTCATTTCCCCTTAGGGAAATATACAACAGGTATTAATGGCATAAGGAAGATTTTACAAAATATGGCTTACTGCTTTCCATCCTGACTTTTTTGTTTTGACTTAACTTTTATCATAATACCAGCTGACCACCTCTTTGTTAAGTTGTCATTCTGCTTGGTCTGTTTTCCCCCAAATAATTTATTGCCTATGCTTGCTAATAAATAAGATACATTACATTGATTTTACCATATTCTCAAAGGCTTAAGATCTTATTATTTACTGTTTAAAATTTATAAAGCCTTTTCTTATTATTGTTATTTTTTTATATAATTTTCTCCAAATAGGCAATTTCAGCCTTCAATCAAGGAAAATCTACAGAGATTGTTAGAAAAAATATTATGCCTTCAGACATATTTAGACATTCAAATGGACTATATGCTTAGCATAGTATTTATGTGTACATCATTGAGATTGAATGTCTTATGATAAAAATGTCATTTCTCATCTTATTTGTTAATATTTATTCATTAAACAATCAAATATATATTAAGCAGACATTATGTGCAAATAACTAGGCTAGGTCCTGGGGACTGAACAGAGATAAACGAGACATGGGCCTGTGACTGCATGTACTCAAAAGAAAATGTGATTCAGTAGACCTGGAGTTAGAAAAGCCAGTCCTGAGTCCCATTCCAGCCTATAACGCTCACTGCCTATGTAACCATGGGCATAATCCTCTCTGGACTTCAATTTTTTTGCCATAAAATGGAAATAATAGTGCCTGTAGAATCTATTTTGTGGGACTTGCTATAAGGATCAAATGTCATAATGTAAATAAAGTACTTTCAACCTTTAAAACACCACATAAGTGACAGATATTAGCATCACAGTCTAGAAAGGGAGATATGACATTCACCAAATAGCCATGATACAAATTATGAGCAATAATATTACTAGTAATAGCTAGCATTAAAATACACTCTAAGGTTTGCGCAGTGCTTTACAGATATTCTCTCATGTGATCATCCCAACAACCCTGGTAATTAGATGCTGTTATTATCCCCATTTTAATAGTCCAGGAGACTGAGACAGACAGAAGTTAAGTGAATTGCCCAAGGTCATACAGCTAGTAAGTGTCTGAGGTGGGATTTGAATTCCTCTTCTTGACCCCAAAACTTTTTCTCCTGTATCAGCCAGCTGAATGATCAGTATCTAACAGAGCATCAAAGCACTCTGAGATCAGCTGAGTGAATGAGAGATCACTGATAGCTTGAAACTAGAGGACAGAGGCAGACATAAAGTCGTTAAAGGCATCTCGGAGGAAAGAGCATTTTACTCGGTTTTTTAAGAACAGATACTCATAATAATTGACAATTCTATAGGGTTTTAAAGCTTTCAAAGTATTTTGAATATACTAGTGATTTTGAGTCTCGCAATAACCCTATGAGGTAAATAGCACACTTACTATTATGCATACTTTATAGATGAGGAAACTAAGGTTCAAAAAAGTTAAATAACTTGCCAGTAAGCTCCAGAAGCAAGACTCCAACCTAGACTTTCTGATTCCAGCTCCAGCACTCTATACACTATGTTTTACCTGGTACATGATAAGAGAGTATACAAACCAGCAGAAAAGTGTGGGAGGTATGTCCAAGAAGTTATTACAAAGCAAATAGTATGAGGGGGAAAAAAAGCAGAGACAGAAAAGGATGATGTATATTTAAGGGATGCTGAATAGTCCAATTTGGCTAGAGTTAAGAGGATGTGAGAGATTATAATGTGAAATAAATCTGGAAAGGTAGGTTGGAGCCAGATTGTGAAAGACATTGAATGTCATGCCGAGGAGCTTAGAAAAGGAGGTGGGGGGAAGTGACATTGAGGGTGGCTCAGCAATACAGTGTCAGAATAATATTTAGCAGCATTGGGAAGACTGAGATGAAGAGAATCTAGACTGGAGGTGGGAAAACTAATTAGATTATTGCAAAAAATTAGGAGGGCATTAATGAGAATATGAACCAGGGTGTTGGCAGTGGAAATATAAAGGACGAGCAGATATGAGAGAGATTGCAGGGACAGTATAGACAAGACGTGATAAAAAGTCCTAGAAAAGTAAATTGATCCTCATTAACTTCACTTTTTTGAAAATACTATATTTGAAAATGCAAAATGACTACGATATGGGTAGAATCTTCGTCAACCTGCTTTGTCGTCTAATTCAATTTAAACATTATGCAAGCTTCAGCTGAAACAGTGCAGATCATCTTGACCTGCCAGAAACAGTGATGTTCACAAAATTCCAAATTACATTTGAAATGCAATGTGAAAGTTTAAAAATGTCCCTGAACATTTCCAATTTAATTTGACATCAGTTTTTGTGTGTATTAGTTTGTTGTCATTTATAGAATTCCTCAAACTCGTTTGAGTGAACCAGAAATTTTTGTGCAATTTTTCTCTCCAGAATTCTGTGTTTGGTATATAAGAAGAAAGGTTGGTCAGCTTTCTCTGTTACCTACACATCAAATAGAACAGAAAGCTGAATCAAGTTATAAGGACAATTCAGTCAAGAGTACACAGCTTCCACTTGCTGATGAGATGAGAATTCATTCATTCATTCATTTGCTCTCTTTATAAACTTTTCTTAAGTACCTTTAGGGGATTCCAATTTTTAAGTTAAACAAGTCTCCTTCTCTCAAAGTGTAGATATTTTGGACTTTAATTACCTGGATGCTTACCTTGTTTTCTACTTTTTTATGTGTGTCAACATAACCTTTGAATTTGTTCATACTAAGAGAAATATATGAATAGAATTATTTAAATGAGAAGTAATTTGCCCCTCCTATTTTAAAGTTATTTTTAAGTTCATTTCATCTTATCATGTAAGGCTTCAAATCTTATCATTTAAAGCACTTCAAATTATTATAAGGGTAGTGAGGTTTTGTTTTTGGTATATTTCCCCTTAAAGTAGGGAAGTTCAGCCCTCATCCCAGGGACAGTTTTAATGTATTGTTTTCATTTTATACATGTAGGTAATGATCAGTGTAATACCTAGAGGCGTAAGATACTGCTTTGAATGGAATTTTGTTGTTCAGTCACTTTTCAATGATGCCTGACTCTTTATGCCCCTATTTGGGGTTTTCTTGCAAAGATATTAGAGTGATTCGTCATTTCCTTCTCCTGTTTATTTTATAGATGAGGAAACTGCAATAAACAGGGTTAAATGATTTACCCAGGGTAACATAGATAGGAAGGGTCTGAGGCCAGATTTGAACTCAGGAAGATGAGTCTGCTCCAGACACTACATCCACTGCACTACCTAGTAATTTTTTCTATCTTTTTTACTCTAAGTACTTACTATCAACCTGCCAACAGGAACTGTTGTCATGTGTCCAAATAGTTTGTTTTCTATTTGATTAAAATATTAATTTGTTAGATGAAAAACAGTCATTTTCTAGATGACAGAAGCTGCCAATGTTTTCATTCTAAATCCCACCTGGTGCTTCTTTTCCGTCCTTTTTGTCCATGCTCCTCTTGCTAGCTTTGGACCTTTTTGCTTCTCTCTTGAATAGATAGATTGCCTCTGTAAACGTTGAATTATACCTTATATCAGTTTTCTGTTTGCTCACCTAGATCAGATCTTAGACCTGCATCCTCCTATCCCTTACCCCTAAAGGTATACTTTCTGCCAAATACAAATTCCTATTCATTCCTCTTTCATATAAGCACTCCATTCTCACTCCCTCTAGTTCCGAGTACTAAAAGTTAGAAGTGATTGGACCAGTGTAAAACTGGGGATAGTTTGGAAAACTTCAAATCATTTTAAGAAATGTACGAATATCACCAAATGCTAGTAGAGTTGCCCTCTCCAACAAAAGCATTAATAGCTAACATTCTTATAGTATCTCAAGGTTTGCAAATCACTTTACATATGTTATCTCATTGTATCCTCACAACAACCTTGTGAAGTAGATATTATCCCAATTTACAGATGAGGAAACTGAGGCTAAATGTGGTTAATCAATTCACATCTAGTAAGTACATGAATCAGGATCTGAACACAGGTTTTCCTGACTCCAAGTCTCATACACTACCCACTGCACCACTTAGCTGCACTCTCCAATTATTAACAACACAGTGAGATATGAACCTTAGCTTACCAGGTAAGGAGAGGGCCACCCAGGGTTTCCTGCACAATCAAGATATTTGTTTGATGTATCTTCTCAGAATTCCCCAAGGTACAGATCAAAGTGGCCTTTATAGTATTCCACTTCTCAAAACAGGCTACATCCTGGATCATCTCTTCCCTCACAGGAGCAACCTCTATTTAAAAAACAGGGAGAAGATCTTCCGGGGGCTAAGGAGTCTTTTGGATATGTGCTGAATCCCTACCTCCCTTGATTAGCCCTAATCACATCTTGTTCAACCTCAACCAGAAATTATTCCTGCTAGCTATCTCTTGCACTGCAAGGCTTCTAAATAGAAGCTGAAAGCACTGTTCTGATTGGATCAGCTACAAACTTAGGTTATCTAACTACAACTGGGTCCTCACTGCAGCAAGGCAATTCTTCTCCTCCCTAACTTATTTTCTATCCCACTCACCACAAAGGCTGCTCCAGATTTATTCTCTTCTCAAACCTCCTACCACACCCCCACTCAATTCTCTCAGCTGAAGGTCTTCCCTTAGCCTTACACGCACCCCAAAGAGTCAATCATTTGCCAATCTCATTTCTTCTTTCCTTCTCCTTTTCTCTCACCCTCCCTAACATCAACCCCCACTATTTCTTCCTTTCCTCCATTCTCTAATAAAGAAATAGCCCTTTTCATTGCTAAGACCACATCCTCTACATAATCCTTGACCCTGTCCTCTCCAATAAAGTATTTTCTAACAGATTGTCCTCACTATCATCCTCTCTCTAATCTTGAATCTCTCTGTACTTCCTCCATGCTGCCCACAAACATGATCAAGCCCCCTCCTTTAAAAAAAAAAGCCTTTCACTTGATTATTCCATGACTACTAGTTATCATTCTATACTCTCCACGCCTTCTCAGTAAGCCACTTTAAAAAGTCATCTGCATTTGGTGCCTCCACCTTCTTTCATAAACTCTCTGCAATATGGCTTTCACCCTCATTAAACTAAAACTTCTCTCTCCACAATTACCAATGATCTCTCAGTTGCCAATTCTAATGGATTTTTTTCAGTTCTTATCCTTTTTCTTTCTGAAGTATTTAATGGTATTTGACCATCCTCTCCTCTTGGTTATTGTCAGGAATTCTATGATGTTGTTCTCTATTGGCTCTTTTTACTCAACTGATCACTCATTTTCAGTCTGTTTTATATCTTTGCCCATGCCATGTCCATTTATTGTGGGTGACATCAAGGCTTCATTCTGAGTCCTCTTCTATTTTTTCTCTATCTTCTCTCATCAGCTCCAAGGGTTCAATTATCATCTCTATCTAGAGGAGTCCCAGATTCATCTATCCCTAGTCTCTCTGCTTAGGTCCAGCTCTGAATCAGCAGCTATTAGTCATTTTAAACTGAAGAGTCTCATAGGCATCTTAAATTTATCATATCCAAAACAGAAATTATCTTTCCCCAAAAACCTAACCTTCTTCAGAATTTCACTAATACTATTGAGGATACCACTATCCAGTGACTCAAGTTAGAAATCTAAGTATCATCCTAGAGTCCTTCCTATCATTCAACCCCATGTAATCAATCAATTTAGTCCCCTTATCCTCACCCACACAGCCATCACTCTGGTTCAGTTCCTTCCTCATCTCTTCTCTACATTATTGCAGTAGCTTTCTTATTGACTGCCTCAAATCTCTATCCTACACTCAGTGACCAAAATGATCTGAGAATTCAGATTTTTTACTGATTGGAAAAAATGTGTATATATAATTTGAGAAAAAAAATTTTAGTAACTATATGGAAGGGAGTGTGGAGAAAGATTTGAGGCAACGAGACCTATTAGAAAGCTATTGCAATAGACTAGGTATGAGAAATGAGGAAGGCCTGAACTAGGGTGAAAGATCAGGATATAAATGAGAGATATTGTCAAGGAGAAAAACAGTAAGATTTGGCAACTGATTGAGCATGTGGTATGAGTAACAATGAGGCCTGTAGGATGATACCTTAGCAATGCCCTGTAATGTTAATCAGAGAGTTAAAGATTTCCCCATCCAGTAATGGGCCTGCTCATTAAGGAAAGCTTGATCGGGGGACCCACACCTTTTGTTAATTTCTAAGGCACTGGTTCTCAAGGGTTGTGATGCCTTCTGGCTCTGAATGAGGTGAGGTTTTACTTTGGGGCCTACTCATTGGAAGAGTTTCTTTGGCCGGATGAGACTCTGGGAAGCTGTTAAGGAGTCCCTAGGCTTTGAAAACTCAGATGTTGGTGCTTCCCTCTCTGGTAACTATGTATATATATATAATGGTCAGACAGTTGGATCTGTCTGTTGATCTGTGATGTATGTATGGCTTATGGTCAGACAGTTGGAAACCCTGTCTGTTGGTTGATCTTTGTTTCTCTGTTTGTATTTTCTCTGAAGTTCAGGGTGCTGACTTTTCGCCCTGAACTAAGTGAATGATACAAGTGCTTGATTAAAGTGACAGTTGACCCCTCAAAAGTTGCTTTCCTTTTAAAAAAGCAGATCTAAGAACCTATACATCAGGACCTCCTGTGTATGTTGGGATCCTTGCTGATATATGCCCCTGACAGCAATAGTAAAGTTTTGTAGAGGGTAGGATTTGAAGAGAAAGATAATATGTTCAGTTCTGGACATTGAGTTTCAGGTGCTCATGGGACATTCAATTCAAGTTTTCCAAAAGTTAACTGGTGATGTGAGATTAAAGGTCAAAAAAGAGACTATAGCTGATTGTGTTGAACTGGGAATTATCTTATGGAGATAATAATTGAAGCAATTGGAGTGGATGAGACCACCAAGTGATATTAAGAAAAAGAGAAAGAGTTCAAGACTGAACATTGAGGCATACCTCCCATTAGTGAATGGAATATGGATGAAGATGCAAGCAGGAAGAGAAAAAAGAGAGGATCTGTGTCATGAAGACCCAGAGAACAAGAAGATTCAGAAAGAGAGGATGGTCAGAAATATCAAATGAGAGAGTTCAAGAAGGATGAGGAATGAAAAAAACTAATAGATTTGATAATTAGATCATTGATGAATTTGGAGAGAACATTTTAATTTGAACTTTAACATCTATTTGACTTCATTACTAGTTAACTGGAAAGACACCTAGAAAGACTGGATAAAGAATGGACCTCACAGTCAAGAAGAACTGGATTCAAGTCCTGTGTCTGACTTGCACTGGTTGTGGTGACCCCAAACAATTCATTAACCCTCTCAGTGCTCTCGGAAACTCACTAAAACTATAAGTTGAACAAAAGATGCGTTGGTAGAAGGAGTTTCCTCATCTAGGAGTTTCCATACCATTAATTCAAAGATCTAGTCCCTATTTCTAATAATTACTGTAATTATAATAATTAATAATGAGTAAAACATAAAAATAAATCAAACTTCTGATGGACCTTGCACAGTATTTCATCACACCACTGAAGCTGAACTGAATGATGATTTGCACATATTTACCTTTCAATAGATTTGATGATGGAGGATAGTATAAAACATTTTATGACAAGCTTAAGGTATAAGAAAGAGTTTCTGAACCTGCTGAAACATATCTCTTTCCTTTATACTTGACCATACCCTCAAAGTTGAAATGTTCATGTATTAGAAGATAGATGGACTTAATAAGTGCACTGAAACATATCAGATGCATCTATATGCGAGCCTAATGTGAACATGCCACTCAGAAAACAAAATGAAACACTTTAATTGTATAAGGAACTTCCAGTGTTGATGTCTAGTTTATACATACTATTGTAGCTATTACTAGGCAGGAAGTCGTTTGGCTAATTAGACAGAATGTTTGCTTGAAGTAAGAAACTAAGAAAGACCTGAGTTCAAAACTAACCTCTGATAATTACCTAGCTCCATGACCATGGAAAAGTCACTTTGAAGTTGATGCACCTTTGACAAATCCCTAGGATGTAACTATTAACCCATTGTAGAGTTGGATTTGGTTAGAGGGAGTTACCATATTGTGAGTTCCCTACACTGACAAATTCACAAATCTTTATGCTATCCTAGCTAATGCTTGGTTTTCATTATATTACATTAATGATTTACTACTCAACATGGTCCTTCTGGATATCAGAAAGATAGGGATGAGAATGATTTTATGCTATTTTAGACATCCAGAATATGTTGCTGAGATGATCCATATGTTTCTTCTATGTTTAAGTTGTGATAGAATTTCTGAGAACGTCTCTTGTATGGATTGTCTTTAGAAATGCCATGTTTGGATGTCTACCACTAAGTTTAAAGCATCATGGTAGAGAGGGTAGAAACTTCATATACTCCTTGAGTGACTGCCTCTCCCCTTAGAGACAGCTTCTTTTATTCTGTGACTCTTGAAAGACCTATTTTTTTAAGTTAAGAGAAACCAGGAGAGAAACAGATGCTTTCATTCCTATTTCATTTCCATTCTGTGAACCTCTCTGGCACATCAAGCTGCCAAGAAAAGAATGATTATATAACTTGCAGATGAATTGAAGCTTGAACTGACAGTAGTTTCCCCCGAATTCTTCTGCCTTTAATAGATTGTGAAGCTTCCCATGATCAGTAGGCATCTTAGCAGTTGTGTCAGACGTTTCATTCCAATAACTTAAAAATGTCTCTGTCAAATTTGGTTACTCCACTCCTCTAAAATATCCATCCACATTCCCTGAGTTTAAGTTATTCTTTCCTTTTATGAGTTTCCTTAGTTTATTTTTTTATTATAAATTATAGAGAAGATACATTGATAAGGGACTTTTCTCACCCAGGAGTGACCTATGCCACTGAAATCACCATTCGGATCCCTTTCACTTTCTTAGGATTATGGGATCATAGAATTAGTGTAGATAAGAACTTATAGACCAATAACTTTATGTTACAGACATGGAAATTGATAGTCAAGAAGGTTGGGTAACTTGTCCAAGGTCACACAAGTGGTGGAAAACAGGGGTGGAATTTTAATCCAGGTCTCTTGACTCCAAATACAATGCTCTTTCCTTTCTACCACATTGCTTCCTCTATTTAGTTGTATGATTTAATATTCTTCAAAACTTGGTTGCCTTAAAATTTAGATCTTTGTTTTTCATCTGTTCTGGTAATCTTCACACACAAAAATAAATCACTTCTTTTATGACAACAGGTTCAAAAGTATACTTGATATTTGTCGGGGCAGGAGGCCAGGAAAACTTTCTAAGAACACAAAGAAAAGAGGAAAAAATATATTGGTCTCCTGTTCTCTAAAAAGTTACTTTTATGATTTAAAAAGTGAAGTCTTTAACTGCTGCTGATTCCATTCAACTAGATTCAGAGAATATTTATTATCTTCCTACTTCATAAAGAACATTATGTTAACCACTACAAGACATTTAAGTTGATGCCTGCTTGGAGCATTGTGCTGAATTCAAGAAGATAAGATTGAAACGGGATAAATGTACATCTTAAGCATGGTTTCAAAAATCAACCTTGCAAGCACAGAAAAGCAGAGAGACATAGTTACATTGTGATTCAACTGAAGAACATCTAAGGGTTTTAGCATATTGCAAACTCAGTAGAAGCCAGTAACATGATGTGGCCTTCACAAAAGCACATCTTGGACTACTCTAAGAGAGGTAGAGCTTCCAGAGGTGAAGTGATAGTCCTTCTTGCCTCTGCCCCTGTTGGATATTTCCAGACTACTGCAGTCACTTCTGGGTGCCACAGATGACCACACAATGAACACACAAGAAGGTCAGTGATAAACTGGAAAGAATCATGAGGAAGTAGCTAGTGTAATTATTGACTTTGAGTCCTGTCATATGAGGGTTGGTCAAAAGAACTGGCAATGTTTAGTGGAACAAGACCTGGGGAAGATACAATAGATATCTTCAAGTATTTGAAGAGCTAATATACAAGAAAGGCATTAATTTGTTCTGCTTAGGTCAAGAGAACACTATCAGAAGCAGTATAATTTGAAAATTGGCAAAGAGACAAATTTAGGCTTGATATCAGGGCAAACCTTCTAATCATTAGTCTTGTACCAGTATGGAATAGGCTACCACTCCCCTTATTGGTTACTTTCAATACATACTATTATAATCAAAGATTAAGCGAGCATTACTTCGTGTGTTATAGTGGGGATTTCTTTCTGCGTGTGGCTAGAATAATCAACAAGCATTTATAGAGACAAGTATGTGCTAAGACCTGGTGAAGCAAAGAAACAACAAAAAAGAAAAAAAACACAGTTCCTCCTCTCAAACAAGGCATTATACAAATGGGACAGCCATTATGTAAATAACTATGTACATAAAAGACATGTAAAGTGAAAATGGAAGGTAATCTCAGAGAGAGAGGACACATAGGAAAAACGTTCTGCAGATGGAGTTGAACTGAATCTTAAAGGAAGCCCTGAAAGCAAAGAGTTGTGATGAGGAGGGATGGGGTTTTCTGGTAAGGATACTGGAGTGCTTTGCCATTTCCTTCTCCAGCTCATTTGACAGACAAGGAAGCTAAAGCAAATAGGGTTAAGTGATTCATTCAGGGTCACATAGCTAGTAAGTGTCTGAGGTCAGATTTGAACTCAGGAAGATGATTCTTCCTTACTCAAGGCCTGACACTGTTCACAGTGCCACCTAGCTGCCCAAGAGATCACTGGTAGCGTTCAAAAAAGCAGTTCCAATTGAATAACAAAGATGGAAGCCAGTATCTAGAGACTTTTTAGAAGCATATCAGAAGCAAGGGAGTGGATGTACCTATTGTAGACAGCTTTCTCAAGAGATTTAATACAGAATGATGATGTGGAGAGTTGGATCAAGTAAAAGGTCTTTTTTTTTTTTAAAGATGGGAACATGATAAAGTGCTATAGACAGCAAGGAAGAAGCTAGTAGATGGAGAGAAATTGAGGATTAGAAAGAGGGTGAGAATGAGAGTGGGGTCAATCTGCTGGAGAAGATGGGAAGAGATGGGAAGAGACAAGAGCAAGGCTACATTTCACAGGGTTTGTTCTAGCAAGGAGTATGACAACCTCCTGGAAGAAAAGATGGTGGAGAAGGAAGTTTGAGTAAAGTGAAATGAGGGAAGAAGAGAGAACTTTTGACGAAGAACTTAGTTACCTCTAACTCTCAATTCTGATTCTTTGATGATATAATCTCTGATTCAATGGAGCTTACAGAATAATAGGGAGCTGTAGCAATATATAAATAACTATAATATAATATAAATAATACATAATAACATGACAATATATAATATAATATATAGTATAATAATATAATATATAATAGCATAAATTATTGAACAATAAGTTCATTAGAGAGATGCACCCTAAGTTTGATTGTATATGAGTTAGAAGAGAGAAAAGGTCATTTACAAATGAGGGAATACCAGTGGAAGAGCTATATGGCATTTGAGTTGATTTCTAAAATATAATAGGAATTAAAGGAGAGATAGAACATTGTTGAGAGAATATTGCAAGAGCAGGGAATAGTGGTAACCAAAGCATGAAGGTGATATTTAAAAAAAAGGAAAAAGTGAAAAGCCTTTGAAAGATTTAAGAATTCTGTCAATGTAAAGGCCAACTATGATCCCAGAGTGATGATGATGGACATGCTACCTGCTTCCTGACAGGGAGGTGACAGACTCAAGATGAAGAATGAGACATATATTTTTGGACATGAATAATGTGGGAATGTGTTTCCTTAATTACACATATTCATTATAAGGGCTTTGTTTTTCTTTTCAATTGGGGAGAGGGGAAGTGGGAAGAAGAGGAGAAATTTGGGAGGTATCTCCTAAGAAAAATGGAAAGAAAACAGATTATATATATATAATAATTATATATATATAAAGGCCGGAGGAGTGGGGGAAGCTCCACGTAATGAATTTATGGTTTCATGGATGTCATCAGTAATATGTAGGGAAATAATCACTTTATTTTTGTTATTTTTTTAAGTTTTTATTTCTTATATCACCATAGTACCCCATGTATTCCTCCCCCTCCCTGAAAGCCATCCCATAGGACAATAGTATTTTTTAGAGAGAAAAAGAGTCAGCACAACTGATTGATGTATTGAAAAAGTGTGAAAATGTGCAACAGGTAACACCTGTGGCCCCCCTCACCTCCACAGAGGTGTAGGTTAGGGTGTTTTTATTTGTGTGTCCCTTAATCTTTATAATTTTGGGTTTTTTGGTGCTTCATTCTTTCCATTTACATTGGTGTAGGAGTCACTGCGTATATTGTTTCCTTGTCTCTTACTTCATTCACTGTGCATCAGTTCATATAGGTGTTCCCACATTTCCTTGTATCCATCACATTCACTATTTCTTATAGCACAGTAGTATTCCATTGCGTACATGTACCACACTTTGTTTAACATTCCCCAGTTGGTGGACATTTACTTTGCTTCTAATCCTTAGCTTTCACAAAAAAAATACTCCTATAAAGATTTTAGATTATATGAAAACTCTTTTCTCATCAATGGCTTCCTTAGGATATCAGCTTAGTAGTGAAGTTTCTGGTTCAAAGAATGTGGATATTTTAGTCACCTTATTCACATAATTCCAAATTGTTTTCCAAAATGGTTGTACCAATTCACAATGCCACCAAGAATGTATTTAGTGTGCTTATCTTTCTATAACCCCTCCAACAATGACTGTTGCCATTTTTGTTATATTTTGCAGGGTATGAGGTGATGCCTCAGAATTGTTTTGATTTCCATTTCTCTTATTATTAATGATCTGGAGCCTTTTCTTCATGTATTTGTAAGGAAATGTTCACTAAATATTTGATATTTATCAAGTTCAGAAAAAATAAGCAAAAGTATGGAGGCATCCAGAGAGTAAATTCTCCAGCCTAACTGGAGTCAAACTCAGATGTGCTATTGAATAGTTTCTGACAGAGGACTTATAGAACTAGATCTATCATATGCAACATAGACCTCCCAGAGGTTCTGGAGATGGCTTGGAAGAAAGTAAAGAGGAAAAATCTGTTAGGACGCAGGTGTGGTGTCCAAGCAGATGCTAATGAGGACCCATATTTGGACAGTGGCAGTGGAAATAAGGAGGGAAAAAGAGGTATGAAAGCTAGCAGTTCAGTATTATACACAAAAGTCTAAATTCAAAGCAAAAAACAATCCTGTTGTAACTAATGACCTAACAAGGTTTTGTAGAGATAACACAGAGGCCAGGGAAAGAGTCAGACCTGGACATGAGGTAGAAGGACCTATCTGGTTTGATCCCCTCTCTGAAACATCCTGGACTTTGAACTGTGAGTGAATCTCAGTGTTTCGGAGTCTGTCTGTGGTCTCTTACGGGCCCTTCCACGTCTAAATCTCTGATCTTATTCTGAAACTTGATTCAATCAAAGCTACTAATTATTAGCAACTCTCCTGAAGAATTTTATATGTGAAAATTCAGTTCTAAATGAAGCCTGCATGTAATAATTTATAATAATAAAAAATGATAATAACTAGCATTTATATAGCACTTTCAGGCTTGCAAAGAATTTTTTAAATATCTCATCTTCATCCCAAAACACCCTAAGAGGTAAATGTTATTATCCCCATTTTATGGGACACACAAGTAAGATTATGTGACTTGCCCAGGGTCACCCAACTGAAGTGCTGTATTTGACCTCATATCTTCCTGACTGTAAATTCAGTGCTCTATCCATTGCATGACTCAGATGCCTACCAGAGGTGGATTTAAATGAACTTACATGTTCCATGTCAAAAGCCTGTTATAGTACCACTACTCCACCTTCTAGGTCTGGCATGAGTTAATCCCTGACTGTGCCAATGGAGAGTAGTACTGACACCAAGGGTATGATAATGTACTTAAAGAATTATGTATGTAAACATCATCAGCTTCAACCCCTGGGTTCAAAAGCAGAATATATTTCCTAGATCCCTACAACTCCAGTGATTTCAGGTACAATGGGTGAAAACCAACCTGCCAATAACTTTGACATAATTGTATTACACTGACATTTGGCAACCAGAATCACTTCCTATACCCTGGAAAATCTGTAATTTGTTTTGATTCAGGTACTGGAAAAAATTTCTTGATTAGGCCATAAATGTTAGAATATCTGATTTTGTCCTTTTTTTTCCACTTTCCCAAAGTGTTCTAGTTATTGAAAAAGACAGAAACAAATTAAATCTTCTGTGCTTTGGCTGGTGAGCATGGCACAGGCTACTTAAGCCTTTGCCTTTGAGTTGGTTTCAACTGGTGAACCAAATAGGATTGACAAGTAAGATTTGAAATAAGAGCCTGGGAATATGATTCACAACCGTTTCTAAGAGAGCAGAATTCAGAACTTAGAAAAGTTAGCCCTTCTGATGTGTTGTCAAAAAGAATAAACTTTCAACATGTGCTTTCTTAAATATCATAGTCATAATGATAACTGCATTTATACAGTGCTTACTATGTGCCAGAAACTGTACTAAGGGCTTTACAATTATCATTTCATTGCATCATCACAATCCTTGGAGGTAGGTGCTATTATTATCTCTATTTTACAGATGAGGGAACTGAGATAAATAGACTTTATGACTTGCTCAGAGTCACAAAGTTAGTATGTAACTGAGGCCAGATTTGAACTCAATTTTTCTTGACTCCAGGACTAGTGATCTATTCACTATTCCGAGGCCCCTGGAATTGGAACCCCACTTGCCTAGTCAAATATTTCCCACTACTCCTCTGCATGAATGCTAAGCTCTATTCAGACTAAGATGGGTAAAGTCATCATCCCATGCTCAGTCACCAACCTGTGTCTTCCCCCAAGTATTATTTTTGCCCTGAGTGCAATGTTCTTCTCTTTGCCACTTATCCAGAACTAGACAATGGCACTGGTGCCCACACTGAGACCCTTTGGTTCTTTGGCTTAAATGTGAACTTTCTTAAGCATACGAGGAAGTACAATGTCTATCTAACCAGATGCTATTCTACTTGAACTATCAGCCAGCCTTATCAGCTTCTCCCTGGCACATATACAAGATAATTTTTCTCTAAGAGACTGAAGCATTTCTGCCATCACAAGAAGGGTAAAACCCCCAAATTCCTAAACTACTCCCCTGTTACTACGCTCCCAAGAAGGCAGTAGCACTAAATAACTTGTATTGAGCCCTCACTGGGTAGGACTAAAATTAAACTAGGGGATAAAATAGAATTTTACTCAAAACATTAAAATACAAAATCTGCCTACCTAATTCATTGCCCTCATCCCAGCTGGATTCCACTGTGTCAAACCATTTCCCACAGCATTCAAAAATTTAGAGGCTTAGCATGTTATGATCACAAAGTTTATTATATGTATGAAGGAAAAGGAAAATAGACTCTTCTATGTGGAGATAGTTGCCTCCAATCATTCCTAATCCTCGTCATGGGAGTTTCCCACTCTGGGTTGCATGAAAGGGCAGGGAGTATTTCACTCACCATGAGATATGCAATATTGAGGGATCAAGAAGTGAGTAGTCAAATCAAAAGGAAAATAAGTTTCTTGAGCTCTAAGGAAGTCCTCTTAGGCTAGAAGCATTCATCTTCTTAAGGTAGGGTACAGCTTGCATTTTTTATAGTTTTTTAGGCCCACTTGGAGTACATAGCCAATGGTCAGCAATAGAAATGGAAGAAATGTGCAAGAAAGCCTTACAGTAATTTGAGTTGCTAAAGGTTAGATTTTCTTCTGTATGAAACATACCTCTCTGTGGTTAGTTTTATCGGAAGTCCTCTATGTTGGTAAGAAATCATAGAACGAACCAATGGCACTGGTTAGTTAAACCTCCTTTAAAGGAGAATCATTCTCCTTGATCTGATCGTTAAATGAGATCTCCATTCATACATCCCCATCTGTTCCTTTGTTCATAGAGGCCACCTTGTCTGGGGAAAAATATTTTCCCCCAAACTCATGACGCTCATGTTCATCCACCTTCACGTCCTCCTCTCAAATGTCCTCCATCATCTTTGAGTATGGCTGAAGGAAATCCTGACCACACACTCAATACCTGCAGAAAAGGAATAGAGAGGGAGTATTTGCTCCCTCTCTCAGGATGATGGACATGAGATGGTAAGAAGCTTCTGCTTTCATACTTAGACTCTGAGGCATAGCATCTTCAGGGATGTCACTGGGAAGAGCCTTCTTCATGAAACTGTCTGCCCTTCCTGAGGACCAGTGATAAAGCACCCTTCCTTCATCTCAGTAACAATAACAGACTATGGGAAGAGAATGTTGCCCTGCCTATCAGACAGTCATAACATTCAGTTTTTCTTAACTATTTATTGCTGGCATTGCTATAATATTGTTATAATAAAGGACTCTCCTTATGCGGGGAGTAGCTGCGATATAAAAAGCTAATACATCAATAAACTATTTTTTAAAGAAGGAAGAACTTGTGTCTGCTGGACAGAAGAAGGTGGCTGAAGTGATGTCTCCACAGAATAAGCATCCCTCCTTGAGGCTGAGGACAGGTCCGTGTTGAGGACATCAGCAGTTGCATAAAATGGGGAATCCAGTGGCTTCAGCGAAACCTAAAAAATACCAAGAAGTCAAGAGAGCATGAGCCTTGCTTCTTACTAGTGGGGCCACAGCTATGACAACCTATCTTTTGTCCCTTTTTTGTTCTTTGAAGTGAACAATGATACAGGGGCAGTGTGTTTGTCCTTCATTGTCAAAGAAGACCATGCCAACAGAGAAATGATGACATGACTTGCCTTTGACTGTGTTTTGAGTGAAGGAGGGCTGTGCAGGTCACCAGCCTCACTTCTCCTCCAGAGTCATCTGAATCCAGTGACCAGATATTCATCAGGATGACTGGAGATGACCCCGGATGAGGCAGTTGGGATTAAGTTACTTGCCCAAGGTCACACAGATAGTGAGTGTCAAGTGTCTGAGATGAGATTTGAACTTAGGTCCTCCTGACTCCTGCACTGGTGCTCTAGCCACTGTACCACCTAGCTGCCCCTGACAGGGGCAGTGACAACCACAAGAAATGCTAGCCCATATGCCTATCCCCACCCCATGTCCCCCTCATGGAAGGGTGTCAGAATAGGCCTTGCCAATAACCACAGT
The DNA here is from genome assembly GCA_023548195.1 of Bettongia penicillata ogilbyi. NCBI lineage: Eukaryota > Metazoa > Chordata > Mammalia > Diprotodontia > Potoroidae > Bettongia > Bettongia penicillata. The sequence goes on along the minus strand of JAJHZJ010000401.1, from coordinate 9,050,072 downwards.
GAGCATCCAAATGTAAAATTCACCACCACAGAAAACAAAGGGGAACTCAGTGGGAGCCCCCAGATGTGTTTGTAGGTAAATCCCTGGTAGCTGGAAATAGCTGAATATATCATCGGAAGCCACCTCTGCAGACAAGACAAAGAGAGCTTCATTCTACCCCAAAACCAGGCCAGGCCCACCCCCTTGCACTTTCAGTTCTCTAATGTGGGAAAATAAGCTTCTCCATCTTGCCAGCTCAAAGGAATTCCCAGTCCGGTCACCATCAGTCTCATGGTACCATGACTTCTGGCTGGTTCTAGTGGTAATTTCCACACTGTCCCATATGCTTCCTGGTCACCTAAACTCTTGCCAGTTCATACTATTTTGTGTTTTCTTTCATTATTTCATTATACTGTAATATATATGTACATACATATTTATCGTATATCTTATCTTTTCACACCTATCATATTACTTGTTATCTACTTATTGATTCATTTGTAAAACCAGACCAAATGAGGTAGCCATATATGTACACACACACACACATACACACACACACACACACTTTATATATATGTATATATACTTATTCCCTTCCCCTTCTTATTTTGAGTCTTCTTTCTTTTTTTCCTTTTCTCTCTTTCCCAGTAAAAGAAAGTCAAATATTCTACAGGAATGCTCTGAACTAAACGGAGAGAAACTGGACTAGGCTATCGAGGCTGGGCCTAGAGGTAGCTAGCATCTTTGCGAGCATATTCTCATAATTCAGGAATCAGTCATATAAAACATCATATTTTAATAACAAAGCAGCAGCTAACAGGGACCAAGGCAAAACTGCGAAGCAGACAATGTTTTACCCTCTAATGGATTTTTCTCAACCCCTCTCCTATCTCTTTCATTCTTATCAATATTAATAAAAGCTGGAATTTATATAGCACTTGAAGGTTTGCAGAGCTCTTTACAAGTATTATTGTATTCTCATTTTATTCTCACAACAACCTGGAAGATAGGTTCCTTTATTATCTCTATTTTATGGATGAGTAAACTGACCAAAAAATGACCAAAGAGCAAGTGTTTTCAAACTGTTCTTCATGGGTCTGAAGGGCTCTACTCCACCTGGGCCTATCCTACTCAAAAATATTTCTTCCTCCTTACTCTTGTCTCACTCCCCTTTTCTGAGTACTGCTAATGTCTATGAATTAATTTACTAAGTCATTTTATAAGTGCCTACTGTATATGTGCAAGTCATTGAACTAAGCACTAAAGATAAAAAAGTAAAAAATGAAATAGCCCCTCTTTTCAAGGAGTATATATTTTCCTGGATTAAACTAATGCATCCTAAGGCTTTGAATGAGTAATATCTATTAGGGAGCATAAAATGGAGTTATGAGTCTTGCAACCTCATGCCATTCATGCCACCATTTTTGATCTTTGCAAGGGTCATCCTTTGAGAAGTTAGGGATTAGCACATTCTCTGACAATATGCAAAATGAAGAATCTTAAGTCAGTCCTGCAGAGGACCTTCTATATTTATGAAATTTTTTACAATATGGCAGTTGACCAGGAAAGTTAACAACAATATAAAAAGAAGTGTTTATATGAGATTTTTGAGTATGGAAAAAGCAAGATTATAAAAATCTTAATCTTATAAAATAAATCAAATAATATGCAAAAGACATTAAAGCAGAATATAAGCATTAGTTATTGTTGTTGATGTTAATAACAATAGCTAACATTTATTTAGCACTTTAAGGTTTACAAAACTCTTCATATATATGATCTAATTTTCCCTCAACACAACCCTTTTTAGACTAGTGCTGCTATTATCATCCCTGTCTTAAAGATAGGAAACTGAATCCGAGAGAGGCTAAGGAACTAGCCCAGGGTTACGTAGGCAACAGGTTAGTGTCTGAGGTAGGATTCAAACACAAGTTTTCCTGACTATTCATTATGCCACCTATTCTATAGTATATTCACTTATATCTCAGGCTCTGAAATGTAAACTGCTATCAGCCCTCAACTTGTCACTACCTTTCTTATTTTAGGATCTTAAACTAGCAATATGAAGTTTTGGGGGAAATGAGGTTTTAAGCCTGAGGGACTGATAGAATTCTGTTACCCCAACAAAATGATGAAATTTGGATGACGGGTGGGTTTAGGAAAGAAGATAAAGTCAACCTTAGAGATGCTGAGTTTGATATACTAGTAAAACAATCAGATGGAGACATATTACGGATAATTGGAGTCTTGGAAATGGAGTTCAGCTCACATATAGAAAGAGATCTACGGTTTATAAATTTATGAGATAAGCAGTGTAAACAATATTATCATCATTTAACCGATGAAAAAAAGCAAAGTTTCAAAGAAGCAAAATGAGTTTAGGTATACATTCAAATCCTACCACTGTCATTTGCTATCTTTTGACCTCAGGCAAATCACATAACATCTCTGGGCCTCAGTTGCCATATCTGCAAAGAGAAGGTGTTGGACTCAAGATACTAAGGCCTTTCCAACTCTAAATCCTAGCATTTTAGTAATTTGCATCACCCAGCTAGTAAGTGTTAGAGCCCCTAATTAGAATCAAATTCAAAAATAGCTCTCTTGATACCAAGCACAACACTCTTCACTGAACTACTCTGACTCTCAAACCATCTATTTGTTTAGTTAAGAATTTGTACGCTGATTCCTGGACCTTGATTACCATCAATAAGGGAAATTGAACTAGTATTTCGGTTTTTTTATTATTAATTTATTTGTTTTCAGTTTTCAACAATTGTTTCCATAAGTCTTAAATTTTCCCCACCTCCCTCTCCCCTCCCTCCTTGAGAAGGCATGCGTTCTTTTATGAGTTCTACACATATATTCTTATTAAATACATTTTCACATTAATCACGTTGCATAAAATAATTAAAATGAATGGGAGAAGCCATGAGAAAAAAACAAAACATAACACAAGAGAAAATATTCTGCTTCATTCTGAGTTCTGATTCCACAGTTCTTTCTCTGGATGTGGATGGCATTTTGCCTCAAGAGTCTTTTGAGAATGTTTTAGGTCCTTGCATTGCTACGAAGGGCTAAGTCTATCAGAAACAATCCTCACACACTGTAGGACGTTTCCCCATTTTTATGATCTCTTTGGGATACATCCCTACAAGTGATATTGCTGTGGGTCAAAGGGTATGCACATTTTTGTAGCCCTTTGGGCATAGTTCCAAATTGCTCTCCAGAATGGTTGGATCACCTCACAACTCCACCAGCAATGAATTAGTGTTGAACTAGTATTTCACAAGTACTAGTTGTGTAACCTTGAGAACATTAGTTAACCTATCTGGGTCTGAGTTGCCTCATCTGCAAAATGACTATAATGTCACCTTCCATGTCCCAAGGTTGTACCAGACATTCTCTCCAGAATTCTTCCAACTCAGACTTTTGTGAAATGGAACTTCACAAAACTTATATTCCACACCAATTTTCCAAGCTCCAGCACATGAACAGTGGGTCATGATCTACTTATATAAATAGTTTTCCCAATTAAAGCAGAAGCAGAAGAATAATTCATGATTCTACTCATTGTTCTTTCTTTAGTTGATACTAATTAGCCTTTAACTATATTATAGAAGTGTCCTTTTTGTTTTCGTCTGAACTGCGATTTTGCTAATGTCTCAAGCTCTTTGGTGAACAAACTCCTTCTATGCATGCAGATTGGCAACTGTTCTGCAATAGAAAATTGCCTGAGATGCTAAGCAGGTAAATATTGCCCAGGATCCAATGAAGCAGAATTTGAACTCAGGCTCTCTTGATGCTAAAGTTTGACCATTCAGACTGCCTCGCATGTGTAACATGTGTTGTTAAAGTTAAGCTTTAGAAGGACCTTTTCCTCTACTTGTTCCAGAGCGTACCTACAAATGTGCCTTGTCTATGTCTTTTCTGGGTGTTCCATTCCATCAAAAGAGCTCATGTTTTATAAAGGAACATTTCACGCAACTTGAGTGATCTCACCTTACATTCCCCCACTATTACTGTGAACTGAACAGAAGTTTTTGAAAGAAAAGTTTCCCACACATTTTATTGTAGCAATTTTATCTCCTTTCCACCTACTATCTAGCAGGAAAGCCCAGGGAGCCTCAATGATTAATGATCCATTCTAGAATTTAACCTGGTCTATAAAATGTGCTACATTTTGAAGTACAAAAGAAATACTGAAGTAGGTCAGAAGCTTCAAATTACCCAAGGGCCCATCCTAACCTAATGGACAGCAGGTTAGAAATTAAATCAGCTCCAGATATGTCACTTTATCAAATTTTTATGACTTAATATTAGCTAAAGATATGGGAAATTAACAATTATAATCATAGAGTTTAAGACCTTCTTAATTCAGACAGTTAATTTGGAATTTATGATCATTTAGAAAAGGGATTAGGTCAAATTTTCACTTTTTTGAAGGAAAGGGAAATTTGCTCAGCAAATTATCATATATACCAAAAAAAAATTTTAGCCTGATGACCAACAGATTTTCTATTTTTAAAATAAGCTTAATTTATGCCTTCTTATAACAATCATTTCCAGATACATCCCCAATTATTTCCCTGAATATACCTTTCACTGTTTAAAAAGACACACACAGGTAGGTGGCATAGAGTGCCAGCCCTGAAGTCAAGAGGACCTGAGTTCAAATCCAACCTCATACACTTACTAGCATGTGTCCTTGACAAGTCATTTAATTCCAATTGTCTTGCAAAAAAGAAAGAAAAGAAAACCATGCTTAATAATTCAGATTAGTGTAAGTGAAGGGAAATTGTGTGAGATAAGCATAGAAAGTTAGGTCAGGTTGTAGAGGGCTAAAAATAAGAGGCTCTGAAGTTTAGACTTTATTCAGAAAGTAATACAATCAGAGTTACACCGTAGTGATGTGACAGTCTAAAACTAGAGATTGGCATAGAACTAGAAGCAACCTCAGGGGGTAGCTAGCCCAGAGTCACATTCTATTAACATAAAAGCGCCAAATAGAGTTTTACCTAATTTCATGCTACTGATAGTTATCAATAAGCCTAATAAATTGATTGATTGAGTTCAACTAAATTGTCCAAATAATGGGTATTAAAGGTCCAAGTTGTACAGTATTAGGGAAAATAAATAGGAAAAAAGAGACAAGAGTTAAGAGATGGCTAAAATAGAATGAACAGCCCTTTGAAACTGATTATTTTATATGTGGCTAGCATTTCTATAGCACTTAAAAGTTTGCAAAGCACTTTGCAGGTATTACTTCATTTCATCGTCACAACAAACTTGAGTGGGAAGTGTGGGAGGGAGGGAGAGGGGTTAGTGCTATCATTATCCCAATTTTACAGAGGAGGCAGAATGAGGTTGTTAAATTGCTTACACAGGGTCACAGAGTTAATAAACTAAGGGTAGGGTTGAACCCATCTCTCTAAGTCTAGCTTGTTAACTATCTACCATGCCATCTAGTTACCTAGGTGTTAATGATAAGGAAAGAGTCAAAGATATCACTGAGGGTTGAGCAAAGATGCTTGAGAGATTACTGATGCCATTAACTAAAATTGAGTTTATAAGGAGAAACTGGTATGTGGGAGGAAAAGAGGAGTTTGGAGGCAATGTGAGTCATAATCTTAAATATATAACTGGAAACAGACTTAGCAGTCATCTAGGTAGTAAGAAGAAGATATAGTAGAGTAAGTGGTGAACTTGGAGTCACAGGACCTGAGTTCAAATCCTAGCTCTACCCTTGTTAGTTGCATGACCTTAAGCAAGTTCCATATGATCTCTGGGCCTCAATTTTCTCATCTATAAAATGAGATGGATGAGATGATTTCTAAGGTCCCTTCTAACTCTATATTTATGGTCCCTTGACCTTTAGTTTTGGGTATGTGGATTTTGGCATTCAGGCAAAGATAGCCCTTTGAGAACTGGAAGTATAAGTCTACAGGTTAGGAAAGAAATAAGGACTAGAAATCCATACTTAAGAATTGTTCTAGGGGAAGCTAGATGGCATAATGGATAAAGCATGGTTGTCTAATCAAGAAGACCTGAGTTGAAATCTTTCCTTAATAAATGACTAGCTGTTTGTCCCTGGAGAAGTCACTTAACCTCTGTCAGTTTCAATTTCCTTATCTATAAAACTGGAATAATAACACATATGTCATGAAGTTATTTTGAAGACAAATGAGATAATACGCAAACAGGAGTATTACAATGTAATAAATAGAATCTACTTTGCAATCTATATGCTATGTATTTGCAAGTTCTATAAATGCCAGTTATTTTTTATTACTATTATTAGCCTAGAGTCTAATGATAACTTTATTTCCCAAGCCTTTTACTTTCAGAGTATTACTGTATCTAGCTGAAAGTAATAAAACTATATTCTGTATTGACAGATTCTAAAATACTGTTTTACTTGTACTTTCCACTAAGTCATGATCATCTTTCCTATAAAAGTGAATAATTAAAGTTTTTCTATAGATGGTGACTGAACATCTTATGGAATTTTCTTTTTCAAAATAAATCATATTGATATATGTTTTTCCCCCTCTCCACAATCCTTTCCCCTTTCCCTTCCCAGACAGCTATGTCATATAGTAAATAATATTTTCACACAAGAAAAGCAAGAGAAAAAAATCAGCAAAGCTAACCAATATCTTTAAAAATCTGAAAATATGTGTGCTGTACTATATTTGTAACTCTCCCTGCAAAGGGCTGGGGTAAAGGAATATCTTCTCATGTCTCTTCTTTGGAGGCAAGCTTGTTCTTTGTGAATGTGTGACATTTAATTTTTAATTTTTTTGGCTTGTTTTTCCCATTTACCTTGTGGTTGTGCATATTGTTTTCTTTTCTCTGTTTACTTCACTCTGCTCCAGATCATTCTTTCTCATTTCTCACGTTACGGTAACATTCCATTACTTTCTTGTACCATGGTTTTGTAGCAATCCCTCACTTGATGGGTGTCAATTTTTTCCAATTCTTTACTATCACAGGAAGGGCTGCTATAAATATGGTGCAAAAAGGGATTTTACGTCTTATATAATTCTCAAATGTTTTTATATGTTTTAAAATCCATCATGCTTATATATCTTGTGCAAATGATAGACTGGATCCACTACACATTTATGTTACGCAATCTCCACCGGGCACTCCCTGCTGCTAGGCAATCCTTTTATACCTCCCTTGTCAAGTCACTATCCCTCTCTCCATGTCAATTCTGCCAAACCTTTTCATCCCTCCTTAAGTATCCAAAGCCCTTCCTTCCCCCACTCTCCCAGCTGAGAACTTTGCTTCAGATTTTACAGGAAAAAAATGAGGCCAATCATTAGCAACTCACTCCTCCGCTCTTCACCTCCTATCATTCAGATGCCTCTTTCCACTGCCTTCTCACATGAGAAAATGTCCTCACTCTTTAGGGTTGACCTCTCTGCTTGTTCAATCCAATCCAATAAACACTTCTTGAAAACCTACTATCTGCCAGACTAAGCGCTGGGGATAAAATTGATAAATAAATAAACATACAGGGAGAGAGAACACACAAAGTGAGGCAGGAAAAAGAAAGGAGTGGGACACACCAAGGCAGAGCAACTTGTTCCATGGAGTTGAAACCAGCCAGAGCAACAGATGCAAACAGGAGTGTTAAGCAATCCCATCCATCCAGATTCCCCCTTTGGACTTCTCCCTAAAGCCTGTCTGCCAGAGAGAAATGGGAAGGAAAGAAAGGGAGAATATAAAAGAAAAGAGAATGATTTAAAGAGCTAGGTAGCTTTCCAAGGTCTTTCCCGATCCTTGCCAGTAAACTCACTGTGTTGAGTTTCCTTAGAATATGCTTGTGATGTGCCCTTTCTAAATCTTCCCCCGGGAAGACTGCAAGCTAAAACTGTATACCTAAAAGAAATGAATTTTCTAAATTCTCAAAAGTGATAGACTGAGAGTACATGACCTTGATTCCTCCAGCTTAGCCTTTCTGCCTCCACAAGGCTCCCAGTACCTGCCTAGATTTTTATATTCCTACTTGAATTTATCTTTCTTTTGGAGGCATCTGGGTGGTGGAGTGGTTAGAAATATGGGCCTGCAGTCAGGAAGACCTGATTCAAACCTGACCTCAGTCATTTACTAGCTGAATGACCCTAGGCAAATCCATTAAACTATTTGCCTCAGTTTCCTCATCTGTAAAAAGAAGATGATAAGAGCACCTACTTCCCAGGTTGCAGTGAGGATCAGATGAGATAACAGTTGTAAAGCACTTAACATAGTGCCTGGCACAGACCCACGTAAATGTTAGCTGATGGTTCAGTTGCTGTCATAAAACTTGCCAGCATAACTGAATCATTTTGACCTAATGAAAAACAAAGCTTGTGTGTCTTACCTGAATATGCCTTGTCTCCTATTTCCAGTACCAGGTTGTTGTGAGGATGAAATAAGATAATCATTGTAAAGTGCTTAACATGGTGCCTGGCACACCGTAAGTGCATTATGAATTAGATAGACAGACTGAGAGAGACAGACGGACGGACGGACGGACGACGGATAGATAGATAGATAGATAGATAGATAGATAGATAGATAGATAGATAGATAGATAGATAGATAGATAGATGGATGGATAGATGGATAGATGGATGGATAGATGGATAGATAGATAGATAGATAGATAGATAGATAGATAGATAGATAGATAGATAGATAGATAGATAGGTAGGTAGATAGGTAGATGATAGATAGATGGATACGTTAATTTTTATAATCCAGCAGTAGCTTAAACACAAAAGGCTTTTTCTTTCTACGGATGGGTTTTCAGTTCATGTCCCAAACAGTAACAGTCATTTAAGCTCTTGCCTCAAATATAGGAGCTAATCATTTGTCAGGAAATTGATCTCTACTTCTTTATGTCTTAGAGGTTATGTTCCTTGGATAGCAATCAATAGTCCCAAATTTTCTTTTCCAATTTGAAGCTCCAAATTTGAAAATATTCTTTAAAAAGGCATCTCTTTTCCCTTAAACTCATTAGTGAATGAGTCAGCTTTGGGGCTTTTCTTCCTCCCATTACCACTTACTAAAGATAGTACAGTAATTAACCTCTGCTGAATTGGTTATCTATAAATTAGTAGAAAAAGATTTAGAGTCTATTGAAACTTATTCAATAAATCTGTAGGATTAAAGACACTAGGCTTGTGATATATTTTAGATTAATGATGTATTTCTCAATGATATGAGCATAATTCCAAATTGGTTGGCTAGAAAATGAACCTGGAGCTTAAGATAGTTAAGCTTTGGTTTAAAAATTGTATTGCATTTAAAATTATGATAAAAATATACCTTGTTTTGCCATCTGTCTTATCATAAGGCAAATGATAATGTTGGCTTAATGATTTTTTTTCTAAATAATATATTAAGGAGGTCCTGATACATTGTGCCAGTGAGGCACTCTGATTCAATAGTAAAGCTCAGAAAAATATTAATATTTTGATTACAGCCACTGTTAATAATATACTTATCTTAGACACATGAAATAAAGTTCCATTGCATATGTATCTTCCCAGAGTGTCCTTGGCTAGAAAGTTCAAGTACTTAATATCAGCTGGTTATATCGATCAATCTAGGGATTTTTAGATTAGCAGTTTCATTAAAGTGTGCCAGGCTCATTTAATGAGCTGCCACACTTCAAAGAGTTTTATATTTGGCTTAAAATGTGAAGGACAACTCTGGTCCCTTGGCTTAACCGAAGGCCCAAAGTGCTCCTCCAAAAAAGACCTGCTTCCCTTCACAGTTTTCTGGGTTGGTGCCTTTTTTGACTGAATTATCCGATCCATTGATTGCTGCCCTGGGAATTTCAATGTTCAGACAAACTAACAAATGTCCACTAGGCAAGCACCAGAAATGCCCAGCTGGTTCTTTGTTACCCATGGGAAATTTTCTCAGTCAGAGCCCGGTAATTGTTTAGCGCAGCTGCTGCAATTTCAAGGGTGCCAGCTCATCTGCAGCCAACTGTATGCATCAAGCAGATGACTCATGTGCCTGATAAAATACACATAGGTGGTGGGGTGGGCCTTCATAATGCCAGCTTTCAATTTGTTTCTGCTTTGTTAACTGCTTGGGGAGATTACATCAAGAATGGTGATTATTTAAACTGTATAAATATGCTATGTCCTAATGAAATAAAGGTACAGAGCACATGTTAATATCATCATCTTCAAAAAGCATCTGTTATACTCTTGAGAGCCAGGAATTGTCCAAACCATATGCTTTTCACCTACTATTACCTTGACAGAATCTCTGAATGTTACAAACTTAGAATCATGGAAGTACAGAGTTGAAACGGACCTAGTCCAAAACATAACAAAAGCAGGAGTGGACTATAAAACGTATCTAAGTTACAGTCTATTCTACAATATATTCAAGCAGAAAAACCCTCTCTAATATCTCCAGTGGTAATAATTCCTCTGCTACAGGATGTCTAGAAATGACGATCATCATTGTATCGTAGATCTAGGGATAGACGGGATCTTAGAGATCATTTAGTTCAACTACCTCATCATTACAGATGAGGAAACTGAATGCCAGGGAAAGAAAAGGAAGGGAAATTACTTGCCCCAGGTCACCAGGTAGGAGGTTGTCAGGTCATCATTCAAGATTCAGTGCTCTTTCAATTGAACTATCCTACCTCGCTACCTGCTAAGACAACCCTTTCTTTCTTTGAACTACCCAACATGAAACTAGCTATTTTGGTTTGCATTTCACAAAAGTGGTTAACATTGACTTTTCAGTGCTAGCAAAGCCCCAGTTCTTTTTCACATGAATGGCTGATGATATTTAGAATCAAGAATTTTTGTTTAGGCCAATTAAACAGCAAATTATTTAATTAAACTCATTGTTTCTGCTTAGATCTTTGGGGATCCCAGTTCCACTGTTCTCCATATTAGCCACTGTCAGCTTCCTGCCTTCTACAAATCTCCTCAGATTTGTCGTTTATACCTTCTTACAATTCTAAGGTAAAAAACATTGACCTGAAAGTCTCAGATTTCATGTGTCCACAGATGCAAGCCATCCAGATGACAGAATAAAAATATTAAGTCAAATGGTATATTTGCATAATCTACAAATACTTATTTTAATATGTCCTTGCATCTGTGCTCTCATCAAAGTGAATACTTCTTCCAAAAATATAGATATCATCCCATCCATGCCTTCTCATAATATATGAAAAACACTTTGCAAACTTTAATACTCTGTAAATGTCACCGTGTTTGATGGAGTTCAGATAGAAATGGTACTTGGACAATTCATTATCCTGCTATCATACTTTCATATTTAATTGTTAAGACCATTGCACAAGTCTTAACTCCTTTTTGAAAGTGAATAAGTTTTAGGATGCAAACGTCTTCTGGATTATTATTTTTATCATTGTTGTTATGTTTGTGCTTCCACAAATCCACCATAGATGATCTACCCAGCATACTAAAGACCTTCCTCTAGGTCTTCTAACATTCTCTGTAGACCAGTGAAGCATGTGGATTATTCATCAGTTACCCTCCTCTCTAGCTCTGTGACCTCCTTTTCCATTCATACATTCCTTGAATCATCTCCTGTAAAATTTTTTTACTTGCAATTAATTATTGACAATATGCTGTAGTGTATTTGTGTCCATAATATTTCTCTCTATTGCACTTTGTGTCATCTGGGAAATGTTGAGTCTTCTGAGACTGTTGTTCCACAATTTCTACCCATATGGTATCTTGTAGGATATCATGGTTTTCCATTATTCAAAGTCATATGGCATATAGCAAGAGACTAGGCTGTAGTGCATTTATAAAAAAATGTTTTAATGATTCCACACTGCTCATTGATACAAACCCAAACTTTTTAACACCAATATTATTGCATTAATGTATAAAGACTTCAAGTTTATTCCGCTGTGCTGGTATGTAGAGAAGCAGAGCTTCCAGTCACTTTACTCCCTTCCTCCTCCCCTTTGTATGAACTAGGGTACCCCAGGACTCACCAATCACTTTTACTCTTGCTGTCCCTTCAGCCTACCTCCTCTGTCTTCTTAGGGCTGGTTTCCTTTTAAACCATCCCAGCAAAGAGGTCATGGTGGATTCATCAACTGACCGACAACCAGCCTGCTTCTGTACTTGCACTGGCCAATTTTGATTTAAGGCATACCCCAGTGAAAGTATTTTCTTCCTGTTCTGAATTATAAAAAAAGAAAGAAAGAAGCCAACTTCTCTCTCCTCTGAATATTACACTCCAGTCAGCAGATGCTGGCCAATCTAGCAGTTTTAATATCTCTTTCTTTAAGATTTTTCCCAATCACCCCTATCAATGCTGCATCAAAAAAACTCTTATACATAGCATAACAGTTAATCATGGTACTGATAGCCTAGAAATTACTCAAACTTGAACAAAAGAACTTCCAGAGAACTACAACATAGGCAATAAGAAAGATGGAGGGGGAGATGAAATGTTCTCTCTTTCCAGGATCTATAAAAAAAGGGGGCATGGAGGGGGGAAGAGAGGAAGAGATAGAGGAGAGGACAGGGCAGGGCAGGACAGGTCAGGACAGGAGAGGACAGGACAGGACAGGACATATCAGGACAGGACAGGACAGGACAGGAGAGGAGAGGACAGGACAGGACAGGACAGGACAGGTCAGGAGAGGACAGGACAGGACAGGTCAGGACAGGTCAGGAGAGGACAGGACAGGAGAGGACAGGACAGGACAGGACATATCAGGACAGGACAGGACAGGACAGGAGAGGAGAGGACAGGACAGGACAGGACAGGTCAGGAGAGGACAGGACAGGACAGGTCAGGACAGGTCAGGACAGGTCAGGAGAGGACAGGACAGGACAGGTCAGGACAGGTCAGGAGAGGACAGGACAGGACAGGTCAGGACAGGTCAGGAGAGGACAGGACAGGACAGGTCAGGACAGGTCAGGAGAGGACAGGACAGGAGAGGACAGGACAGGACATATCAGGACAGGACAGGACAGGAGAGGAGAGGACAGGACAGGACAGGACAGGTTAGGACAGGTCAGGAGAGGACAGGACAGGACAGGTCAGGACAGGTCAGGACAGGAGAGGACAGGACAGGAGAGACAAGATTTGGTTATGGTCTGGACCAAAGTCCCCTCACTAGAAAAGACTCATTGTCTGTCTCCCTCTAAATTACAGCCTACCTCCTTGTCCCACACCTGTCTTATGCAAGTCAAAATACAGGGTCTGGGAGTCTTTATTTATTTATTTACATACTTATTCATTTATTTATCCATCCATTTATTTGTTTGTTTATAGCTATTATTTAGACATTTCTTCAGAGTTTTCTTACTTTAATTAGAAGTTTGAGAACTACCAGTTTCATCCAAGAGAAATAAACATTTAGTCTTACACATGTGAATGAAACAATGACTTTAGATTCTTAAAATGGGGGCAACAGGAGAAAAGGTGCAAAACAAAAACCTGAAGAGATACTCCTAGATGTTGGAGTGTATACATAGCATATCAGTGGAATATTTCCACAGCTGATCAGATAACAGCGCTTTACATTCAGAACTTAGTTTAAACGTTGCCTTCAAAATCTTGGTGACAATAATCATCTGAGTTTTTTTTAAATCAAAAGTAAATTTGATTTCCAACATCTCTGAGTCATGATACTGTTTTCTGAATCATAAGTTCCCTTCCAGTGATAGGAAAGTTGGACAACTTCTAAGGCTCCCACAACGGGGTAACATGATTGCTGAAACATCTTGTGGATTCCCAGAACGAAAGTTTTCATTTTCATTTTCAGACGCAAAAACCTAAACCTATGAGTGAATAAAACAGAAATCATTTGGAGATTGAATGCTTTCTAAGACAATTATAACTAATAACTAGTATTTATATAGCACTTTAAGGTTTGCAGAGCTCTTTGCAATATTATCTCATTTTGTCCTCACAGCAGCTTTGAGAGGTAGATGCTATTATGTTGATCTTTTAACAGGTGAGGCCAGAAGCAGGTAAATGACTTGCCCTGGGTCACACAGCTAGTAAGTGCCAAAGACAGAATTTGAACTCAAGTCTTTCTGACTCCAGGTCTAGCTCTTTATCCACCGCACTACCTAGCTGCAATGCAATTATTGCCACTATTAGGTGAAATTATCAAGAGTTGATTGAAATAACTAGTCATTTTTTCATTTTAAAAAGTGATGCTTACTTCTCTAATATGACTCAAATGTCACCTTTAACTTCTAATATATTACTGACCCCCAATACCTCTTTATAAATGATGATTTATTAAACTAGTAAATGCCTGATAAAATTGTTCCAGCTAAGATTGATTGGCAATAGGGTGATTTCAGTAATATCAGCTTACATTTATCTATCACTTCATCAATGTAAAATATTTCATGTATTATCTTTTCTGATTCTCACAAAAAAAGTAGGTAGAACAAGTCTCCTCACTGCTGTCATTCAGCTGGTGGAGGCTCAGAGCAGATAGTGACTTGTCCCAGGTTACAAAATGATAAAAAGGAATAAATCAGAATTAAACTCATGTCTTTTAAGTCCAACTTCTTTCCATCATTCTAAACTAAATACTTAATATTTCATCCTGAACTATAAGAATAATGAGGACCCAGAGGAGGAGGAGGAGACAAAAATTAGCCAACATCCTAATACCTAAATAATGAGCTATAACAATTTGTCCTTGGAATGATCCTATAAGAACTCATTGAGAAAAATGATAACCATTACATACTACTACTAATAACAAAACATTTGCATAGCACTTTATTGTGATTGCTTTTGTCCTCACACCAACAACATATCCTTCAAGTCTCAAGATCTTACCGTCTGAGCTGCTATACCACCCTTAAGTCCCCTAGGCCTTCCCCTCCATCTTCTGATAAACCCTCTTGTATAAATGTTCTTACTAATCAAAATGCGAGGTCCTTCAGAGTAGGTATTAATCAATTTCCTATTTGCTGTTTGTATCCCAGAGCTTACCAATGCTTGTCACATAGTAGGTGCTAAATAAATGATTTTTCATTCACTCCTTTATTCATTATCCTCATTTTATCAGTGAAGAAACTGAGGTTCCGAGAAATAAGGTCGTAAGTCACAGAGGTATTAAATGTTGGAGGATTTAAACCCAGTTCCTCCTAAATCCATATTGAACATTCTCCACTCTAACATTACTTCTCCACCATTTTACCACTAATTCAAGAACTCCATGTGTCTCTTGCATGTATATACATGAATGTATATTATATATACATGTGTATATGTGTAAAAGAGGGAGGAATAATTATTAGTAAAATAATATAATTCCAGATGAAAGCTTTGATCATATTCACTGCATCTTGCCATTCTAGAGAATTATTGAGCAAATAGAACAAATCACAACTTATATCTACACACAAAACTGTAATTTCAGTTGTCACCAAGTGACCTTTCACGTGTTGTCAGGCATTTTAAAATTTTAAAAATTCACCTTTCTTGGATGTTTCCAAGAAGTAGCTAACATTGTCTTATACTATAAGAAATCAACATCTGATGTAGCACCTAAGCACTGATTTTATAGCCAATATATAATAGGCAATATATAAGGAGAAACAGGAAATAGGCACACACAAGGAGAAAGAAGTGAAATATATTAAATAGGATTGACAAACAGGAAGAGGACAGCATGGTATCAAGCTCAATTATATATGATTTAATAGGTTCTAATTACTCTCAGAGACTTAACACGTATCAAAATAAACTCTACAGACAAAATGAATCTTAAAAATGATGTGAATGATGAGGGTACTATGGTTTGGTGATTGACAGAGAATATGAGACAGACAATGTTATTACTAAAAAGGTGAGTTATCAATTCATACCTATCAGATTAGCTAAGATGACCAAAAAAAAGGAAAATGACAAATGTTGTAAAAATATGGGAAAATAGACACATTAAAGCACTATTGGTGGAGTTGAGAGTTAATCCAGCTGTTTTGGCAAGCAATTTGAAAATATGTCCAAAAAACTATTAAACTGTACATGTCCTTTAACACAGTGATACCATTACTAGGTTTATACATCAAAGAGATTAAAGGAAGAGGAAATGAACCCAGATGTACAAAAATAATTATAGCAGCTCTTTTTATGGTGACAAAGAATTGAAAACTGAGGGGATACCCATCAATTAGGGAATGACCGAGCAACTAATGCTATATAAATGTGTGAGTACTATTGTGCTACAAAAAATGATAGAGATGGTTTCAGAAAAACCTAGGTAGTCTTGTATGAACTGATGCAAAGTGAAGTGAGCAGAACCAGAGAACAATTAACATAGTAACAGCAATATTGTAAAGATATTCAACTTTGAAAGGTTAGTAATTTTGATGAACACAATGACCAACCACACTTCCAAAGGTCTCACGATGAAAGATGCTATCCAACTCCAGGTGGAAAACTGATGGACTCAAAGTGCAGACTAAAGCACATTGTTTCTTTCTCCTTTTTTAAATTTTCTCATGTGGAATATGGCTAATGTGAAAATTTGTTTTACATGACTCTGCATATTTGTAATGGGTTTGTTTTTCTTGCCTATTCAATGGTGGTTGATAAGAAATAGTCAAGAGAAAGGAAAGAGAAAAGGAATGGAGAGAATTTTAAAATGGAAATAAAATAAAATTTAAAGTACACAGAGGCAAGGATGAGAAAGGAATCAGGATAGATCAAGCATTAGGCTATTCATACATACAAGATAACATGAATTTTTCTTATAATTTCAAATTTATAGCCTTAATGTAAAAATAAAGATAGCAAGACCAAGTTCAAACTTTCATCCTGTGACAGATACCTCTCTTTTCCTACATCTAATGAATTGTCAATGTACTAAGTAGGCCTCTAGGGCCCTGAAGGATTTAACACAAGTATAGGGGCAGATTAAATACTTAGCATGATTCAAGAAGTAATATATCCCCAAAAAGGATTTTCTCATTTTGGGGGGCTAGTAAACAAAGTTTAATACTACTCGTTCATTTCTATTTCTGAGGACTATTTATAATCCTTTCCTATATTCTAAGCCTAAGAGGCAGTCAGCAGGAGTACAAAACAAGCTAGATTTGGAGTCAGAAGACCCAGATTGGATTCCTAACTGTATCACTACCCCCATGACCTTGAGTAAATCACTTAAATTCTCTGGGCCTCTGTAAAATGAGGGTAGAGACCTGTGGACTCCATGACCTCTGAGGCCTCTTGTAGCTCTGTATTTGGTGATTCTGAAAAGTAGGAAAGATGGTGATAATCTCATGATGATATCATCATGATATAGAGGCAGTATGGTGCAATGAGTCAGATTAATAGGATCATAGATTTAGAGCTGCTGGGCCAGCTAGATGACTCAGTGGATAGAGCCCTGGACTTGGACTCAAGAAGACCCATATTCCTGAGTTTAAATCTGGCATCAGACAGTAGCTCTGTGACCCTTGGCAAGTCACCTAACCTTTCTTTCCTCAATTTCCTCATCTGTGAAATCAGCTGGAGAAGGTAATGACAAACCACTCCAGTATCTTTGCCAAGAAAACCCCTGAAGTATTAAACAACAGATTTTTAGAGCCAGATAAAATTTATCTAGTCCAACACTTTCATTTTATATATGAGAGTGATGCCCAGAAGAGTTAAGTGACTTCCAGCAACATATCTAGGATTAACGCTCAGGTCCTCTGTATCCATTCTGCTCCTGGATTAATTATTTAGCCTCTGAAAAAGAAAGACCTGATTTCAAGTCTCACCTTTGACACATGCTGGCCAGGTGACCCTAGGCAAATGACAACTTCTAAACACTCCCTTAAGTGCCTCAAGAGTTCTCTAAGGCAAAATGCCGTGAAAAAAAGAGTTGAGTTTGGAGTTAAAGACTTAAATTATTTATTTAATATTTTCCCCCAATTACATGTGAAAGAAATTTTTAACATTCTTTTTTTTAATCTTGAGTTCCAAATTCTCTCCCTTCTTTTCTACCCTCCCTGTCCTCATTGAGAAGGCAAGTATTTTGATACAGATCACACATGTATAGTAATGTAAAATATATTTTCATGTTAGTCATGTTGAAAAGAAAACACATACCAAAAAAAAAAAAGACAAGGAAATAAAAATAGTTTTTAAAAAAAGCTGTGTTCTAATCAAAAGTCCAGGTACTAATCAGAAGCCTAGCTTCAAATCCCAGCTCTTGCCAATTTACCTTAGTGATTTTGTACTTAATCTCCCTAGGCCTCAATTCCCTCATCTACAAAATAAGAGGGCTGGACTAAATTTCCTCCAAAAGTCTTTCAGATCTAAATCTATTATCTTATAATCTCATAGTATTTATCTGCACTCCCACCCTGGTGGTTCTTCCTGCTGATAAAATCACTGATGTTTTGTTTGTTGTCAAAATCAGCATAAAGACAAGCTGTTGATACTGTCTCTTTGGAGAAATGATTTTATATTTTGGAAGTTTGGAGTAACTTCAATATCTATTTTACGGAGGAACTTTCCTTTGTAAACCTACTTCAAATAATCTGTCACAGACACAGAAAACTTTCTATTCACTTCTATTTTACAATACCACAAGAAAAGATATTATAACTTCAAATTCTGAAGTCATAGATTGCTCAAGCTAAAAGAGATTTTAGAGATTGGTCAGTTAGCTCCATCATTTTACAGCTAAAGAAATAGATAACCGAGAAATGCTACAAATGTGGTTAGTTACTCTGTATGCAGCATTTGAAAGTATAGTATAAGATTAGTTAATTAAAATAAGGGGGGGAGTTCAAATGAATCATAATGAAAATATCACTAGACTTCTTCATACCATTTTTCCATTTTAAACTTGAAGAAATACAAGTTTCTTTTGTTTCTCCAGATGTGCATTTGGCAAGGGAATCAGAGGAGCCAGGTAATATAAGAGATTTTTAGTCTGTCTTCCTACAGAGCCAGTACAGTCTTATTAGGAAGACATAGAGGTTTCAAGAATGAAGAGATCAAGATGACTGAAGTGTGAGCTTATTTTGAGTCTCTAATAGTCTAGAGAGAAAAATAGCTATGCTTGTCATCAGGGGGCAAAAGCTGGCTTAATTTTCATTTGTTCGTTGCCACTTTCATAAGGCTTCATTGTTTTAGATAGCGAATATAAGACTTATGTTTCTCCCTAGGAGGCTTGGACTGATGTAGTTTTTTTTTTTTATGTTTTGTTTTTCAATAGACTAGCAAAGAGGTAAAAAGACCCTGTGGAAGCTAGTTTATAATAGCAGCAGAAATGAAATTCAAGACTTGATTCAGGAGAATCAAGAGAAATTACCTTGAAGGCAGATAGCCCTGTGTGGTAATACATAAAAATAGGAATCTAATGAATCTCTGGCACTCAAAATTATGCTTCTCTATTAAACCTTCTAAATCTGAACAAATGGCATAATTGTTTTTCTTCCATCTTTGTGGAGTCTTGAATCTATCAATTTAAAAGTGACTTTAAAAGTTTAAAAGTGATTCTCATGGATAAATGTGGTAGACAGACTGCTAAACTTGGAGTCTATTAGACTTACATTCATGTCCTGCCTATGACCCTTGCTAACTGTGTAATAAAAAGCAAGTCATAACTTCTCTGAATCCCAGTTTAGAGGGAGTTAGCCTCTAAGATCTTTTCCAGTTCTAAATCTGTGTATTTATGACCACTTTAGGCTTATGTGAGAAACACTCTTGGTGGGCTTTGTTTTCATTTCCCACAAAGAGGAAAACATATCAAAAAAAGTTTCCTTAAAAAATTTATTTCTCAATGTGTATGCACGTATGCATTACTATTTCTTTTCTAAGGCAGAGCTAACCTCAGATTTAATTCCAAGAGGCTTGACCTGGCTGTCATTGAGAATCATTATTTTGTTTCCATTCTTAGAAAAACAGATAGTCTATGATGGCAATCATCATCACTAAATGCCCTCTGCAAGAGTTTTGCTGTCCATGGAGATTTATTAAAGATGGTTCCCAGAGATTAAAAAAAATCTAAATTATTTCATTTTCTCAGTTTTTTAGCGCTATCTAAAATTTTTGTACATAAATTCAACATCATCTATGGGGGGAAATGATCTTATTCTAAGACTTAAAAGATTATTTTTGAAAAACACATTTTGCAAAGAACTGATAGCTAAGGATTTGTCCATTAAGTGGGGAATAACTGAACAATTTATTGTATTTGAATGTATGGAATATTATCCTATACTATTTACTTCTTTTGTGCTATAAGAAATAATGAAAGAGACGGTTTCAGCAAAATTTGAGGAGAGTTCTATGAACTGATTTAAATGGAAGTGAGCGGAACCAGGAGAAAAATTTGTGCACTAACATCTGTCAAGATAAACAACTTTGAAAGATTTAAGATCTCTAATCATGATTAACCAATGTTACAACCACTGCAGAAATTTGTTTTGCTTAACTACGAATATCTATTACAAAGGTTTTGCTTATCTTTTTCAATGAAGTATTGAGAGGGAGAGAAAATTTTTTTTATTGGAAAATAATATTTAATTTTTAAAAGTTTAATTAAAATTCTGCCTTTGACTATGAAATAACTAGGAATTAAGTTTTTTTTCCTATATCCCTAAAATTCAATCAATAATTAGTTTAAGGGAAATAAAATATGCTTATACTTTTGTATAATGCCTATTATGTTCTGGGTACTGTGCTAAGTATTTTATATAAACATTATCTCAATTGATACTCATAGTAACCTTGTAAGGTAGGTGCCCCATTTTGCAGATGAGAAAACTGAGACAAATAGACATTAAGTAACTTGTCCAAGATCACACAGCCAGCAAGTGTCTGAGGTCAAATATTAACTGAGGTCTTCTTGATTCCAAAACTAGCCCTCTATCCACTATACCACCTGCTGCCTCCGTTTTAAGCAGTGTCTCTGTATCAGGTACCATGCTAAGTCTAGTTCCTGCCCTCAAGTTGCTTATATTCTATTTTCGGAAACCATGTATACATATATCAATAGATACAAAATTATAGTAATTATACAATATAATTTCAAGTGGAGAGACACTAGTAGATGGGAAGATCAGGAAAAGTCTAATAATGTAGGAGATAGTACTTAAATGGAGCTCTGAAGGATATTTATCTTAATGTTGATAATTCGTCTTTTCTCCATTTCAGTTCACTCAATCACTAGAAAATACTTATTAAGCATCTATTCTGTGATAAGCAGTAAAGTAAATGGCATTTAGGATGCAAAAGAAGTAGAAGACCTCAAGGAAGTCAGTATTTTGTAGGGTTCAAATCAAACTCGTTATTCTTTATCATACAGCTCGGAGTTATGCCCACCCCTTTACCAGTCTTTAGTTTTTAGCCATTCCTTTTCCCTATACACTTATGCTGCTTCCCCGTGTTTTGTCTAGCCTAAATGTGGAACTGCTTAACTTCTCTTAATTATCATTTAACCTTGAGCCTTTAAGAATGTAAATATGACAAAATCTCATTAATTCAGAAAATTAGGGTAGACTATCAGTGCACGTTATTGAAAATTTTTAATTAAAGAATATAGATTGCTCAATCAATACTTGATTGATTTTTTTAGAAGAAAATTAGATTTAGTTCAAGTTGTTATTGAAATAATATTGTTTCCACCCTCCTTCCTGCTTTAATTCTGCTCTGTTGGACTTAGCCTGACTGCTAGAATTGTGACATTTTCTATAAGCTTGCTCTTCTGGGTAGATGCAATAATGCCAGTCAGACTTCAGTAAAGTGCATATCCAATAGGCAAATGGCAAGTTTCCAGGAGTCTTTTGCTAAGTAAATGGTTGGCATCATCTCTGACTGTGTGAACAGGTTTTAATGCCTCTCATAGTCGAAAATGACTTCTCCATGACAAAACCCAGTGTGGCATACACCACTAAATTACTAGAAGGAAAATTTTGTCTATGGGGAATTTGACCAGTCCCAGATAAGAAAACACTAATATATTGGAGGATTTACAGTGTATAGCTATTCTTGAAATTAACTCATTTTAAAAAGACAATTTAAGCCTGGGGAAATAGCATCACCCTGGAGCAAAGCTTTCTACCCTGTGGACATTCAGTTATTGTGAGCTGATAATGAAGGACCAGCTAAGTGGTGCAGTGGACAGAGCACTGAGCTTGGAATCAGAAAGATTCATTTTCATGAGTTTAGATACTTCCCAGACCCTTACTAACTGTGTGACCTTGCACAAGTCACTTAGTCCTGTTTTCCTCCGTTTCCTCATCTATAAAATGAGCTGAAGAAGGAAACAGCAAACCACTTCAATATCTTTGCCAAAAACAAAAAACAAATGAGATCACAAAGAGTAGGACATGACTGAACTGAGTCAAAAGCAAACACAAAAATAGAGTCAGAAGACATGGTAAGGATCAGACTATTAATGACTGTGATTTCAGAAATACAGGGTAAAAAAAAAGATGTTTGATATCTACTCATCTCTTAACAGTATTTTGAAAGTACACAGGATAATCACAAACTAAATAGTTTTCCAAAACTTACCTGCTTAAGAAACTTTTCAATAGCTTTTTTCTATTACGCTGGCATTTAAAAACTTTTACAACCTATTTGCAAACCCACTTTTTCAGATTTTGGGTACATCACTCCTCTTTCCACACTCTATGGTGTAGCCAAACAACCATCTAACTGATCTTCATGAATGACACTCCATCTCCTGTCATCAAGCCTTTTCTCTAGCTCTCTCTCATGCCTGAAAAGTATTCCCCCCTTATCTCTATCTCATAAATCCCTTTAGTTCCTATAAAATTCTACGTTTCACATTCTACATTAAGCTGTTACTTATTTCAGCTACTAGAGACTCCCTCTCTCCAAGTTACCTTATAGTTATTTTGCATATTTTTCTATGTGGATGAATGAATAGATGAATAAATGAGTTGTCTTTACCAATAGAATATAAGCTAATTGAAGGTAGGGGCTATTTCCTTTTTATCTTTGTCCCTAGTGCCTAGCACAATGACTGTATGTAGTACCTCTACATAAATGCCTACAGACTGATTTGTGTATCACCTTACCTCCTAATCCAAAGGGCATAGTTTCTCCTTGTCTTGTCCACCTGAAAAGTGGAACTCTTATAGATACTTTTCCTTACTTCTACTCCTAATATATATTTACTCTTGAAATATCAGTACATAATATAGAGTAAGACCTCACTACTTCAGACTTATCAGGGAAATAGTGCAAACTATACACTATAGGTGGTACTTAAATACCTAACTGATTTTTTTTTAAATATAGTTTTATAACTTTCAATCACAGTTTAAATCAAATGAAACTAAGTATTTCCTAGTAGTAGTCTTCCTGTACTTGATATAATAAGGTTTTTTTACATCCTATTATAATTGAAATATAACTTTTGTAAGGATATCTTTCTTGAGGGTTAAGCACTTAAAAAGAACTTGTTCTCACATGATTAAAAATTGCCTCAACTGTGCTCAATGAACTTTGCTAGATACTGGAGCTATAAGAAAAAAAATTAAAACAGTCCCTACTCTCAAGTAGTTTACATTTTTTTGGGAAGGTGAATCCAACATTTATATAGATAAAGAAGTACGTATTCATTTGAGGAGCAAGAGCTCACTACCATCAAATCCTTCTGCATTGCTTGTGTATCTGAAGTACTTTGTTTTCTTATTAAAAACTTATCCAACAATCTTGCTTATTATAATAGCTAACATTCATGTAACAGTAGCTGTTTCTTTGATCTTCACATCAACCCTTTGATTGAGGTGCTATAACTATCTGTACTTTACAGATGAGGAAACTGAGTCTGAGAAATGAAATGGCTTGCCCCAAAATGCACAGCCAATATGTGTCTGAGACAGAACTCAAACTCACATCTTCCTAACTGCAAAATCCAGTGCTCTGTTCTCTGTGGCTTCTTCCTGCCCACTAGCTAGATAGTACAATGATGAGTTTCAAGTTAACTCTTCTCTGGACTCTCCTATTAAAAAAAATCCAAATTTGCATAACCTTGAGTTTTGCTCAACATATATAGTGACCCTCTATATCTTAGTTTAATATTTCTGTTCTTCTGTTTGTATTTCTTACAAAAATGTATATTCATATCAGTGGATCTGTCTTAAGCTGATGGTAGAAAAAGTCTTCTTTTTGTAGGATGTTAGGTATACACTGTGCTGTATCCAAGTGGATTCTTAATAAATATATGTTGATTATCATCAAGACATTTATCTCAGCCATTACTGAATCCTTGTCTCTGGAATTTCATGCACTGAAGCAGTGGTGAGCTTAGCTGGGGACATCTCCACCTAGATGAGAACTTGAGACTTGGTGTTGTGGCCTCTGGTTCTTTCAGTTAGAAATAAAAATGCTGTAGCTTACCTGGTGCTGAGCTGATTGATGTGTGCCAAGGCCGAGGCCACCTAGAGTTAACAGTTATGTTCTCAGACACCCCAGCCCCAAATTTCACGGAAAGGATGTAAATAAGTGACAGGAAATCTGGAAAAAGAAAGGTGGGGTGGGTAGCTGTGTGATATGGTGGATGTTATAATGTAAACATTTGGGAAGAAGAAAATTCTCCAGAGCATAATTCCCCCAGGTTATTGTGAAAAAGCTGGGTTCAAGATGCTGTATGGAAGACAGAAGCAATGAAAATCCAACAGCTGAGGTGGGGTTTGCCACTTACTAACTCTATGATCTGAGGCAAATAATGTGATTTATTTCTGCCTAAATTTCCTCATAGGTAGAAAGGTGGTAACAATACCTTTAGCCCTCAAATAGAAGGATTAGTGTAATCCTAGTGTAAATTAGTGTAATTTAGTGTAAATACTCTAAAATGCTATGCCCTTGTGAAAATGCCTGCATTCTTCAGCGACCTCAGCTCTGTCCTCTCTTTCCCTATACTGTCCATCCTCTAAGTCACACTACTAATTAGCACAGTTGTCACCTGCATTGGTGGTTCTTGAAAAATAGGTATGCTGGCAGCTCTGCCTGGTTGTAGAGTACCAATGAGATTGGTGTGACTGTAGTATGAGTCATACGGCCAACATCTGTGTGGCTTAAACACGATTTTGAAAAGTTTAAGGAAGAAGAGGATAAGAAAGATGGATAGTGGATTGTGGAAATCACCAATCTCTGAGAGGAAAGGTCAAAGATATGGAATATCTTCCCAAATTTCTAGACCGCAAATCCTTAAGAAACTGGAAGACCTCAGTTGACTCCTTCTATCTAACTTCCTTCTGAGTTCTATTTTGGAAATGCTATGACTATAACACATCTAGGTGAAGATATCTAGCAGGTAATTGATGATGTAGGTCTGGAGCTCAGGAAGTTGTTTAGTTTACACAAGGGGTTCAAAACCAGACAGAAACCATAGAAAGTTTCTGCCGCTATCTGGCCCAACATCCTTGTTGGCTTAGTTCAGTGAGCTACTGCTCAGCTTTGAACAGTTATTATTATCAGTTTCGCCCAATTCTAATTAATCTGATTGCACTGGAGGAAAAAAAACTGGTAGCCTCTTACATCCTTAAAAAAATTCAGCATGATTTGGGAATGCTATATACTATTTAACTGTAGCCTAGTCCATTATATTCCAAAATATTCCCCATTTAAATTACACTCCTTCAGTTTCTCTGAATCTTACCAGAATCTGTCATTGACCTTATGCTCTTTACTCAGCAATGATTGAAGGATGAAATGGAAGGACCTACAATTTCCTTCTTCCTACTTCCCACTTCACTAAACCCAGGACGTACTGATTAATCTTCTGTTTCAATGTATATCTTTTGCTAAGCTAAATAAATGTAACCAGGTCAAACTAGAAAATATATTTTTGTGAATTTTGTTCTGTTTTTGTATTAATTTGCATCTATGGAAAAATGTTAAGTATCTGAAAATATCTTGAAACTAAATTTTAAGGAAAATCTGAAAATATTTTGAAACTAAGTAAATTAAGTAATTAGGAAATTAAGTAAAAATAATATATTCATAATAAAAATATCAAATGATACTAAAATTTTATCAACTTCATTCTTTTGCATTTGATGATTGATATTCAAGTTAATCAAAATATTATTACTATTATTATTATATAGTTCCTTTTTTTAAGATTGTGTCTCTCTGTTGTGTTAAAAGGCTTGATCTCATTACTCAGGTCAGACGGGGAGCTCTCTGTAGCATAGATACGCAAGGTGCCCTTCCTGTCCCCACTCCTATCCCAAACATACCACTTGTGTATATAAGGCTTTTCTAAAGATTATTTATAGATGGAAGAGTAGGAATATAAGTCAAATTGTTGATGCTTTCCAAGTTACTTTTTTTTGTATTAATAAGGCCCAAGATTTTTTTTCATACCTTTTGGCACTCTATATACGGATTTCCCCCAATGCCCTTGTGATTATGTTACCTCAAGCAAAGATCTTCCCTATCTAGCCTTAATCCAATCTATCTTTTCCATCTTTCTTTACTTTAGTACCATTTCTACCTTCCCTATAGTCACATCTAAGACCACGATGTTAGTATCTAAGAGGGGTGGTTCAACTGTCCTCAACAGTGAAAAGATTGTTGCAGTAATCTCTTTAGAGCTTTTCCATTATTGTTCATTTGCTTTCCTTCTCATCTTTGTCTTTTAATATCCTTGGAGTGTCTTTGTTGAATCTCTTACCAAACTTTATTTAAAATATTTTAATAATCCACTGTTTTAAGAGATGTGATTACTCATAATCATCTATCATCTTCCTTTTTAAGATTTTTATGAGTCTACATTCTAAACTTGTATTACTTTGGCCAGCAATACCCCCACATGACAAGTAAATCAAATGTTTGCTAAGACATTTTCTGAGTTTTTTTGGACCTCTTGTTATAGCAATTAATTTACACTGATTAAACTTAGATTTAAATTTGTTAAAAAAAGAAACCTTGTTGTATAACTTTGCCACATAAAATTATTACTATAATCAATGCTGCTATTTCATCTGTCCATTTTCCATTTTTCACTGTCAAATTATTTTTTAGATAGCTCATAATAGAATTGGTCCAACTGTATAGTACATCCTTATTATGATAATTTCTTCTTGATGTTTACCGGAGTTTTTCTTTATTCTGCCAGGTTGGTAGCCTGACCATACACAAAGGGCCAATTCAGGGATAATTTCAACATCAATAACAAACAAATACTAAGTCCTTTTCTGCCTCAATATAATCTATTTCATTTCTAAAATGCTATTTGGTGCTCACCACGTTCAACATCTACCAATGCACTTCTCAAAGAAAGTGTTCATGATAGAAAGACATGAGGCCTTTGTGTAATCGACAAGTTTTTGGTTTCTCTCATCCCTTCTTCCTGAATGCTGCTTTTCCTTATTTTTTCTTATACCTATCTTTCCCACTTTTGCACTGAAGTCAAGGAGTATCGAAGTCTATATTGGTCTAATGTGGAAGACCTAAAGGGTCTTTACTAATTTCCCTACCTATACTTGTTACCTCTAGGGGTCTGATAAAAATCAGTCCACCATCTGCTTTTTCTGCACCAACTAGTACTCAAGTACTTCTGAGTCATTGTTCCATTTGGCCATAACTTCCCTCTTTCTACTGGTTTCACTTAACAGTGAAATTACCAAAGTTAGTATGTTCTGCTCCTCTACCTCTCCTCTTACAGCACTGGCTCTCACTGGACACCATCAGCTAAGGAGTCAAACCAAGAGTGAAAAGCCAAAGAGAAAAGAACTGAGACTGATTACTTGTGCCTTTTGAAAGCATTTGCAGTTCTAGCTCCATGGTCAACTGAAAAGGTTTCTCCTAAACATGTGGTTAACAAACTTTATCTAGTTACAAAATGTCCATACATGTCCCTCTCTCCCAGGCATTTCTCTTATATATCATCATAACTCTTAGAAACAAACTCCTTCTCATTTCTCTCATGGGAAGACACTATCAGAAGTTCTCTGCACTACATTCCAGTCCCTATTAAAGAGAATAGCAATAAAACATAATAGTCTATGGTGCAGTGAGGGGTACCCTAGACTGGTTGTTGAGAGACCTGTGTTTTTCTCTTAGCTGCATGTTCCTAGCTGCTGTCCATTATATCAAAAAGTCATCCCAGATTATTCTCCAATAGCATTAATTGTGTCTAAACTCTGGAAGCCTGTGTCAACTTGACAGTAGACGAAAGAGACTCCTTGAAAGTATATACACAGAACACTCTCCTGACTTGCTAAACCATATAGTAGGTACTTCATAAATGTTGATTGACTGGTTGCCTTTCCACAAGTGTTGACATACCAACCATGCACACTGACATATATATATATATATATATATATATATATATATATATATATATACACATATATATGTGTGTGTGTGTATGTGTATATATTTACACATATATATATGTGTGTGTGTATGTGTATATATATAAATATATATATACATATATATATATAGAGAGAGAGAGAGAGAAGGGCAGATATCTGGAAATGAGTGACTGAATGAAAAGTGTTTATTAAGCACTTACTATGGGCAGTTAAGTGGCACAGTGGATAAAGCACCAGCCCTGGAATCAAGGGCTCAAATTTGGCCTTAGACACTTACAGGTTACGTAACTCTGGGCAAGTCACTTAACCCCATCTGCCTCAGTTTCTGTATTGTAAAATGAGCTGGAGAAGCAAATAGCAAACCACTCCAGTATCTTTACCAAGAAAAATCTAAATAGGGTCATGGAGAGTTGGACATGAATGAAATGACTCAGCAACAAAAATGTACAAGGCACTTTTTTTAAGTTTTGTGCACACCAATAGAAAAATGAGAGAGTGTCTGCTCTCATCGAGCACATTCTAAGGGAGTCTTCTTTTAGCAGTCTCTAGGATCTCAAGCATTAGAAGTCAAGGGACATGTCAGGGATTCACAACTCACATCTGCTCTGGCAAGTTTCCTGTCAAAAAGCCAAAGCTTATCTCTCTCAGTCATCTCTCTTGATGTCCTGCAACCACCCCAAACTTCTGCATTCAGGCGGCATACAGCTGCTTAGTGCATCATTCTCTCAGCCAGTTAGGAGTCATACACATGAGAAAACCTTCCCAAACCACCTTGGTAGCCGTATAACATTCATAAAATCATTGACCAGCTGGAAACTAGTCAGAGGAAAGACATTAGGATGGTGAAAGGACTCAAAACTGTGCCAAAGGAAGATTAGTGGAATAAATGAAGCATATTTAGCCCATTAAAGAGAGGATGTTGTCAAATATTTGGAGAATTTTCATATGGTAGAGGAATTAGATATACATTGCCTATCTGCTTACCCCCACCCCAGTCTCTAGCAAAGAATAAGGTAAAAATTAATGAAGACAGAATTTTCTACAGTAATGTTAGTAAATTCTTTTTAGTATAGTAAAAATAGTAAGTTATTCAATTAGTATTCCTAAAAATTGAGGTCTACAGTAAGGGAATGCTCTGTCGTGATAGGAAGTCCTTCTTCTCCACACACCCCTTCCAGTGCCTTCAGGCAAAGGATGGTTGACTATTTGCAAGGAGTAATTCATAGAGGGCACCTCTTTGGGTACGCTGTGGACTAAATGACTTCTGCAGACCCTTCGCCCACAGATATTCTGTGATTCACAAGGTTAATAGCACAGATACTTTATTTGACTGAATTTCACATCAAAATGTATGGATTTTCTTTTTGTTGAGACTGGCGTATTATTAGCAATATTCTGATGTCCTTATTAAGTTCCTTGGGTGGGGCTCACAAACTGATTTAAGCTAGGAGTGGTATTTCTGCAGGAAAGTTGACAGAGAGGAGAGAGAAAAAATCAGAATTATAAGTAGGTGAATATGTTTAAGAAAGAGATGATTTGAGATTGAATTAATTAAGCTGTGAATTGTGGAAAAAGAAATGTAACAGAGATTGTGAGAATCAACTTGTACATGCATAGTTTCTCTTAGAAGAGGAAGAGGAGGTACATAGAGTGATTTCCTGTGTCAACCACCAGGTGGCACCATAAGTCCAGGGCAGTATACAACTATTCGCCATTATGAAAAAAATTTAGAAATCTGATGCTTATCAATCCAAAAGTCTCAGTTTTCAGAAATTCTGAAATTTATCAATCAAATTTCAAATTGCTAAATGTCTCCATTTCTGAAAATAAAGCATAATATTTTGCCTTGGAATTTTTTTCTCCCACCCATCTTGACTGGCAGTAAAGTCAAAGAGTTGTATGATACAAAGAAATGAGTATAGATTTGCAGGCAACGGACCTGGGTTCATATCCACACGCCCCTGCGCACTACCTGAAGGACGGCATTGAGCAAGTCACTCAACCTCTCTAGGCCTGTTTTCTCTTATGTGTTTAGTCAGCCAGCAAGCATTCATTAAATGCTACGTCCTGGGGATTCAAAAAAAGACAGAAATGCCCCTGTGCTCAAGTAGGTTACATTCAAGTGGGAGAAACAACATGCAAACGACTATGTATGCACAACACATACACAGGCCACATTGGAGGCAATCTCAGAGGGGAAGCGCTAACATTAAGTGGGGGGTGCACAACACATGTACAGGCCACATTGGAGGCAATCTCAGAGGGAAGCGCTAACATTAAGTGGGGGGTGCACAACACATACACAGGCCACATTGGAGGCAATCTCAGAGGGGAAGCGCTAACATTAAGTGGGGGGTGCACAACACATACACAGGCCACACTGGAGGCAATCTCAGAGGGGAAGCGCTAACATTAAGTGGGGGGTGGGAGCAGATAAGAGTGAGCAGTTAAGTGGTACAGTGGATGGAGTGCCGGGTCTGGACAAACAGACATCTTCCTGAGTTCAAATCTATCCTCAGACACTTCCTAGCTGTGTGACCCTGAGCAAGTCACTTAACCCTGTTTTGCCTCACTTTCTTCATCTGTAAAATGAACTGGAAAAGAAAATGGCAAATCACTCTAGTATTTTTGCCAAGAAAACCCCAAATGGGGTCACAGAGTCGGACATGAATGAAGAACAATGGGGGTAAGGGAGGGATTGGCGGAGGTGAAGCAGGAGGGTGAAATATCTTGAGGAAGGTAGGATTATAGCTGAGGCTTTAGTAAAGCCAGTGAGGTCTGGAAGGGGACATGAGGAGAAAAGCATGGATTCTTTTGTGTGAGAAACAGCAAGGACAGCAGCATCACTAGGTCACAAAGCATGTGGAAGAGAATCAAAGGTAAGGAGGCTGGAAAGGGAGGAAGGGACCAGGTTATGAAGGGCTTTAAAAGTCACATGAAGGACTTTATGTCTGATCCTGTGAGTAATAGGAAGTCAGTGGAGTTTATCAAATATAGGGTGACACATATGGGATATCCAGGGGATAGATAGATAGATAGATGGATAGATAGATAGATAGATAGATAGATAGATAGATAGATAGATAGATAGATAGATAGATAGATAGATAGATAGATAGATAGATGGATAGATGGATGGATGGATGGATGGATGGATGGATGGATGGATGGATGGATGGATAGATAGATAGATAGACAGACAGATAGATAGATCTGACAATTATCTGCATAGAAGTGATAACTAAATCCATTAAATGAGGTGATTTGACTAAATGGCTTCCAGCTTTATTGTCTACAAACCTACGAGGTAAACCTGGACAACAAAAATGAACAAAGCTGATACAAACTGCAATTATCTTTTTTTGATTTTAAAGAAGAATAACCCAGCTCAAGCTTACAGACTTTTCTGGTTCTAGTTTATTTATGCAGAAACAAAGTATACAGTAATTGCATGTGTCAGACTGTGAGATGGCCACCAGGATCCCTTTTGTGCCCATCCTAGGATGTAGCAAAGCATGTGATGACAATGCGGTTAGACTGGCATGCTGCTTCAGACATTGATGCTAACACTACTTTAGACTAAGGAGTAAAAACAAGGAAACAGGTTGTGGTAAACAGATCCCATACATACTTGAATATAACTATCCAGGGGAAGATAGCTAAGGACCCTTTAATGCTCAGTGGGTGCACCCGTCTCTGTTAGAGGCAGAACTTGGATCCAGGTCCTCCCTAGGGCTAGAGCTCTTTCTGTTGTCCCGCACATTCTCTTATTGAACAGTTAGGTCTTTGACAACTTCAACAAATGTTTTGTAATGTCCAGTGCCAAGTGGTACAAGAATACAAAAGTTAAGTAAGCTTTGTCCTCGTGGAATTTACAATATAGTATGAGATCACAACGCAAGTACAGACTAGCACATTACAGTACAAGTGGGGTAAAAAGTCATCTAAATCATAAGATCATAGAATTAGAGCGGGAGGGGACCTTACAGGCAATGAACTCCAACCCTGTCATTTTATAGAATAGGAAACTGAGGCTGAGAGATGCTAAATGACTTACTGACAAGTTCATGCAGCTATTGTTCAAGGCAGGATTTGAGCTCAGGTCTTTCTGACTTCAAAACCCAGTGTTCTGGAGCCATATTCTAGAGTTTTCTAGGTGCACCCCTTCCCCAAAAAAGGGTTTTAGGACCATAGATTCCAAACTCTAAGGCACTTCGCAGATCATCTCAGTCCAACCTCTCGTTTTACCAGGTTAAGAAATGAGACCCAGAAAGGTTGATTAACTTACCCTAGGTCAGACATGTAGTAAGTGGCAGAGTCTGAATCTGATTAATCAATAAAGGCAAAACAAAACGGCTTCTGCCCTCAAGCAGCTTACATTGTAAGAGGGTAAACAACACGTATACAATTCAGTTCAATTCAACCAACTTTTATTAAATGCCTACTATGTGCTAGTAGATGGGGGACAGAAAACTATGTCAAAAAAAATTTGTGTGGGGGACACACACACACAAGAGACACAGTTCTTGCCTATAAGGAGCTTACATTCTTCCTGGGCATTGACATGAAAAACAGGAGAAGTAAGAGTGAGAATTCACCATCAAGCTCTTTAATCACTTAAAGAGTTTCTCTATGGATACCTGTAATAAAGTTTCACTCTGTAAAATTGCATAATTGCTGTGCCTTTATTTAGCACTACAGTATTCGTCAGAGCAAAGTATGATAAAATGCAATGCCTAAAATTAAAATTCTTCCAAATGAAAAAAATTGTTTAAAAAAATGGGGGGATGGGACAGACTTAATTTATACCATGTGGTGTTTGTTTGGTTTTTTTCTTTTAACTTCATTTAAATAGCTGGATGATTAGCAATGAGAATACCTGTTCAGGATGACAATTTTACATCTTCTATTGTATTTAGTTGTCACAATGAAAACCTGAGAGGGTTTAAATCTGTTCTTAATGCTATATAATCTATCTGATTCATTTTCTACTGACTAATCTCTCTTATATACAAAAATACAGCTAGCCCATTAGTTAAGTGCAAACCCCAAGTACAGAATAAATAACAAACGATTTTTCTCTACCAACACCTCAGCATGGTGTTTAAGAGCTGCCAAAAGCACTGTATAATCTTGTGGATGGCTTAATCGTTCCCCACTGCACTTTTCAAAAGAGAAGAGTGCTTATTAATCCTGGAGTTCTCGCAAAATTTTCACAGTAGATCTTCATTGAATAAATAGTGCTGTTTAGGTTACTAAGTATCCAGGTTTTATGTAACACTTAACTGCCAGGTTAAACAAATAGCCATGTGTTAGCAAGGAAAAAAAAAACACCATGTTTTTGGTAAAGGAAGCCATCTTTTGTACTGTATTAAACTTTACATTATTCCTAGTTTAGAAATTAAAAAGGCAAATAACAATATGGCCCTCAGTTCTATGATGTTTCCTCTATTTATACAGTATGATTTGCTTTTCTTTTCATTGCTTAAAATAAAATTTTTTAAAATAAATGAACACTTTTTTAAAAAATATTTTCTTTCACAAATGAATGGAAGAGGATAACTCTTTCTACATACCAGCGAAGCATTTTCTTTTGGTCAGTACTACATAAACATGTTATTCACCTTTACAGCAGTGGATATTGTATAACCTTATAGGCACTGCTTGAAATCAGTCCATTTCCTAGGATATTGCCTGAAAGCATTATCAATAGCTAGCTTGGATTGGACCTCTCCTTGTTAGAACAGCAGAGTAACTGACATATGCCTCTTGGTATTTCTCTTTTTATCACTCCAGTACCTTATAAAATGTTACAATTTGTTCTGGCCAATGTACACCTCACTGTAGGTACAGCTCTATCTGTAGGACAATTATTTGTTGACTCTTAATAAATTCTAGTTGGATTGGATTGGATTTGTGAACAGAGACCAAAACTACAGATCATCCAAAAATTATTTGACTGTAGAATACATTTTCACATGTTCTGATATGAGGATTCACACTTTTTCAACTCAATTAATGAATTTATTTCATTCAAATATTTCATGCTACAATGCCCCCATTCTATCCTGGTCCTGTTTTTTTTTTTTAATATCTTTATAACCTTGGCAAGTCGCTTAACATTTCCAATCTTGTGGTAAGGTGGTAGTTTACCACCAATAAGGTAATAAATTAAATGATCTCTGAAGTCCATTCTAGCTTTAAATTTATGAACCTCTTACCTTGTTTTTCTTTTTTCTATTATACTTCTGGCTTAAACCTGCCGTAAGAGAGATGAAATATTTTCTGGCTAGGTAGTTTCTATTCTCTTCCTTTTCTCCTTGTGGCAACTATTTTGGACCAGTTCAGCTTCTCTAAGAAATTATGTCGGAGTCAACATCTTTATTTCTGTTTATTTCCCATTTTCCAGAGTTGATCATTTGAATTTTATTGAAACTACTATAATCACTCATAGTCTTCTTATCTTTAACATGTCATCTTATTTAGTATTTATTTGAGCCCATTCTTTAATCAATCAATAATCTGATTAAATAGCAACAACTGATCCCAAAATTATTCCATGTGTAATCTGTCATTTATGATCCATAAATACAGTTCCTTGTTCTTTAATGCAGTTCATTGTGCCACATCCAGTATATTTTTTAATATTGACAACCGACAGGGATGAGGCTCCTAAGTAACATATGCTTTTGACTTCTTTGATTTCATATTCTCAGGATATATTTCCTAACATAATTTTCATAGTGTGCTCACCCACTTTCATCTTGAAGTTGTCTAGTATCATGTTAGCTGGCTTAGTTTGAGAATCTTGTGAAGGTCTTTGAAGAACTCTCCTATTTAAAACCTATGCACATATGTGGCACCCACCAGGACAACAGGACTAACACATTTCCTCGGAGGAGACACATTTACATTCTTTGCATTTGCACATGCACTGCACATGTGAGCCATCAGTAGCATGATTACAGGTCTGAGGGTCAGTGATTTGGGTAGCCTAGCTAAGTGTAGTGAGAACTAGTCATACCTAGAGCTATAGCATGGTCATTCTGCCTATGTGGCACTGTGCCAATCGCTTACCTTCTCAGTGCCCCCAAGCAACTCTTTAAGGTGCCAACAAGTTCCTGTTTGGCATTGATGCAGGAAGCTTCTTCCCTATACCAGGAGCTCCCTATACTGCTGAAACCACTAGTACTGGTCAAAAAACCTCCACAATAGATACTAATGCATTAGCAGTTATCAAGTCCTGAAATAAATCAAAACCATGAACTGAGGAAGAAAATGTCTTTAGTTAAGGTAACAGGGTAGCAAAACTGCCACTCTGGGGGCTGTCTGGTGGATTTACCAACGTTAAGACCTAAAAGCTTCTTAAATCTTTAGAAGGAGAGGGGAAGGAAGTAGCCTGAGTAGCAAGGCCTGGTTATGAGACCCCTGCGGCCCATGGCAATCCAGGAAAGGAAAACCACTTCCTTCAAGTAGTTTTGGCCTTCATTCCTTGAAGCCCAATCACTAGAAGGTGAAATCCAGCTTAAGCTGCCTTCGCCCAGAAAGCCAAGATCTCAGGATGGGGAAACCTAGGGTGTGGTTCAGTTTAATCTAAAGAAAAGTAAATATCTTAAGAGTAGGAATGTAAGGACCTTACTGAAATTTTGACATTACCAGCATCAGTTTAGGGAGTGGCAGTCCCTACTTCAAGGGTATTTACATCTTAATAGAGGGAAAAAAATATACACAAATGACTATTATACAAGTTAGGAAAGAGGAGTAGCATGATAGATAGAAGAAGGGAGAAGTCATTTATAGCTGAGGAAATCAGAGAAGCTCACAAGGAGGAAGTGGTAGCAGAGGTAGCCCTTGAAGAACAGAAAGAATTTCAACAGATAAGGGAGTAGAGGGCAGGAAGCCCAAAAGGACATTGGTGAGAAAAGACGGGGCAAGAACAGGGAATGGCTAGGAGGCCACTTCAGTTGTTAAGCAGACTATCTGAAAGAAATGAAAGTGATAGGGCTACAAGACAAAATCACGTTCTCAGAAAATCTAATTGCATGTAATTCTTTGAATCCACTGCCACCTTTTCCACCATTCTGCTTTGTCACTGCATAAATGAAAGGAGGCCACATAAGAATGGAGACCATATTATGTGTTTATTTCTTTCATGGTTTGCCACAGCCAAAAAAATTCATCACTTGTTAACCAACTTTCTTATGAGGAACTTATCAGAACTAGCTAGGTTTTTTCATGAATAGCTGTCTGTCACAAGGACTGTACTCAAAGCCTTTCCAGTTTAGCAGACTGCCACCAGTACTCCATTGTGTTCCACTGGCATTACCTCCAGCACTTACCAATACCCCATGATGAGGTTTCAGGGTAGGACTTTGGTGGATGTGTATCTCCTTGTGTTAGAGCATGGGTTAAATGGATATTAAATTCAGTATATAACTTTCAACACCTTTCCTATTAAAACAATAAATGACATCAATTCACACTATGAAATTATCCTTTTCATTTGGCTCTCCCACATACAAAATATGATATGTGTGTATGGGAGGAAGAGGATAGGAAGAATCTGGTTAATTGAAGGCTTTGGTTAAATACATTGATTAATTGAGATTTAGTTGTAAGTGATAAAAATTTGCGACCCTGGATCCCAAGATGCTTTTCTATGGTGTTTTGGGGTTTTAGTTTTTTGTTTTTTGTTTTTTTTTTTGGTCCTTTACAAGCTCTTCTTTCCAAGGCTTTTTTACTCATGAATCAGATTCAGTGTCTGACTAAAAATTGAACAACATATTTACCTAACAGAATTGTAATTAGTCTCCCAAAAGCTACTTCTCATCTGAATAGTAACATTTGTTATTTATGTTTTTCCATAGAACATTTGAGAAAAGTTGCCTTTTTATCTCATGAAATATTACTAAAACTAATTTAGAGCAAATCTATTGGGTTTTTATTAAGTTAATCTCTAAAATGTGTGGGTTCTCCATATGTATTTCAAAATGACATTCAGTGTTGAATTTGATTTAGTAGAAAGTGTGTTGCTTTAGAAATCCGAGCGTCTGCTGCCTTTTCCGTTTGGAGGAAAAAAACCTGAACCTTCCTATTCCTCATCTGTAAGTTTGGAGGGTCCAGCTGGAAGACCTCTTAAGATTAGTGTCATGCAGGTAAACATTTAATAAGAGGGTCTTTGGAGAAAAAAAAACTGTCCTTACAACAAACTTTTAAGTTTAAACTACATTGTTAACATTTTTTCCCTTACTTTCTTAAATCGTAAGATCCCTTCCAATTTTAAATATGTGATTCTATTGAGAAACAGCTTGGCTTAGTGGTTAGAGACAGGTCTTGGAGTTATGAAAACCTGAAAGTTAAAAACCTCTCCGACATGGACTGGCTGCGTATTCTTAGACAAGTCACTTGCCCCCAATAACTCTAAGAGTAGAGATGCACAGGTGCTCAACATGCTGAAATCACATATCTCAACAACGACAATGAACTATACTCATCATTTAACAGATGATTTTTGCAGGCTCCCCCGCCTAAACAGTAACAGTTACAGATGATGTCTCTTTCCCATCCTCAGGTTCTATCCTTAGGAGCAGACGTCTTGCCAGAATATAAATTACAGACGCCTCGGATCAACAAGTTTACTATATTGCACTACAGCCCTTTCAAAGCCGTGTGGGACTGGCTCATTCTGCTGCTGGTCATATACACTGCTATATTCACCCCCTACTCTGCAGCCTTTCTCCTGAATGACAGAGAAGAGCAGAAGAGGAGAGAGTGTGGATATTCTTGCAGCCCCCTCAATGTAGTAGACTTGATTGTGGATATAATGTTCATCATAGATATTCTAATAAACTTTCGAACAACCTACGTAAACCAGAATGAAGAGGTGGTAAGTGATCCAGCCAAAATTGCAATTCACTACTTCAAAGGCTGGTTCCTGATTGATATGGTTGCAGCAATACCTTTTGACTTGCTGATTTTTGGATCTGGCTCTGATGAGGTAAGAAGTGCTTTATAATCTTGCTTTCTAAATGATAGTATTATTAGAATAATAGCCTACTTTAAAAAAGCATTGGAAGATTTTTTTTTTTACAAATTTTACTTCACAGTGTTCTATTTCACCCATAAAATGTAAAATGGGATCATTTTTACCAGCTAGGACAAAAAATAAGCATAATTTCTGATTTTTCTAAAAGTCTCTGCTGGTTTTTTAAATATAGAGTAACAAATTTTTCTTTCTTTTTTGCTTAAGGATTCCAAATCCATATCAATATATCTGAATGCAAAAAAAGTGAAGTGGTTCTCTTTGTTCCTTCCTTTCTATCATGAAGGGCTTGGGGGAGAGAAGGGGAACATGGGTTAGGGGGAGAAAAGCACCAGGACTAAACCATTCTGAAATTTCTCCTTCTTTTGAACAATATGGAGGCTGAAGGAAAGCACCCAGGGTGGCCCCCACCCCACTCCCTTCTCCAACCCAGCCAAGAGCCCTGCTGTGCATAGAAATGTTGACAGAGAATAGGTGAGCCCCATGCAGTCCTGGAAGAATGCTGTTCTTTGTTGCTGCCATTGTCAACATAAGAGGCTAATGGCCTAAGGGTGGGTAACCTGCCCATTTCTAAAATGAATTAATGACCTGAAAACTGGGGATCTTTTAGCTAAATTATCTATCATCACACTACTGTCTGGGCTAATTATCACTGTTTTAGAAGTTGCTGATGGAGACAAAAAGGCAGGCCTCCTTGGAGAGAAAAGTTACTAGACTGGAGAAAAAAATCTTGACCTTTTCCCATTCATGGTTCCCTAGCTATGGTGGTCCAAATGAAAAGAAATGAGTCTCTAGAGAGGAGAAAGCTTTCTTCACCAAGTCCCGTCAGTTTAGCAGGCCTAATGGTAAATCCACAGTGGTGACTCTAAAAAATCATTTACATGAGATTGTTAAGTGAGCAGGCTGATGAAAAATACTTCCTAGATATACTGAATTTAGAGAAGTGATAGGGGGTCTTAGGAAGAAGGCTGGACCCCAAGTCAACACAAGCTGGATTCAGGTCCTGCCTCTGGCAGGTCTCAGTTGTGTGACTCTGGGTAAGTCATTTAATTTCTCCATGCTCAAGGCAAGTCTCTAAATTGCACAGGTTCCTGGTCTACATAAGTGCAGAGAGCTCCCTACACCTGTGAGACCACCAGTCTGGAATTACAATAGTGGGGCTTGAATTACAAGACATTCAGAGTGCCCTTAGACCTGCTTGGGACATACCATCTAAGCTGCCAGAAATCACTCTGTGAGCTAATGAATTCTAGCTAATTAAGATTACGGGGTGGTGGAAGTAAAGTAAGGGAAGTAATAGCTTGAGAAATTACAACCCTTTTCACTTGGTTTGCACCTGAAACTGGTTGAGTGTAAAAACCCAAGTCTTACTATCTAGGTCAGGGATGGAGAACCTACTGCCTCCTGCTCAGTGGCGCTCTTGGTCCTCAAATGTAGCCCTTGGATTATCAGTCCAAGGGCAGAGTTTGATGACCGAGAGGGCCACATGTGAACTTGAGGGTGCAGATTCCCCAGACCTGCTCTAGGTACTAGCTATAAAATAATGTAATTAATTTCATTAGTTAAAAGCTCTAGGCTGTAGGCATTACGTACAAAAGGAGGTCCTTGTTAAAAAATGGTACTTGTGCAACCTCTCTGAGATTTGTAATAGTTTAAACTGAAAGTTTTCTTTAGCACTACCTATTGAATAAATGTATACAGGCTTGGTAAGCAATTGAATAATGTAAATGCGATTACACGAGGGATGTTTATTTAAGAAAACAAATAAGACACTTAATTTTCATTCAAATGATATCATCTCATCCTGAGTATTTCCTTATGAAGTTATAAAAACAATGGTCTTATGGGAGTCAGGATAGTTTTATCTAGGAAAAAATTCATATCCATTTTTGACAAGTTTACTAGAGCTCTAAATCTATGTAGTTGAGAGGTGAAAGTTTATCTAGATTTTAGAAAAGCATTTAAAAAAACTAATTGTTGCTGTCTCTCTAAATGAGATGCTGAGATGCGGTCTAGGTGACAAGTTCAGTAATGCGAATGAATGAAAAGCTCTTGTTCAGTCGTTTTTGCGGTGATGTCTGACATTTCGTGACCCCATTTGGGCAGAGATAGTAGGTGGTTTGCCATTTCCTTTCCCAGCTCGTTTTACAGATGTTGTGCTATTGTGTTTGCCCTTCATTCTCAGAGGACCATGACATTAGGGGGATGATGACATGAGTTGTAGTTGACAGATTTGAGTGAGGAAAGGCTGTGCAAAGTCACCAGCCTCTCTCTTCCAGAGCCATCTGGGGCCAGTGGCCTGAGATTCAACAGGATGACTGAAGATGGCCCAGGATGCAATGGGAGGCTGTGGCCCCATTAAGCTAAGTTCTCACTTTGAAGGAGATAACCCTCATTCTGTGAACAGGCCTCTTCAAGAAGTGAGTCAAAGGATGGCCCCTTTAATAAAAAAAAAAAAAAAATCAAACTGGGAAGGAAAGACCTTCAGGGTAGCTGGTCAAGAGAATTACTAGTACGAAATGTAAATGGTAGATAGTATTTTACAGATGAGGAAACTGAGGAAAGCAGAGTTAAGTGACTTGCCCAAGGCCACAGAGCTAGAAAGTATCTGAAGCCAGATTTGAACTCAGGAAAATGAGTCATCTTGACTCCAGGCCTAGCACTCTAAACACTGTGCAACCTAGCTTTCCTTGAGTGGATGAAAAAGTATTTAAAAAATGCTTACTATGAGTCAAATGCTGGGAAAGCAAAGACTGTAATTAGGGTAAGATTCTAATAAGCACAATTACATCCAATGAGGACTAGTGGACTGGAAAGGGGACTTTGATTAGGAAAGTTACCAGAGAGTGATAGGGCCAAAAAACAATGACACACCCTACCTGAAAGCACAGTTCTTAGTTCCAGAAAGGTTGAGGGAGAGGGGAAAGAAGAAGGGGGAGGAAAAAAAGACAGAAAGCACCTGGGGATGAGTCTTGAAAGAAATGGCTTGATAGGAGAGTTGGTAACAAAGTGAAAAGAAGAGTTGAAGCTTTTATTCAAATAGTAGCCTAGGAGAGGGAGTTATCGATCAAGTGAGCCAGGGGTGGAAGTTACTCCAAGGTGGAAAAAAATGGTCATGCCATAAAGAAAATGGCCAGAGTCTGGACTGATTCATGATGTCAATAGTCATTCATGATGGCTCAGTGCCGTGTTTGACCCAAGCGTACGAATGGCATACTTAAAAAATTGGCAGAAGACACAGCACTAGGACGATAATTAACAGTGAGTGACAAAGTCAGAATCCAAAGAGATATTAGCAAACTAGAAGATTGGACCACATCTAAAATGATGAAATTTAAAGGAGACAACTATAAAGTCTTTAGTACCAAATAGGAAAGATGTGACTAGGCAGTAGGTCATCTGAAT
Organism: Bettongia penicillata ogilbyi; assembly: GCA_023548195.1. Taxonomy (NCBI): domain Eukaryota; kingdom Metazoa; phylum Chordata; class Mammalia; order Diprotodontia; family Potoroidae; genus Bettongia; species Bettongia penicillata. The sequence continues at coordinate 9,008,339 of JAJHZJ010000401.1, read as the reverse complement.
ATATTCTGGAAGGCTAATGTAAGCTCAATGTGGGTCCAAAGTATGAAGCAGCAACCAAAAGACCTAAGACAATTTTAGAGCATCCTTAGAGAAGATGGGTGTCCAGGACCCAAGGGGTGCTAAGACCTGGTCAGACGGCGTCAGAACTATCATGTTTAGTTCTGGGCACCATATTAGTGAGTGATTAGTGTAGTGAAGGGCCTTAAAATCCTTGGATGAAGATTGATCGGTAGAATTGGAGTGGCTGGTTTACTCTGGAGAAGATCACGTTTGATGAGGGTTTGATAAACCTGGAATTTGAAAGGCTGCCATATGGATTAAACACTGAAATTTTTTCTGTTTGGCCTCAGGTGGTAAAACTAGCAATGGTGGGCAGAAGTCAAAAATTGGGAAAGATATTAATGAAAGGAAATTAATGAAAGGAAAATGAAAGATATTAATGAAAGGAAAAAGCTTTCATAACAATTAGAGCTAACTAAAAATTGAAAACTAGTAGGGCAACTAAGTGGCACACTGGATAGAATGTGGAACCTGGAGTCAGGAAGACCTCTCTTCATGGATTCAAATCTAGCTTCAGATACTTACTAGTTGTGTGACCTTGGGCAAGTCACTTAACCCTATTTGCCTCCACTTTCTCATCTGTAAAATGAGCTGGAGAAGAAAATGGCAAAATCCCTCCAGTCAGACACAGCTGAAATGACTATTTGGGTGGTCTCAGAAGGGAGTGGGTTCACCCTCACTAGGAAGTAAAGGCTGAATGAGAACTTAGTGGATATGTTGTATACTGCAAGACAGCTGTGGGGTGGGGTATGTTATAGATGGACTCTTGTTTATTTATGGATTACATTAAATGTCCTCTGAGGTCTTTCTGACACTATTAGTTCTGTCACTGTGATCACAGTCTTTCTAATTTATTCACCAAAGCACAACTTCTAGTAAATCCCTGGTCCACCTGATTCTCTGTTAGAGTAGACCTTTGAAATTTTATCAGTATTTGTAACTTAGACTTTCACTGTTTCAAACCAGTTTTCTGTCACATGTCTAGCTACCTAAAGCTTCCTTAGTTGACAAGAGTAAAGTTTTACAAAAATTTACTCACTGTCACCTGAGATGAAAGCTTTCTAGTAAACAAAGATATAAAATCTATTTATGTTGTTGGCTTTAAGGTTAAGTATGATGTGACCTGAAGGGTATGACAAAATCTCTCTCCCTTTTGTGTACATGTCCAATCTCCCCTTTTAAAAATGCAAACATATTTCTTATGCAAAATAATCTATTTTCAGCTATTAATATTTTGATTCATTTAAATTTAATAATAATTTCATTAATTGACTGAAATTAAGAGTCCTGAGGGAATGGGAGATAAGATGAGGTTATCAAATTTAAAAGGGTTGAGAAAGGCCTCCAATAAGTGGAATTTTAGTTGGCACAAGGAAGTCTGGGAGGTCAGGAGGTGGAGTTGAAGAGAGAAAGCATTCCAGGTATGGGCAGCGGCAAAAAAAAAAAAAAAAAAAATGCAAGGAAGTATCTTGTTAAAGGAACAGTCAGGAGACCAGTGTCGTTAGGTCAAAGAGAATGTGGCAGACAATAAGGTATAAGGAGACTGGAAGGGTAGGAGAGGGCTGGGTTATGAAGAGTCTTGAATGTTAAAGAGAGAATTTTGTATTTGCCTTTGGAGGCAATAGGGAATTTATGGAGTGAGGGAGGGGTGACATGCCCATAGCTGCCCTTTAGGAAAAGTACTTGACTGACTAAACGGAAGATGAATTGGAGAGGGGAGAGACTTGAGGCCAGTTGTTTGGTTGGTTGTTGTCCTTCGTCTTTGAAGAGGACCAATATGACATCACCACTGGAAAGTGAAATTTCAATGTGTCCAACTATGGCTGATCAGACCAATACAAGCTCAGAATGCTCTACCACAGATTGGGCACAGATAGTCCATTTGAATATTTGGGGTGGATATCCCAAATTTGCATGTCCTACGTTTCCTTTGTGCTGTTTCAATTCTGCTTTGCTCACAGAGCACAGTACCCTTTCTGATGTGGGCATGTCATACTGAGCGGTCCTGTGCCAGTGTCTCCCATGTTGCACAGTCAAATCCAAAGTTCTTGAGAGAGACCTTGAGAGAGTCCTTGTATCATTTCTTCTGGACACCATGTGATCACCTGTCCCATGCAAGTTCTCCATGAAATAGTCTTTTTGGCAAGCGTACATTTGCTTTAGAACAATGAGGCCAGTCCATCAGAGTTGTGCTCTCTGAAGCAAAGTTTGAATACCTGGCAATTTAGCTCGAGAGAGGACTTCAGTGTCTGGTACCTTATCATGCCAGATGATTCTCAGAATCTTCTTAAGACAGTTCAAGTGGAAGCGATTCAGTTTCCTGGCATGGCACTGGTAGACTGTCCATGTTTCACAAGCACATAAGAATAAGGTCAGCACAATGGCTCTGTAGACCTTCAGTTTGGTAGTCAGTCTAATACCTCTTCTCTCCCAAACTTTTCTTCGGAGTCTCCCAAACACTGAGCCAGCTCTGGCAATGCATGCATCAACCTCATTGTCAAATGTGTACATCCCTGGAAAGTACTACCAAGGTAAATGAACTTATCTACTGCATTCAAAACTTCTCCATTTGTTGTGACCGATGGTTCCACGTATGGATTGTGTGGATGATGGGCTTTCACCCAGCTAGCTCAATCAATACAGCATGAGACTCTTAATCTCAGGGTCATGGGTTCAAGCCCCATGTTGGGCAAGTGTTTGATTTACCTGAGGCAGGTAGACCCACCAGGAGACTATAAGAATCCAAGCGTGAGGTGATTAGGGGTCTCCACCAGAGTGATGGTGGTGTCAGAGGAGAGAAGGGGACATGTTCTAGAGGTGTTGCAAAGGTGACATCTACAAACCTTGGCAGCAGCTTGGACACAGTGGTACTGAGAGAGGGAGGAGTCCAGGATAATTCTTAGGTTGTAAACCTGAGGGATTGGGAGTTATTGCCCTCTATAGTAATAGGGAAGGTAGTGGGGGGTGGGCTGTTTAGGGGGAAACATAAAGAGTTCCACTTTAGACAAATAGAGTTAAAGATGTCCACTGCATATCCAGTTTGAGATGTCTGAAAAGCAGTTGGAGAGGCAAGATTGGAGATCAGCAGAGAGCCTGGGGCAGGATAGGCAGATTTTACAATCCTCAGCATGGGGATGGTAATTAAAGACATGGGAGCTCTTGAGTTTTCCTTTGTAAGTGAACTAACTATGAGAACCCATGAAAAAAGACTGGAAGAGTCACTGAATATGAACAATAACTAATATTTATATAGTACTTTGCCTAAAGTGATTTATCTCATTTGATTCTTACAACAAACCTGTGATTTAGATGCTACTGTTATGCCCACTATGCAGATAAAAAAAACAAAACAGCCTGACAGTTTAAGTGACTTACCTAGGATCACACAGCTAGTGTCTGAGATACTAGAATTCAGGTCTTGACTGCAGGGCCAGCACTTTATTCACTGTGCCACCTGACTGTTTTTGTTTTGTTGTAATAGGAAGGGTGGCAAATATGGATTTTATTTGTATCATAATTTTACCTACAGCCAATCAACCATGGGAATAGTAGTGACATCTATTTTGAGTAAACCTTATATCATGCTTTTCCATGTGTAGTTTTGTTTCATGTTACATGATTTGATCCATAATATATCCAAGTTCTTCCTTCTAACAATGTTATAAGAATGTTAGGATTGACCTAGGATTATTGGTGCCCTAGACAAAGTGAACATTTGTACCTTTAATATACACTGAGGGAAAGTTATTTCTCTATTATATTAACAACTATTGAATTAGGATAGAGGTTCTTTTTCTCTTTTATTCTCTCATTTAGGGAACTTGTGGGTCATCCAAGTGGGTCTCTGAAGGACCAAGCTGACAGATGAGACTGGCCTAATCCTCCAGGAATATTCTCCTCAGTTTTGGACAGGACTCCACCCAACTAGGGACCTTACTTTTGTTCATAGTATAAACAGAATCTAATTGAGGTACATTCAGCCCCAAAGTACTGGGCCCATGTCATTATACCCCTCTATTAAGAGTCCAGGAGGACTCAGCTTTTGAAAACTAGAGTGGTTGGATAGAAATTAATTCCTTTGTCCAAAACGATGGAGTTGACTGTCTCATGATCAAATCATGTTTTCAGCAGAAGGAGCTGAAGACTTTTAGCCACCTTCTCATCAACTGTTTACTAATCAGGGTTGATTTTTACCTATCGGGGCACCCCCTTTTCTAAAGGTATTTAAGCATTCAAGGAGCTCCATGGTGGGGTCTTTGGTTGCCAAGAAAAACTACTGACTATCAATTTATTGATTATTTCCTAACCTAATTAATAAATTGATTTTTCATTACCCCAAAACTCTGTCTCTTGGGCTTTACATTTGTCCCAACTATTTTATTAAGATATACCAATTTGGGTCACCCTCTAGCCCCTCCGTATTCCTCCAGGCTTTCCAGGGTCTTAGACTGGTCCTAAAGACTATTAATGTGGTTGCAATCCATCATGGCCCTAAACAAGTAAAAGCAAATGCTTCCAGTGGAAAGATATTACGTGCTCAAATGGGCTAATCAGGGAAGCTTGATCACATGAAGGAATAACTCTTTGGCATTTTAGTCTAGAATAAAATTACCAATCACAGAATCATCAAGTTAGAAGGACTTTGAGAGATTAGCTCGTCTCCTTCTGTGATTCTCAGCAGCATTTGACTTAACCTATTCCAAGGATTTAACTTTTGTGTTTCTAAAGACTTCAGAAAAGTTTCTATAACCTGCCTGGTTTTTCTATCTATTCTCTTCTCTTATAATTTATATATTCATATATATATATATATATATATATATATATATTCATCATTCTCTTCTCTTATAATTTATGCCTATTTCCTCTTGCTATAAACTTAATGAAGTCAAAAACTGTGCCTGACCACCACCCAGATGCATAATATTTCCTAATCTCTATTGATAGTAGTTACTCATATACATAAAGTAGTAATTATGTCACCTTTTAGCCTTCTTATAGGCATTGAAAATCATATGAGCTAAGGAAAGCCATATGGAGACTGAATGAGAACCTTGAAAGATCCCAGAAGTTCTTCCTCTGACTTCAGACAGAGCCATCCCTGACAGATGATAATATATATTATTTTAAAATATTTCTATCAGTTTCACCCTATAACCCATGTCCATTTTCAACATCAATAGTCATCCAAGTCTTCTTCCTTATAATCTAAACCCTTCATGATGCACTTAAATTTTATTTATTCATTTTATATTTTCAGTGGAGGATCCCAATTAGTTTAACTTCCCTTGATAGATCTTTTTTTTTTTTAATTTACAAAGCAGGTGGGGGTGGTTAGACAAAAGAGGAGTAGACATAGTGAAAACAGTAGATATAGGCAGAACAGAATTGCTATCTTCAAGTATTTTGAAGGGTTATCCTATGAAAGAGGGGTTAGATGTGTTCTTTTTGGTTCCAGAGGGCAAATCCAAAGGTAGAAAATGCAAAGGGGCAAATTTAAGCTTACTGTCAAGAAAAACTTGCTCACAACGAGAGCTTCCCCAGCACTACATTAGGCTGCTTGAGCTAAGGGCGAATTTTCCCCTGCTGGCAAATGTTCAAGCAAAGGTTAGCTGACCACTTGTCAGGAAAGTTGTAGAGGGCATTCTTTTTCAGGTATGTCTGCTGACATTCCTTTCAAGTCTGAAATTATGTGATGCAAATCCATTTTAATAGCACTCCTCTGGATCATCTCCAAACTTTAAAATTCCCTCTTAAGTAGTAGTCTACCCGCTAATTATAATGCAGATGTTATCTCATTGTTGGAATGTCAAGAGACCATCTAATCCAGTCTCCTAAATTCAGGCAAATCAACTATGTTGTTCATGAAGGAACTGCAGATTAGAGAGGTTACCTTACTTAAAGTTCACATTTATATCTTGACGTGAAGTTTATAATGTTAATTTCATCATGACTTTGTCGTACCTGAATGCCATTTTTCTATTTTATTATTATTGCGGTTGATTAGGTCTGACTCTTCATGACCCTATATGGGGTTTTCTTCGTAAAGGTACAGGAGAGGTTTGTCATTTCCTTCTCCAGCTCATTTTACAGATTAGGGAACTGAGACAGAAAGGGTTAAGTGACTGACTTGCCTAGGGTCATAAAGTTAGTAAGTGCCTGAGGTCACATTTGAACTCAGGTCTTCCTTACTCCAAGCCCAGTGCTCCATCTGCTGTACCACCTAGCTGCCCATTTTTCCATTGCCCATGGGATATTTCAGTACAATTCTTTTCTTTTAATCTATAGTCTTATATGTGTCTGCTTTCCAACAGGCAGGTAACAACTGTTCTATTACTTTGTTTCATGAGTTGCAATAGTCAAAACCAATTTTACTATTTGTAACCAAACATCTTGTGGTGAGTCTCTTAAGGAATTAGCCAGGCTGGTCCTTGCATGGAAGTCTGTCACCAGACCCATGATCAGAACTTTTTACTTTTCCATAGCTTGAGTTTAAGTTCCACAGCCTAGTCTTTGAGAAGCCAGTCACCTCCACACAAGGGTAAAGCATTGGAGTGGACTTTAAATGCATTTATTATTAGCAAATCCTACTACAAAAGAGTGGGCAGGTAGGTGGCCCAACGGATAGAGTGCCAGACATGGAGTCAGGAAGACTCATCTTCCTTAGTTCATATCTGATCTCAGATACTTCCTAGCTGTGTGACCTTTGGCAAGTCACTTAACCCTGTTTGCCTTAGTTTCCTCATCTGTAAAATGAATTTGAGAAGGAAATGACAAACCACTCCAATACTTTTGCTAAGAAGACTCCGTATGGAGTCATGAAGAGTCAGACACAACTGAAAATGACGGAACAACAAAACTGCAAAAGAACCAAAGTTACAGATAGATCAGTGGAAAGATGTAAAATGGGTATAAGTAAACTGCAGTAGATTACTAGTGGGAACTTACATACAAGTAGTGTAAAATTCAGCATCAGAACAAGACCAGAAAAGGAGGCAAAGTGGTCGTGTTAGATGTGAAAAAGATAACAGAGAAATAACCTGAATGTTGCAGTGACTTCTGCATAATTTTTAAAATGCCAGAGAAAGAAAGCATTTTGGGTATCTCCTCTGGGGAGCTACCTATGTAGAAAGACTGAGACAAAAATCACAAAACATGAGAAATTTATTAATGATCTATGTACTTTAGAAGAGGAAGGAGAGCCTCTATCAGTGAGATTACAGATCCCTCAAAGTACCAGATTACAACTACTCTTATAGCTATTACTTCTACTAACACTGCTGCAATAAACCATTACTACTACTACTACTACTACTACTACTACTGCTACTGTTACTACCACCACCACCACTACTACCACTGTTACTTCTACTACCACCTAACCATCCTGATATCGAGCTTGACTTTGTAAAAGAAAGATACTGTGGCACCAATTAATGTTTAGTCTATAGTATGTTATAGCTCCCCAGTATTTTTCTGACACATAAATGCAATGAGAGTCCTGTAATATATGAAGCAGAAGAAAGTAAAATGATCATTCATGAAATTAACAATCAACAAAAATGTATTAAATACTTGCTATGTCTCAGGTGCCACACTAGATGCTGGGAATATAAAAGGAAAGATGAAATTAGTTTTCCAAGGAAGGACCTTACATTCAATCAGGGGAATAGCAACACGTACAACATGTACACACACACACACAGTACATTCAATAAACTTTTGAGGGATGAGGTATTAGCAAGTTGGAGAATCAGAAAAGATCTCATGTAGCAGATGAAACTAAGCTTTAAGGAAAACAAAAAAGTACAAGAAGCAAAGGTGAGGGTGAAGAACATCCCAGGGACAGGGAATAGCATGTTCAAAGGCATAGAAATAAATAGATTTTTTGATGTTCAATTATCTCAGACTCTCCATGACTCCATTGGGGTTTTCTTGTTAAAGATACCAGAGTGGTTTGCCATTTTTTTCTCCAACTTATTATACAGATGAGAAAACCAAGGCAAACAGGTTTAAGTGACCCGCCCAGGATCACACAGCTAGTAAGTGTTTGAGGTCATATTTGAACTCAAGTCCTCCTGACTCTAGGTCCATCACTCTATCCACCATACCACCTAGCTGCCATAGATTAGATAGATAGATAGATAGATAGATAGATAGATAGGTAGATAGATAGATAGATAGATAGATAGATAGATAGATAGATAGATAGATAGATAGATAGATAGTTTAATGATGATGATAAAGGGTCATTTTTACATTCCAAGGAATTTTGAGAAAGGAAATCCTAGTTTCATATCCTTTGTAGTTCATTTTAGATCCTCTGTATTCCCTTATTACAAATGCTTTCTCTGTATGCCTATATACAAATTCCTTAAAGATTCCACAAATATTACAAAGATTGACTTCCAACTCAAAAGGACTCATTGTTCAAGCCATTCAATGGAAAATGAGAACATTACACTCACTGAATCTCAACTCAGTTAGTAAAATGGTCCTTCCATGCACCATAGAATTCTGGATTAGCTCACAGGAAATACATCTATTTATGGCAATCAGCCTGAAATGATATTTTGTTTAATTCCAGTTGAAAATTAATGTTTTCCTTGTTCACACTGACCTCAATGCTATTCCAAGCAAGTTTTATAATTTGAATTCAGCTCTTGAAATGAAACAATATTTGAATTTTTAATCACATTATTTTACATGCATAATTGCCATATTAACAATGAATAGATTAGAAGTAACATTTTTAATAAAGCTGGCATTTAGAAATGTGAACAAAGCTGCTCCATTTCTTTAAAATTTGTCATTTCATTTTCAGCTTGAAGAACTTCATACCACTCTTAAGAAATGTTGGGAAAATGCATACTGACATTAAGTGGATTTGACTGCGCATTAATATTTTCCTAATGGTGAATAACTAGTCAGACAAATGCACAAACAAATCTTCCATTTTTCTAATTAATGCATCATCAGCTACCACACTACCCAGCTTGTTTCAACATCATTGGCGCATGGCATCAATACGAATGACAAAAATACTGTCATTTGTAGAGCACATTAAAGTTGGTAAAGTACTCTATATACATTATCTCATTTGCTCGCAACAACCCTAGTGTTACAGTTATTCTTGTCACCATTTTACAAATGAGGAAATTGAGATTCAAAGATGTCAGTTTACTTCTCATAAATTATCTGCCAAAACTCATTTTTCAAAGAATAGTACTCTTTCATATTATTTTACTCTCCCCATCCTAGCGATTCTAAACTCCTAGATGTCCCTATACAAACCCCATTTCCTGCTTCTCTGTGTCCTTACTGCCATCCCTTCCAAGCTGATTCCCTCAATGTCTCAATCCAGATCTATTTACCCCTTCCATTCTATGTTGCTAAATGCCTGCTCTGTAGTTAAGAAATTGATTTCATCTTAAACTTTTCCCTTTCATACTCCCTACATCTTCTGGCACTCAGCTCCATTCTGATGAGACATCCTCCAGACAACATTGCTGCATTTTCATTCATTATTCCACCACGCCCCCACTACCACATTGGCCCCCATTACCACTTTCAGACTCTCCTTCCGTTGTTATCACTCAGTAACCTCTCCTTCTTTCAGGTTCATTAAGTTTATACTACATTACCTAATCCTAATTCTTAGTAACTGCTATCTACTGAAGCCGGGATACTACCCTGCTTCCCTGAAGAAGGTCAATGCCAGGCTAACAGTCTTCTCTCCCTCCTGACTTCTGCCCTTCTACCATATCAGATTAACATACGTATTGATACTTAAACATCCTAATTTCTGAGTTCCACTTTACTCATTTTCTATGACCTACCCCTTTACCTTATATTAGCAACAAAATGAGATGGTTGTACTTTAAAATCTTGCCATCAATCACAAATGTTCCCCTTCTATGTTCATGAACTGTGAAATTCCTTTATCTGATCATAATCTTTTCTCTATCCATCTTTCACTCAGTCTTAAAATCCCTAACCTTGCTCCCTGTCCTCCATGACCTACAATTTCTCCACCACTATGTTCTTTCCCAAGCCATCACCCATGCACTGGCTATACTCTTCTCTGGGGTGGCCAGGTGGCACAGTAGATAGTGCCAGACCTAGAGCCAGGAAAACTCATCTTTCTGAGTTCAAATCTGACGTCAGACATTTATGAGCTGTGCGATCGGGGGCAAGTCCCGTCACTCTTTTGCCTCAGTTTCCTTATCTGTAAAATGAGCTGAAGAAGAAATAGCAAACCACTCCAACATCTCTGCCAAGAAAATCCCAAAGAGAGACACAAAGTGTCAGACACAACTAAACATCTTAACCTCTTGGAGGATAAGTTTATTTCTATCCTGTCTTCTACTCTTGAGTCTGTTACACTTCTTTTTCATTTCACCTGTCTTGCCACACCAAACTCCAGCCTTATATTACTCACACTGTCCCACCTTTGATCTCGTTCTTGAGCTGCTGAACAGAGCTAGAGAAAATCACAAACCACACTACCACATCCACTACAAATTTATGTTACATAATTTCAAAAAAGCCCTCTCTGCAACTAGGCAATCTTTTCATATCTCCCTAATGAATTCCTATTACACTCACCATAGTAGATTTTTTAAAATTTTCAACTCTCCTCAAACCTCCCAAGGCTCTCCCTCCCTCAATCCTCTGCCCTAAAAATCCTGTCTCATATTTCACTTTTAAAAAATAGAGAACATTTGTCAAGAGCTCCCTTGTATGCCCTCTTTTCTCATATCATTCAGATGCTATCCCCCACTATCTTCTCCTTTGCCAGTCTTGCATGAAGAAGTAGGCCTTCTCTTTGCCAAAGTAGACTCCATACCCTACATATGTAATCACATTCCATCCAGTCTTCTCCAACACTATGTCTCCCATCCCTCTGTGGATAATTTTCAAGTCTATTTATCCAGCCCTTAAACTCTCTCTAGTCTCATATTTTCAATCGCCTATTAGATATTTCAAATAGTATGTCCCATAGACATCTTAAACTCTATATGTCCAAAACTGAACTTGTATCTTCCCAAAAATGCTCTCCTTTTCTTGCCTTCTCTATTCTTGTCAAGGGAACCACCATCTCTCCAGTTACCCAAATTCATACCCAAAGTGTCTTACTGACTCCTCCTCTTATTCAGCACCCCCTTACATTCTGTTTCCTATTATTCTAACTTTAAATAATCTCTCCTACATTCCCCTTCCTCTTCTCTGACAACTCCCACAACACTGGTACAAGTCATTATCACACTAAACCTTTTGAGTCTATTGCTTAAGAGCAATAACCTTTTGGTTGGTTTCCCTCTATCTTCCAATTCCAGTCCACCTTCCATTCAGCTATCAAAGTGACCTCCCTGAAGTGCAGATCATCTTGTCACCAGTGACCAAGTCATCTCCTTTTCTCCACTGAATAAATTTCATTGACTCCCTATTATCTCCAAAATCAAAAATAAAATTCTCTAATTTTTAAAGACCTTTGTAACCCAGCTCCTTCATACCTTTCCAGTCTTACTCCATGTACAATACTGGCCTCTGCTATTCCTCATATAAGACACTTGATTTCCTAGCTCCATGCGATTTCACTGGTTGTCTCTCATGCCTGTAATGTTCTCCCTCTTCACTGTATCTCCTGCTTGCTTCAAGACTCAGTTAAAATCCCATCTTCCGTGAGTTTTTCTCATTTCCCCTTAATGCTAGTGCCTTCCCTCTGAGATTACATCTCTCCATATAATATATGTGTGTATGTATGTATACATATCTGTATGTATATGTGTGTACACATGCATGTATATATTTGTATTTCCAAAGGTGTTTGCATATTGTCTTCCCCATTAGAATGTGAGTTCCTTGAGGTGAGAAATTGTTCTTAACTTTCTTTGTATCTGCAATATTTAACATAGTGCCTGGCACGTAGTAAGTACTTACTTACCTATTAAGTGCAGCTGAGTGCACAGTGGATAGAGCACTAGATATGGAGTCAGAAAATCCTGAATTTAAGTCAGAGACTTACTAGCTCTGTAACTTTGGGCAATTCACTTAACATTTTTCAGCCTGTTTCCTTATTAATAAATTTGGGATAATAATAACACTTATCTCCCAAAGTTCTTGTGAGGATCAAATCAGAAAATATTTGTAAAATACTTTACAAGCCTTAAAGCACTATATAAATGTGCTTTTATTATCATTGACATAAATAAATTAATAAAATATTATTAGCTATTATTATTAACAAATGCTTATTGATTGATTTTTCAATGATGACAGAAGTAATTTTCATATTCAGGACTGTCTTTTCCATTTTGGCTCACCAGTAGCAATTATTAATTATTAATAATTAGTACCTGCTGAAGAACTCTGCTCATATACTTGCCTTATGGATTGTTTCCATGATCAATAATTAGCACACATTTATTCATTATTAAATTATTGCTATCTCTGCCCTTTCTATTTATACTTTCTTTACATGTAATCTACATGCATCCCATCAATAACATTTTGAAAATTCAAATACCTAATCAACTCCAATCCAGGGAAAGCTTAAGAAAAATAAATTCCATTTATGCAGATCCTTTATATTACAGTGATACAGACACATCACTGAGTGTGCCACAAAGTAGTTTAGCAGTCATTAGTTCAAGAAAATCATCCATATTCTAGATTCTTCCTTAGAAGCATCTCTACAATATGGTTTCACTTATTTGTGGAAAAGAAATTCCTCACACAACTGACAAACCTATATCCAATTCAAAGTACCAAAACATATTCCAAAAGCGAATTATGTGCACAAATATATCAGCAAATAATTATTCATGTTTGTCATTAGTCTCGATCAGTGAGATCTGAGCTAATGCTAAAATACTTAATTATATAAAGCAATAAGGAAAAAGGGGAAACTTCTTAGATGTACAACCATAATAATAGAATTTGTCCATTTTCCTAGCAAATCTTTGAATATTTTCATGCACACACAGATAGATATATTACTGCATCTATACATAAACTACCAAGATTTTGTAGTCTGGATTTATAGAAAGCAGCATGGTGTAGTGGAAAGAGCTCTGACTTTGAAATCAGGTGATCCTGACCCAAGTCCAACTCATATATCTTTGTGACCATGAGCAAGTCACTTATATTCTGTTACTTCAGCTGTAAAATGGGTGTAATAGTATGTATGCTAACTTGAAATTGTTATAAGGAAAGTATTCTGTAAACCTTAAAGTGCTGTATAAATTTAAGCCATTATTGTCATTATTACAGAAATTATTTTCTTTTGGTTCATGTTGAGGCTAGCAGTAAAGTCTTACAAAATCTATAAGATTATAGTTAAATTACAGATCAATGTTATTTGCTTACTTCTAAGCAAGAGTGTGGATGAAGCACTTCCTGTGATCTTTGCCTTTAGATGGATAGATCTATATATGGGTATACATAAATGTGTATGTATATACATACATATATCCATCATTTATAAATTATCCATTGGTAATCAAGCATATGGTATTTTATTTTTATGTCAGAACACACTTATTTACACACAGTTTAGTTCATATAATAAAAATCTTATATCAAATGCATCATTTAATTTCTTCCCATTATCTTGTAGATATATTAAATATATACTAAAGCATAAATATATTGTCATCATATAATTATATTGAAGGCAAACAGTTTTTCATCTCCATTATGAACAGAGCAAACTAAAACAACTGAGACTAACCTTTAGCCAAATGGATTTAGGTCAGCTACCTGAAAGAATTTCCTAACAGTGATGGCTGTGAAACATTGAAATAAGTTTCTGAAAGTTATAAAATTTCCTTTTCTGAGAGTCTTTGATTATGTAATAGTTTTCACTCACATGTCTTGGAGGTCTTTCCGGTGGGTAAGCCTAATGGAAGGATTGTAGAGTATGTCATAAAATTATAGAGTTGGAATGGATCACTTGACCAAAGTCCTCTAATTTTGCAAATGAGGAATGGAGGCATGGCTATACGAAGTCATTTGCTCTAGATCACATATGTTCATGAGTATGAAGTAGAAGAGCTGGGTCTAGAATCCAGTGCACCTTATACTATTTCATACTGGTGATTTTCTAAAGTCCTTTACAACCTCTCGATTCTTTTCTGTGATGGCAATGGAAAAGTAACATGACTTATAAGGTTAGGCAGTGGATAAGAACGAATAATGTATGAATTCAGTTTCTAATATGGATGCTGATTGACTTTGTTATATTGGCTCTTGCTCCTTAACTGGGAAGCTACAATGAGCAACCGATCTGAAGTATAATTTGGAATGAGATCCAAATTAAACAAGAAGCATTGACCTGCCATTTGCTACCCACTAAAAATTTGACTTTATAGCATTGTGAAAGGACAGACCAGGTTGCATTGGAATTTTTAGTTTTCTTTCAGTCTTCCATCCTTTATCATGATAACGAATAGCTTAATGTTTCTGCTTCCTTATTTATAAGTTAGCAATAAAATAAAAAAAAAGTTTGATTCCACTTTTCATCTACCTATAGGACAATACAGAACAAAACCCAAAAAAATCAAATTTGAAATACAAAGTTTTAGGAAATTTTTTTTAATGTAGTCACAGAATTTGTCGCACCCACAGATTTTTGTGCATTATAGTTCATTGAGTATTTGAAAGTAGAGAGTACTGGCAAATTCTTGGGCATAATTTCTGTCTCATAACTGGGATTTATAAATGGGATTTACTCATTTTGGTTTAGAACATATTAAGTTTTCATTTGGGAACCTTTTTATAGTTCTACAGTCTCTAGATAGAAAGGTGATGCAGTATAGTAGAAAAAAGGGGGTTGATCTGGAATTAGACCTGGGTTCAAGTCCTCCTCTTAGCACATGTTAGATGTGTGACCATGGACAAATCATTTAACCTCTCAATTCCCCCGGGGAAATTTTCCAAGATTACAAATTACAGGCATCTGGTTCAATGGAGAAAATGCCTGCAAGGGGAATAGGCAGCCTCTGAATGTAGTATGTTTTCATTAATTCAGGCATTCTTAACCTGGGGTTTGTAAACTTTAAAAAATAATTTTTATAACTATATTTCAATATAATTGATGTCCTTTGGAATTAAATGTATTTGACTCTGATCATTTAGAAACATTATTCTGATATACTTCACAGGACTTCTAGAAGAATTCATGATATTACAAAGATTAAATGCAAAGAGTAATAAATTAAATGCAAAGGTGATAAATCAAAAACTACATCACCATTTATGGGGCTACTCAAGAGAATCAAGCGGGGTTGAACTAAGTGGACTCCAAATTAGCTTCCAATTCTGAGATTCTCTTATCACAAAAATTCTATCTCAAAGATAAAGAACTCTCTGTGATTTTTGAAAATATGTACGTGGACAGCTGATATTTAAAAGCTGTTGAAATTAGATAGAATTCACACACTATTCAGAAAATCAACATAATTGAATACCTAGAAGAATAGACATTTCACAGAAGAAGCCAATTCTGACTATATGTATTAAAATAAAATTCAACAAAGTATCATTTAAGTCCCTGGTATTCTGGCATGAAAAGTTTAAAATCTCATTCAGTCGTTTAAAAGCAATTGTTAGTTCCAACATACATTAGATGGTTATTCTGACTGTGAATTTGGGAAACTGTCCATATTCGTTATATCTTTTTTTCATAAATCAAAAGACTAAAAATATCTTTTGTTTGGTGTTGTTCCATTGCCCAAACATTCACTTCCTCATATATTGTGCCATTTTAATAATCTATTTCCTTGATTTCCCTCAATATTTATTACTTTCTACTGCACTGTATAGTCCTTACAAGAGCATCTCTACTGACAAAAGATCAACTACAGTAACTATAGCCAGGAAAAATGACTTATACCTTGTAGGAGCTAGATGAATATGTGCTGAATTCTAATTCAAAGAACTAATTCTCTGATATAACTAATACTTATTAAGTAAATAAGTATATAAAATTATGAAAATAAGATAATAAATAACTAGAAACTTATTAATAAAATAACTAATACTTATTCAAAGTAAAAAGTCAGCAGTTGGATAAATTTGTATTCAGTGCCTATTGTGTACAAGACCAAATGCTGAGGATTTAACAACAGGAAACTTCTTTCAATCAAGGAGCTCACAAACCCAATAGTGGGGAAATATAAATCTTGATACAAGGTAGAATTGCAAAAATTGCAAAGGAGATATTCAAAGTTTTATGAGAAATTTCTCAGTGGAATATCATTCATACCTGAGGATGCTAGAGAATATTTCATGGAGGAGTTGGCATCTAAATTGAGTCTTGAAAGAAGGGAAAGAATACCTACAAGATAATTCTTCACTTCCAGTAAGTAACTTCTCTATCAATTAGATATGAGTCATTATATAGTTTCATTTAGAAAGAATGTTTTCCTAAATGAAAATTACAAATACAACTGATAATTACAAACACAACTGGTTACTACATAAATTTAAATATACCATAGGATAAACTATATCACCAAAACAAAACCATCTTCAGCAAATAGAATATGATTAATCTGAGAGGTGGGTGTTATGTCCTTTAATATCAAGCAAATATAAGTGGATGGTACCATTCTGAGCCAGATAATGTTCACCAGTAAAATTGGCTGAAGCTTCAAAAAAATGTTCAGGGCAGACTTCTAAAGCTATTAGTTGGTTTTCCCTGGATATTCATTCTCCAAATGTGTCTACTAGAAGAAACACAGTTAAGTGGCCAGAGTGATGAGGCAGGGATCTGAGAATTCAAGTTCTTCCCTTGTTATCCCTCTGAGGTTTTGAGACAATCACTTAACTTCATCTGTAAACTGGGGCGATAAACCTCCAGTCTTTGCCAGAGTGTTATGAGAATTAAGTATTTAAAGCCACTGAAGATAAAAAGTGCTATTTTAATACAAAGTGTCATCTATTATATAAAAATAATTATCTTTTGGTGATACTGTGGTATACTACAATGATTAACAAAGAATGCTCAGATGTGTTGGTTATCAGGGTGACAATAGATATGAGTCAGAGCCATTTTTTACCTTGTCAGACGAGCATAAGTAATTGCATTCAGGCACATATTACTAAACCACAAGAGAACTTCTCTGATAGCTGAAGTCAATTTTTATTCACCTTTATGATTCAGCAGAGACCTAGACCAACTGCTTAGTAATGATTTCAGAGTAAATTCTGCAACTCTGGTTGGTTCTACATACTCATTTTCTATGAATAATAGAAATTATGTGAAGAGACATGACCCTACACCATATCCCTCCCAGTCCCATATTCACCTTTGCTATGTTTGTCTTATCACTTTGTATGTTTGGTGCACTTGATGACATCTTATGTTTAATGATTATTTCTTTCAATTTATGAATAACCTTAGAACAGGCCAATGACACTGGATGATTTATTAGTATTATTGTCCACTCAAGAGATTTTTCCATTTGTAAATGAAGTATCTTTTTAGTTACCATCTTTGTAGCTATGGGAGTCGTTTTTACCCATTCACCTCAGTATGAGACAAAAAAGCACTTCGTATTTGTTTTGAAGCATTTCCTTTAAATAACTGCTTGCCTAGTGTTTTTCAAAATTATATTTTATTTATTTTTAGGTCAATATAGCAGTTTGCCCCCAAGCAACTACGGATATAGCAGTGTCAAATAACAAATCTCAAATGTTTCTCCAGTTATATAACAAATAAATGGGTCACAGTACAAGTAGGGGGAAATACTCACAATAAAAGCAGAAGAGAACTGGTGAGTGAGCCAGGGAAATTCCTGCTGTCAACATGATAAACAGAATGTGTAGCCAGTTCACATCTCTGCCTTTCAAAGTTTCTGGTGGTTGTGCACAGGGCTATAAGGTGGGTGTTAACTCCTCTTACAAGAGTAGAGCCTTAGGGGGCAAAGTTAGATAAGCTGGAAGCTATATTACTTCTTTTCAGAACTCAAAAGTCCTATTTAATTTCAGAATCCATACCTTACTATATGAAATGCCCAGGGGATGAAAGTGAAAATGCACCTTCCAGCAAGAGGAAGTAGGCCAGTTCTACCTCAGTCTCTCTTTTCATGCATTGAGAAGGGTTGTGCTTATTAAAAACTTCTTCTCAGCTCTTCTCTTTCCTTCTCTCTCCCCTGCCTACAATCTTTATCCCATAGTATCTGACACAGTGTAACATAGTGTAATAGAAATTAGAATTCCTGGAAGTACACATCTCTTAACTTTATGCATTTCCTTAAAGAAGAAAATTGCTATGTGCCAGCTAAAATGAGTACACTTCAGTAGATTGTCGGAGAGAATCCCAAAGAGGATATTCTACTGTCTTTGCCCAGTATAGTGCTAGAGTATCCAAAGAAAATACACAATGAAATTTATTTTAGCATCTCTTTTAAAAGAAAGGTTTTTCTTTGAACTAGGAGGGTTTGGTTGCTTCTTTTATATGATTATAAAAAGATCACTTTCAATGTTTACATTCAATTTTACATTCTTTTTTAATGTGGTGATTATTACTCTTAATTCACTTGGAGGTATTCTGTGAAATAAATATTCACAGTAGTGTAAAGATAAAATGACTCAATAATCGATTGGTAACCACCATGTAACTGCAGAATGATTACCTACCCTGTGGATTATATAGTCCTTATAATTGACATTGTTTAGGAAATCTAAGAAACTAATATAAAATTTACAGTTATCAGATTTCAAGGCCAAATATCCATTTAAATGTCCTTTGATTACACGTCCCTGACTTACTATTAGATACTGGTCAATAATAATTATATTATTAGAGATATATGGTAATCTGTGATATCTAGAAGCTGAAGTATATTAAACAGCCACCATAAAATTGTTTAACTCTCATACAAAGATACAGGTTTACCCGCACAATAGATTCCTAGTCTAGGATTAAAATCTATCAATTATGCGTAGTATCCAATATAACCAGTTCTTAGAATGTCCTTTCCTTGCTGTGCAGCAAATTGTCTCTTTGCAACCTATCTCACAATGCGGTGGTTCAGGATTTTGTCAAAGAAAATGAAATGAGTATTTAATTAAAGCTTATTGTTATAATTTCATCTTTTACTTGAAAGCATTTTTTTTTTAAACTTGGATTTACCATTTGGGAACATGCCTCCTCCTGAGTAGTAACACTTTCTGATGTTGCATATTTGTTTCTGCAGACCACAACACTAATTGGCCTTTTGAAGACAGCTAGGCTTCTGCGATTGGTGAGAGTGGCACGGAAATTGGACCGATATTCGGAATATGGTGCTGCTGTTCTCATGCTTCTCATGTGCATATTTGCATTAATTGCACATTGGCTGGCTTGCATTTGGTATGCCATTGGCAATGTAGAAAGACCTTACCTGATTGACAAAATTGGATGGTTGGATACCTTAGGACAACAAATTGGAAAACGTTACAATCAAAGTGATGCAAGCTCTGGACCATCCATTAAAGACAAATACGTTACAGCACTTTACTTTACCTTCAGCAGTTTAACAAGTGTAGGATTCGGGAATGTGTCTCCTAACACCAATTCGGAGAAAATCTTTTCCATTTGTGTCATGTTGATTGGCTGTAAGTAAAATTTCTATCTGATTAACAAATAGAATGAATATATTGATAATTCCAGGATAAGTCTGTTGTGGATAAAGGGAGGGGAGAAAGATACGTGAGGAAAATTGTGGGTACATTGGAACATTATCAGATGTTTTTTGTTCTATGGGATCTGACTTATTCCAAAGCAGACACTATAAAAACAATCAAAGGTTATTAGGACCTAAGCATACCACCAGAATAAAATTGGAATTACGTTATTCTTAGGATTCTGGAATGGAATAGTTTTATATGGTGTTCTTTATTTTACTGCCAGAGACTTTTTTTTTTCAGGAAGTATTTCCTTCTCAGGTAGAGGCTTGTTTGAATGCAAAAGATAATCTTGTGATTCCACTTTTGCAGAGGTATAAGACTTTTTCCTTAGGCATTGAATGATAGGTCATCTACTTGTGACATTGCACCAGAAAGTCAGGGGTGGGGCAAAGTGAGGACAGCCATAGTTGCAGTGGGCTAATATGATGGCCATAAGTTTTGCACCACTTCAGCACCCTTTGAGGTGAAAAATCCAGTTAGTTCACATTTCAGAACCACTAATGGGGTAGTATTACTACAAGACAGTAGTTTAAAATTATCAACTTAAATTACCAATTCCTATGGAGTATATCAATAAACAGAAGTTTATCCCAGCTACTAGTTATGGCACTTGTAAAATATATGCATAATATCCACAGATGGTTGGAGAGAACAAGGAGTTTGTCCTTAAACAACTGCCTGCCTTGTAAAGAAATTCCAAAGCGCCAAACTACCTTGATTTAGAAAGCAAATTTTTCTAAAATGAAGATGTAAAAAAATATAAGGTACTGGAATTTGCCCTCTCCATAGTCATATAAAATAGAGCTATCAAAGGAACACAAGCATTAATCAAATTAACATTAACAAAGAACATGATGTTTTTATTCAAATTACTCTAAAAAAGCAATTGTTAAACATAATTTATTTACATTCTGACTTGTTTGAAGTATGTATCCCTGTTTTTCCTCTAAATATTTGCCCTTATTTCATACCATCAAAGAGTAATAGGAGCAGCTTAACATTTTAAAGGCTTTAGTATAAACAGAAAACCAAGAAAGATAAAGTCTACGAGCTACGAATGGGGCAGACCAACCAACCAAGAAACAGTCATTGTCCTTGTTAGGAACGATCCCTTAAACTGAAAAGAAGTATTGAGGATTGGGGGTGTAGCCAAGTCGTGGTGATGATTATGCTATCAATGACTACATTTATAGAGTGCTTACTATGTGCTAGGCATGTGCTACGCACGTTACAAAAACCATCTCCTGTGATTCTCACAACAACCCTAGCGCATAGGTGCTTCTACTATCTCCATTTTACAGTTCAGGATACTGAGGTAAACAGAGGTTGTTACTTCCCCAGAATCACATTATTAGTAAAAGTCTAAAGTCAAATATGAACTCAAATCTTCTAGACTCTAGACCAGAATTCTATCCTTTACACCACTTAGCTGCTTTGATAAATAATTGCCTCAGTAATAAATTATGTTTGTGATACTTTTTTTAATCAGGCAGATTGTTGGGGCTTTATAACTACTTTTGATGAACTAAGCTCCCTACTCTTCAGGGTCATCAGAAGACTAGATTTAGGATCTCATTTGAAATAAGGAAATCCCAGGAGAGGATATTCCTTCTGTCAATGCAGACAGCACCTTCTCTGTACTTTATTACTTTAGAGAAATCCCGGGAGGACTAAGTGAAGTGATTTATCCAGTTTCCCACAGTCAGTATGAACCAGAGGAGAAACTGGACCTCAGGTCTTCCTGGCTCCAAGGCATTCTCTATCCACTAAGGCATGCTGCCTCTCTCCTCTTATTAATGATAAATAAAGCATTAGAATAAGTAGATGCTTGATTACTTTTCCCCTCACAAATCTCCCTGCCTATATATAGTCTCTCCCAAATCTAATCCTTTCTAAAGATTCTGATCATGTTATTCCTCTGTCCAAAAACCTTTGGTGATTCCCCACTGTCCACTGAATTAAGTCAAAATTTTTTATTCTGTCATTCAATGCCTTCTGAAATATAGGTACTAGACTTCTTTTCCAATATTATTTCCAATAAACTATTCCCTTTCAGATATTCTATTCTTAAGCCAAACTGGATTTGAGTTCACTGTAACTCTTTGTTTTCTGGATAGTACTCTTGGTCAAATTGTTTCTGATGCCGAAATTACTACACAATGATGTCTTCAATGAATCCTTCCCTATTCCACCCTTTTATTCCAACTGGGAAATCTAATCTCTTTGAACTCTCAGAGCACTTTATAATCCTTATAGACCTACAATATTCTATTCTGTTTTATAGTTATTGGTATTTTCTCTTCCCTACTGGGTTAGAAACTGCTTTCAAGGGCAATGGCTTGTCTGGTTTATTTTTATATCCCCTTTGCTGCTTGGCATGCATTTAATAAACATTTTGCAAAGTGCTTTGCTTTTCTCCAGCTAAATATTCCACTGAATCTGTAATCTTATCAATGTGGGTATTCCTTCCTACCATGAAGAAACAAATCATCCATGTCATCTCACTCTATGTGACCCTTATAAATTAGCCCTCCTATAGATACTCCATGATCAGTCCACTGAAATTCCCTCTAGCTCTCTTGACGTTACATAGGTGCCAGTGCAGTACACAGGCAGTTTATTTGTTTACCTTGACTCTTACTATATTATATAAATGGTTCACCTCCTTTTCCAGGCATTCATCCCTTTGGATGTGATATATATATATATACATATATATATATATATATATGTATATATATATATATAATATGTATATTATATGTACATAAAATACATGTGAGATATACATATATACATGATATATTACTCTGTTTTTTGCTTGCAGTTCACTGTTGATAATAACTTTCAGTATACTTGCACCCACCAATGGCCTTGACTAAGCTGCAATTTTGATACCATAAATATTCTGATATTCTATTATTGGTTGCCTTCACCAGAAGAACACTGATATTACAAAAGATGAGCATTTGTTTCAGAAAGAAGCTTACAGTCATTGAAAACTCTACGGAATTTTCTAAGCACAGTCCTGCCCACTGTCTACATCTTGAAAATTCAACTTCAGACCTCATTCATTATCCTTTTAGATTATCCAACCTACGTATGCAGCTAAACCATCTCTACAGGTTGCAGATCCAACTGTATTACATTTTCATCCACTTAGTTTTTCCTATTTGACTTGTTAGTCCAGTCTCATCTAAGTGATTATGATCCTCTGTTAGGAGATTCTTCAATGTTACAGGGTTTGATTGCGTTAGCACAATGTCATCCCTTTAAAGTAGCATATGGAAAATTTGACCAGATGGTCAGGGAATCTCCCAATTAGATACTCCTCTGAACATACTCCATGACAAAAGGCATCATTGTGTGGTATAGATTTCCTTGTTTTATGCCTCAATTGATACGAAAAATCAAAATATCATCATCTATTTATGTTGTTGCATACATCAAGGAATCATTTGTAGTCTTTTCTAACATAAACAAAAGAGGTAGCTTGTTAAAGGAGAGCCTTTAATCCTGAATTTTTTCTGCCAAGTCAATTTTTTTCAACAGATAAAAACATAGTGGAAACTTATATTCTACTATAAAATACAATTTGTAACAACCTGTGTGTTCACTTTTCACATTCCATTCAAGGATGCCCATGAAACACAGGTCAATTATTCTCATATTTTGTAACATGAGAAATTAGGCGTATGAGTCAGGATAGTTACTACTAACTCCTTCATCAAAACTTTTCAATAATAATATCTATAGTTTCACTAGAATAGTTGATCAGTCTCTTTCCCTCCTTCAAATACTTAGGAAAATCATTTCTTCAATCCCCTCAAAATTGCATTCATTCCTTTCTATGTGCTTAGTTTACTCTAGTTTCCCTTCTCATTTTTGTTTCTTTGGTATTAAACAGAATTAAATTTTGCTTTGTCATGTACTACTTTGGAGACCATAGCAGAGTCCAAATATAGTGGATCACAGGCTCATAGGATACAGACCTGGAAGAGACTTTGAGGTCATCTAGGCCAACATTTCATTTTCAGATGAGGAAACTGAGGCCCACAAATGATGTTACTGCCTAAAGTCATAAAACTAGTGATAGAGTGGGCATTCAAATTGAATTCCTCTGTTTCTAAATCTAAGAGCAAAGCACTAAATCTAAGGTTCACTGCTATCATCTAAAGAAAAAAAAACAACCTTCTCCTAGCTCCTATGGGAGGTTTTAGGAGAATAGATAAGAACTAGAGTCAAATGAGTAGAAAAAAATTATAAAAGTGATTTTTGAATAATGTAGACCACTGTGAAAAAGGCCAGAGATTGAATCTGAGCAGAAGTCTGGCTCAAGTTAGGGATAAGCTACATGAGAACAACTTGGACTGAAAGTGAAGAACTCAACTCATCCTTCATTTTGAAGAAGACCATGACATCAGAGAAATGATGTCACAACTTGCACCTGACTTTGTTTTGAGTGAGGGAGGGCTGTGTAAGGTCATCAACCTCACTTTGTCCTCCTGAGCCATCTTAGTCCAGTGACAAGATATTCATCAGGATGACTGCAGGTGGCCCAGGACACAATGGGAGACCTTGACCTTCTTAGGCTGGCCTTTTCAGGTACTCGGTTTGAGGGAGGTAACACCCATTGAGTGAATGGGCTTCTTTAGGAAGTAGTCAGAGAATGGCCCTTTTAATGAACAAAAGAAAAAAAAATAACTAAATCAACCTGGGAGGGAACAGAAACTGTTACTATTGATAATCATTCTAAGGCTTGGGCAGGGACCCACTGTTGTCCAGTCTATGCAATGGGTTTAAGGTTATGGAAAGGAAGAAAAGGAAGGAAGGAAGGAAGGAAGGAAGGAAGGAAGGAAGGAAGGAAGGAAGGAAGGAAGGAAGGAAGGAAGGAAGGAAGGAAGGAAGGAAGGAGGGAAAGGAAAGGAAGGGAACGAAGGAAAGGAAAGGAAGGGAAAGGAAAGGAAGGGAAAGGAAAGGAAAGGAAAGGAAAGGAAAGGAAAGGAAAGGAAAGGAAAGGAAAGGAAAGGAAAGGAAAGGAAAGGAAAGGAAAGGAAAGGAAAGGAGAAAGGAAGGAAAGGAAAACAAAGGAAAGGGAAGGAAAGAAGGAGGAAGGAAGGAAGGAAGGAAGGAAGGAAGGAAGGAAGGAAGGAAGGAAGGAAGGAAGGAAGGAAGGAAGGGAAGGAAGGGAATGAAGGAAGGAAAGGAAAAGGAAGGAAGGAAGGAAGGAAGGAAGGAAGGAAGGAAGGAAGGAAGGAAGGAAGGAAGGAAGGAAGGAAGGAAGGAAGGAAGGAAGGAGGAAAGTAGGTCTCAATATAAAGCAAGGCTCATTCTAAAAGAAGTTTTAAAAAAGATTGAGTGGCAAAGACCTGAAGAGAAAAATTCAAGAAAGAAGAGCATCAAAGCAAGGTAAGCTGAATAAATGCAGTGGTTCCATGTGCTACAGTTGATCACTCAGAATCTAAAAGTTCAAACCAACAATCCATCTAATAAAGAAAAAATCGTATAATCCCAGGTAAAAGCAGTTCCCAAGGCAGTTAAAGAGAAATTAAAGTAATAGCTCCCTGCAAAGAAATGTATCCTCAGATGTAAGCAGTTCATGAAAATGAAAGCAAGTAAAAGCCTTCAGCAAAGAAATTAATAGCAGTTGCCAATGAGAAACTGCTTTTATATTCTTCTTGCCTAAAGGGCCCATTGTTGGATCCCAGATCAATCCATCTGGAGGCAAAGTCAATTCAAGCTTCCCCAAGACTACACCATTGCTTCCTTGCTCACAATATTCCTAGCTGCTGTTGTGGGATGGGAGAGGGGGAGATAGTGTTAACTCATGCCTTCCCAATTCCACTTGTACCCTGACCCACAAAAGTCAGGAAATGGAAATAAAACAAACAGAGTAATTGGTAAGCAAAACAAATTGTTAAATACAAAGCTAATGAGAGGAGAAAAAATGTTACAGATATGGCTGTCTTGGTATTATTGAGGGGAAGGAAAGAAAGTTATTTTGACTGTCAAGTTGTTAAGTGGTGACAAAAGTCTATGGAGCTATTAAGGAGGTATTTAGGGAGAGATACAAGCCCTCATAAAAAATTCAAAAACCAAGGTTCAGAAAAAAATGAAAAGCAGGTAGAATTGTGTAGTTTCTTGCATTTTCAGTATAATATTTAAATATCTACCACTGTCTCAAGTAACTGCTATGTTCAAAGTATAGATTGGTTTCCATCCTACAAGAAAAAGGAAAAGGACTCAAGGAATCCTTTTTACACTGTCAGTAATCAGGGCTAATGAAATATTCCTCAAAAGAAATCTGAAGTAAGTCTTCAATGGGAGAAAAAGGTTATTAAATGGCTGACAACAAATTTGACTTCTGCCAGAAGGTTAAAGAAAATCTTGGAAAAATGTCATCCAGAGGAAAAAAAAGACAAAGACAGTTATACATTGGGAGCTTTAAAAAAAAAAACTCTAATTTTGAGATTCCTTCTGAAGGGAAAGGAGTTAGCACATCTGAAGAAGCAGCAGCTGCTTGACCTCCAAAGATTGACAAAGTAGAAACACAAAAGTCTTCAAGTAAGAGACCATCCCATAAGGGTCAAAAGAAAAAGATATATAGTAATGGTAGTCAGTACATCCCTCTTCAGAGATACTGTAGTTATTTGAAGACTTGGGAACAATATTAGAGAAGTTATACTATCTTACTTGATCACATATCCAAGATGTAACAAAAATCCTCCACTGACTTATCAAAACAGTTCTCATGGTTCATGTGGATACAAATAATACTGCCAGAAAGGAACCTAGAAAGCATTACTGTAGATTATAAAGTCTTGGATAAAAAACTGAAGATCACAATGGCTCAAATAATATTTTTCTACCTATTATCTATTGAAGGGAAAGGAGGAGAAAGAAAGAAATTGAAATTGGGAAAGAATAGCTAGCAACTAAGGTGGTATCTGAGAACAGTAATGATAGATTCCCTATAGTGAGGGAATTTAACAAAGACTGACAAGTATGTATTTACTTGATATCTTACAAATTTAATTAGGAAGTGCTTAAACTAAAAAGTTTTAAAGAGACAATAGGCTAGGCATATTCACTAAGATAGATACACCAGACCAAAGGAAAAATAGTAATTGAACCACAAAAGTGGCTTAGACTTTCACAAAAGTCTAAGAAAGGAACCAGTGGTAAAGTAGTATCTATCTATATATAGTATCTTTATGCTATGTATTATAATATATATAACACTAACATATTAATAATATGAAATATAATATATAAGGTATATCTATATACAAGTTCCCAAAGTTTAAGTAACAAGAAAGATAAAATAAAGATCCTAACATGAAGAGGTAAATTTGACTATATAAGTACTATTGAGGCTTGGAAAAATTCAGGGCATTACTGGAAAATAACTGAATAGATGTCCTTTATTCAAAAGAAACAGGATAGAAAAAAGTGATAATGGCGGAAATAGGGTGAGGAATGTGAAATACTCATGAGGAAATCCAAAAACCAGAGTAAGAGATCATGGTGAGAAGTATTTGGATAAAACTTAATGGAAGAAAAAACGTTATTTCATTATTGATGTGCACTATAAATGTCTTAGACAGGAAGAGGAAACAGATGAACAGTATGGGAAAATAGTTCATAGGCCTAATACAAAGTCATAATATAATAGTGATGAGGGTAGAGAGGGGTCTTCAATTTCCCTGGTCTCCTGGAATTCCCTCTTCCAAAAGAATAGTAACTAATAACTTTTTAAGTTACCTTATTAATAATTTCATCCTTTCCCAATGGAGAAAAAT
The DNA here is from genome assembly GCA_023548195.1 of Bettongia penicillata ogilbyi. Lineage (NCBI taxonomy): Eukaryota > Metazoa > Chordata > Mammalia > Diprotodontia > Potoroidae > Bettongia > Bettongia penicillata. The sequence goes on along the minus strand of JAJHZJ010000401.1, from coordinate 8,980,797 downwards.
TCTGCCTTGGATCTAATTCCTACTAACAGGACAAAGTCATTTCTGGGGTAGAAATGGCAAGAACTTTGATGGAGATTGAGGAGAGAAGAGGATAACTGCTCCCTCCTAGAGTCTGTGATTAAGAAGGAGATGGAAGCTGGACTTGTACTTAGACTTTATTCTAGTTTTTTAGATCAAAGGGTTTAGCTGAAGGCAGGATCCCATGGGCTAAAATTCTGCATGAAAATTTATTCCAGAAGGGATCCATAGGGAATCCACTGACCAACTTAGCTTTTCTTAAAGATACTTATAGAAAGTGGAAAGAAGTGCACATAATGGAGAGGAAAAAATGAGAGATTATTGATAATATATGAAAACTAAATTTTATAGGGCTAAACATTAAAATAAGCTAAGGCTGATTTTTTAAAGCCAAGAACAAAAAATAGGTCATTCAATATGTATATTGGGAAAAAGAGGAGAATCAATGAAGGGAAAAGACCAGTTCTTAGGATAGATGAAACAACGATAATTGACAAATTTCTAAAATAAATCGTTAAAAAGATAGTGATTAGAAGTGGTAGTGGCAAAGAACCAGTATGCTTTCATCAAGAATGGGTCATGCTAACTTTATATCCTTTTCTGAGAGTTTGTTAACTGGTGTATCAGAGAAATAGCATGAAAAATTTTGTCAAATGTTTGGGGGGAAATTGTCAATAGTTGTTAAAGTGTGAATTGAAAGCTGGTTGGATGGCAGAACCCAAAGGGTAGTTACTAATGGTAATTATTAGCTTAGTAGTAGGTCTCCAATGGAGTACTCTGGGGATCTCTGCTCAGCCCTGTGGAAAAAAGTCATAGATGGGATGCTTTTATCAAATCTGTAGATGACATAAATCTTGGAGGAATAGCTAAAACACAATAATAGAGTCAGAATTCCATCTCTACCTTCCATTATTGACTGGCAAGAGTATTGGACTAAATCTAATAAGATTAAAATAAATAGGGATAAATGTAAATCCATAAGCGTAGGTTCAAAAAATCAGCTTCACAAGCGCAAAATGTGGGAAGGAAAGTAAACCAGCTGTTTAACTGAAAAACATCTGGGGATTTAAAGGACTGAAAGCTCAATAGGATTCAGCATCCTGATGTGGCTCATTTAATAAAACTAATTTAATCTTGAGTCAAATTTTTAAAAATATAACTTCCAAGAATAAGATAGTAATAGTTCCAATACATTTCTCCCTGGTTAGAACACCTCTAGAATATTATGTTCAGCTTCCGGCAACCAAAGTTTAGGTGAAATGTTGACAAACTAAATACCATCCAAACGAAGGCAGCTATAATAGTGAAGGGCCTTTGTCATAATAGGATCCACTGAAGAAATGAGTGTTCAGGCTGAAGAAGAGAACTCAGAGAGAATCACCCTTCTTCCCCCTCCCTGCCTCCCGCAGTTATTTGAAGGACTGCCACAGGGAAGAGGAAACAGACTTGTTCTTTTTGTCCACCAAGGACAAAACTTGAAAGCAGAAACAAATGTAGACTTGGCCAGGGGAAAAAAAAACATGTAACTTCCTAACCTCAGGAGGTCATGAGATCTTTTAAAAAGGGTTTGCCTAACTATTTGTCAGTTACACTGTAGTGGGGATCTCTTTTAAAGGAGGCATAGTTTGGATTAGATGACCATTGAGGTCCCTTCCACTTCAAACAATCTGTGAGTTCATAATTATTTATCATTTTCTTTTCTTAATGTATGGATGTTTACATTTAGAGAAAGGACATGCAGTATATCCCAAGAGTCAGTGCATTTTAAAACTTAGTAGCTTAAAATTACAGTAACATTTTCAGGACACCATGTTCACTTTAAAATATTCCTTCTGACTTAAGTTTTTCTTTTTAATCTATAACAAGAGAGTACTACTTTAAAATAAAGTTTTAAATTATTTTTTTCATTTAAGATGTTTTTATCTCTCCCTCCTACTTCCCTCCCCCACTAAATGGGGAAAAAAATTAAACCTTTAGAAAAAATTTACACAGTTAAGAAAAAAATCTCCATATTGGTTATTTTTTTAAATGTATCTCATTTTGCATATTTACTCCATTAACTTTCCATCAAGCAGTAGATAGCATTCTTCATTATCAGACCTATAAATGGATGATCATTAATTACATTGATCAGAACTCTTTAAAAATTTGTTTATTTTACAAATCTTCCTACATTTCTCTGAAAGTAAGCTAAGGTTTTAAAAATAAATTCAAAAGAATTATTAGCCCATGCAAATTTTACCAGCTTATAATACAAGATTTACCACAACAATCCTACCATCCTATACCAATGCTAGAAGCAATACAATCTTGAAGGCATTGAGAGATTTTTGATATAGCTTCCTATACATTTTCTACCTTTCCCATGTCCACTTCTATATTAATGTATATATGGATTTAATTAGGAATTCTTCATAGATTGCTTCCATTGTTTCATCCACTGTGACAGAGTTAAGTACAGAAACTAAAAATATCTTCTTTATGCCCATTATGGACACTGTAGGTGAGATGGACATATTTACCATGAAGTGATCTTTCTTGGTTTTAGACCATAAAACCAGCTCTATCAACTTCTGTATTTACTTTTTAAAAATAGCCTGTGAACCATCTTTCCATTTAGCTGCTATTTGCTTATATCTCCTGACTTCACTAAAAGCAAGAATATGACAATTGGTATGATTCAGCTCCTGCAGTAATATGGCAAATTATTGGTGTTTGACTAAGGAGCTCCCAGAGCATCAAGTTGAGTTAATGTTTAGAGATGGTCTAAAAACAGTATTTTTAGCACCCTCTGCCCCTTTTCTTCCACTATGCAATGATCACTGAAGAGGCAGAAAAAGTATACAAGGACTGAGTGCCATTTTGTATTTTATTTGCTTTCATGCATTGCCATGATCTAAGAATTCATTACTTAGTAGACAGCCTATAGATAATAACTGCTATCAGATTTAGGTAATCCTTGAAAAACATGTTTGATTCCTCTCAAGCCTGGTAGAACTTGCCTGATAGAACTTGTGCCCCACTGGCACAGCCTTCAAAAATCAGGATCACCACCATATCATGATTCATTAGGGTAAGATGTTTTTTGCATGTATATGCATGTAGGTTGTGGTCTTCGATACATCAACAAGTCCGGAAGACTGTGGAAGGGATTGCTCTTCAAAGATCTTTAAATATTTATTTTAATTGACAACATGGATAAAATATATTAATTTGTTTATTTTTAATATATAATAATGATAATACAGTTATATAGTACCTTAGAATTTAAAAGATGCTTTCATCACAACAACCCTATGCAATAAGTATCGCATCAATTACTCTCCCCATTTAAAGAGGAAAAATCTCATCAAGGTTAAGTGAATTATCCAAAGTCCCATAGCTAATGAGTGGCAGAGTCAGGATTTAAATTCAACTCTGTTCTTTTCACAATGCAACACTCTCTGCATTGCTATGTTAGCTAAAACATATCAATTTAATTCAACATCTTTTGCACTTATTCCAGTTTACAGCCCTTAAAATATTAAGCAACTCCTTTTCTTTTTGCTCTAGCGAAAGAGAGAAATAAATATTATTTAGGTAAGAATTCTTATTGTATTTTTTTAAATCATGAGATCAACTCTCCTTTCAGAGATTATTTTGTAGTTATTTTAGGGACTGCTGTACCTATTCCCCTTAATTTTGATTTTTGCCATGGTGTTGGTGGGTGTGAAACATTTGTTTGTGACCCAAGTATCTTTGGAAATGTATCTGCAATTATCCAAAGACTGTACTCAGGAACTCCCAGGTACCACATGAAGATGTTGCAAGTAAAAGAATTCATTGTGATACTCCTGCTGCTCAGATGTTGTACATAACTTTGGAGAGAGAAAGTCCAAAAAACGAGAACATTTTAATATGGTAGTGGTAGTAGGAGTAATGGTAGTAATAGTAATCATACACAGACACACACACACACACACACACATACACACACACTATATCTTGTATACATCATCCCATTTGACTCAGATAAATATTAATGCTGTTTAAAACCTGCCATCAAAGTTATAAAAATTAATCAGTTTTTAAAACATGAGTTAAAGGGGGAAAATTGATTAATTGGATAAATCCTTGAAACATTTTATATTATTTAATTATTCCTATGCTGTTTTCCTACCACTACCAATGTCTCTACATACTTATTTACATACCTACCAATATTTCTACATACTTATTATTGCTTCGTTGTGTTCAAGAACCCTACTGACCTGAAAAAAGTAAACTCAGCTCTCCTGTGCCTAACCTGCTCTTAAAGACTAATGGTCAAGAATTTGACAGGCCATCCACAATAAGGCATACTTTACTTTGAAGTACTAAACTTTGTTTTAGGGTTGCCTACACATCATAATTAAGTTAGCAAAAGACACAATGAGGTTTGCTTTTATGTAAGAAATATAGTTGAATTAGTAGTAATGATAACTCAAGATGGAAACTGCAACTTAAATAGTATGAAGAGTAACATCTTTGTAGTTTTTTCAATGGAAAAAAAGCCATCATCGTTCTTGTTCTTCGCAGGAATAAAACAAGATTAATGTTCTAAGCTAAAGATAACTCTGTTTCTCATGAAGAAATGTCTTAAAAACACATTTTAATAGACCCAGAATCCAGATTCAAAGTCGGTTATAGTGGATTCATATTTAAAGGAGGCTATTGACTTTCTCAAAATTATTGAGCAAAAATTATATTTCATTACTTGTCATTTGTATAGCAAGTCCTAAGTAGTTCAAAATATTTCTGTGAGATTTTCCTAAGATTATAAGAATTTGTTTTTTAGAAAGGGTAGGTAGAGAAATGGAGAGGAGGATGGGGAATATGTTTTGGTTTTTCTCTTGTTTAATATGGGTGTATTGGAGGTGAGAGTGAAGTGGTATTTGCAACACAATTAGAAGTCCAGTGTTTTAAAGTCCCAAAGAATTTTTTATCCAGTGATATTTTCCTGATGGCATATCTGAAATATCCAATTAATGCAATTTTCTCATTTTAAACATAGTAGTGTATTTGGATTCTAACCCACTAGGGTCATATTTTGTTGGTATTGTCATATTATGTGTTGCTGGCAGGTGTTACCTTGTAAATGATATGGGTAGGTTTTCAACGGGCACATAGTTCAAGGGAAAATCTTCCATTTAAAAGTTTAATGAGGACCAACTACATTTCTTCTAGAGATGACTATTCAAATTGTAGAATATAAAGGAAAATTGGTTAATATTTTGATTGTTTTCTTCAAAGAGCCTGAAGTAAATATCCACGGTCTTTCTGAGAAGGCCAAGGCCAGCCTATATCATTCAAAGTGCTAGTAATATCTGACACGTTCCCAAGTTCAGTGATTCTAACTTTGTTTTTTATCTAATCTAGCACTAATGTATGCAAGTATCTTTGGAAATGTATCTGCAATTATCCAAAGACTGTACTCAGGAACTGCCAGGTACCACATGCAGATGCTGCGAGTAAAAGAATTCATTCGCTTTCACCAAATTCCTAACCCTCTGCGTCAGCGGCTTGAAGAATATTTCCAACATGCTTGGACTTACACCAATGGCATTGATATGAATATGGTATGTAGCTCCGTTTTCAAAAGTGAAACATCCATCATTGCAGTCTACAGCTAAAATTATCTCAAAGTCTCACCAGCTTGAAACTCCCCTGCTTTTTGTTTTTTCCTCTCTCAAATATTTATTTTCTACCCTGGAGATGGTCTCTCATTCTCAGTTCATGGCATTGCATGGTGCTATATCTAGTTATATTGTGTGGCAAAGGCATTATAACGTGATGCAAACTGATATAACTTTATGTACTAGGGATTCCCTCTTCAGACTTTCAGTGTCCTAGATAGGATCCAGCAACCCAAGAAAGAGCTGGGCCAATGTAAATTAATACTTGGCAAGTGGACATTATCAGGTTTGGGTAAGGCCAGAATAAATAAGTCCTCATTAAGATAAGAACTAAGGTTACCAAACTTTAAAAGGTAGGATGTTTGGGGAACGCATGCCAAACATTAGGATCCACAGGCATTTCATATGCATTCTGTGATGGGAAGGTTTTTTCCTTTAAGTACAGTTTTCTTTCTTGTTTTTTTTTTATTTCAGTGCTGGTAAGCAATTAACTTATGTGCCCTTATTATTGTACCTACCCGGTTTAACGAATCTTTTCTTTCAAGCAGAAATGTGGATTCTTTCATTCCTTTTAACCAAAGCACACAAAATAATAACTTGCCATAGCCCACTTCTTATTTCACCACTACTCAAAGGGAAACACAATTAAATATATGCATCCCCAATAAGTTTTTACTTTTATTAGAAGAACATTGCAAGTTACAATGTTGATATTCATTTGACTTTGATGTTTGGACTGATTGATCACTTAGATAAGTCAACTAGTGGGCCATTGTCTATGACATCCTATCCAACTATAACAAAATGATCAAAATTAAGTTATCCAATGTGGCCAGTATTCCAAAGGTCATCACTGTTTCTTAATGTCCTTCCAGAAAGGAAATCTCTCATATTTACAATGGCAGTCATACCTATTTAAATCAACAAGCTTATGCTTCCCGGATGACCACTTGCTCAGAGATCTGGAAGCTTGATCAAAATAGATATCTTCAGGGAAAGAGCAAAGATTCATAATTATCAGTCAAGGTGCAGAAAACCATTGGAAGTACTGCCTAATTTGCAAGAATCTTCCATTTATGTGCAAATAAATTCCTCACAGCTTGATGCAATCTATACTAATCAGAAATAAGGCCACTGTTGTTCATAAAACCCTTTAATTTTTAGAGCTAATTGAGTCTGTCCTTATGGATATTAATTAATATATTTCATCTAAAACATTCATTGGACTCTGAGTTATTTCCAATAATCCCTGAGCTCTCTATGAAGAATTCATTCACTTTTTGATGAATGAATCTCACTGCTAAGGGAACACCTTAATATCACTTGAAAGAATGCTCCCAAATAGATTGATGTTCTCTATTTCAGGAAGAGTTTATTGTTTAACCAAATTTTCATCATTCAGAAAGTACTGGGGGCTTTCTGCTGTGTAGGATACAGCAGTATGATGATATGTTTTAGCTAAAATCTGCATCACAAAATTTCTTTCCATAGTGCTAGTTTATTGTACAACAGTGAAAAAAAAACCCATTCCCTTATGGTATCATTTCTTCTCCCTATATAATTCTAATAGTGGGACCATTTTGTGAGCACAAGTCTACTTTTGTGACTATTTACTTTTCATTGTTTAAATCTATTACCTATGACTATGGTTTATATACCACTTGCGTAATTGATGATGTACTTATGAAAGATTTATCTCTTTCCTGTCTGCTTCACACCTTAATACATGGAATCACAACACCCACCGGTAAGAGCAGGAGGTATTTATATATAATTTAATTCTCGTGTAAAATGTGGAGAATATCCATGTTATCTGTCAGGTTTAGAGCTTGTTTAATGCTTTCAAATTTCAGTTTTAACCTTTTTTTTGCATGATGAAGTGGTAGGCAACACAAGATAGAAATCTCTGGGAGATAAGCACGGGGACAAGGTAGAAAAATAGATATTCTTAAAGTGAAGGACTGTTTAAGCTCAGAAAAACAAATTTAAACAGTTTGTTACTTCCCAACACAAATCACATTTTCTGTACTCTGCCCCATCTTGACACATATACACATACACACACACATTCAATAAAAAGTCATGTGTATACGGTTTGCATTAGATAGCTGTCATGAAGAAACGTCACTCTCTCTGGTCATCCTGTATTTTCCTTATGTAGGCACTTTTCTTTTCTGTCATCTGCATGCCTATATAACCTGCTGGTGGGCTGTGTGAGCTCTAAACCCATGTGCTTAGGAGATTTGCATGTGGTTTTGAGAGCTTGACCTTGCACGAACTTCCTATTTGTACACAGTGTCTGCCTTTTTCATCTCGTGACTGCCAAGTGAGTAAAAATGATAATATGAGATTAATTAGCAAATTCTGAAACATCTGATGTCATATACTTGGTTATTAAACATAATAAGCAAAAAAATACTTGTTATAAAATTTACATTATTATTATATTTATTGGAGACAAATAAAAGGAGTGAATTTCTTCTGAAACAGTATGTAGTCTATTAAAAATAACCCCTCAATGACTTGTGAGAATTACTTAAATTGAGTGAGATAGTAACATAATTTAAATTTAAAGGGGTTAACACTTTTATATTCCATGAGTAAAATTCTTATTTCTACAAGAATATTCCATATTACTTCATTTAAATGTGATTTTAATGATAATTTCTCATAAAACCTTTCAGAAAAGCTGGTTTCACTACTAGTCCATATCTACAAGAAGCATGAGATTTCTATCTATAATATGTTATGGTTTGTTAACCATGCTACATACATATTTAATTGGTCTAAAGCAGTCTTTCATGCCAAAACTTTTTGATTGTATTGCAGTTGTTTTGAGAAAAAGATGCAGGAAATATTGAATAATATAAAAGGGTCTCCTTTCCCCTCCAATAAGATCCTTTACCTGTTTAAGGGACCACTCAACAAAAGTCTACAAAATAAAGTTATCCTTGAAACAATTGTTAGTATCCAACTCCATAACCAGAGGATATTAGTAATTCAACAAGCTCTTTTTTGTGATCAACACATCAGAGCCAGATGATTGAAGCCTAGAGCATATTTCCAAAATTGCATCAGGAATATGGCACAGATGAGGAGAATTTTTATGTTTGGCTCAAGATTACCCAGGATTTATGATCAATCACCCCTATCTCCAGATCTGTTCTAGGATGTTCCTTCCCCACCAGCAATTTGAATAATTGAGAGTTTCTCAAATTAGAAGACATTTTTGAAACTCTAAGCCTAGTTCAAGGGACTGTCCTAAATCAAGTCAAGGAATGGCATTCCAGAGGCTTGGTCTAAAAAACTCTGAGAACAACCTTTAGTGACTGATTACTAATTAATTAATTATTATTAATTAACCCCAAAAGGATAGGATTGACAACATTAGTTATGTCAAACCTTAGTTACTCAGGGTTTTCCTCAACATCATTTATAACTACCCTCAACTGATCAGAGAGTATCAGAAGATCACATAAAAGCCCTGGCTAATCCTACATTTTGGAAAGAGAAAAAACAAATCCTTCCCTGTTTTGTTGGCTCCATAGAATAGATTCCATCTCATAAAAATAATAGGTTTCTTAAAATGGATCAAACAGAAATTTTTAATTAGTTCAGTTGTTATAAAGTCACACCTAACTTCCCAAAAAAGCTATATCTGAATTTACTTCTTTTTTTTGCCAGCAAAACTGGTTGAATTAAAGAAAAGAATTTATAAGTGGTGGGTATTCATTTTTCAAAATTTCTCATGATTTCTTGAGATTTGTGAGATCTTCTAGAAGAGTCTACTGGGCCTCTAACTCAATTTTACTTCAATGACTGTTTCTGTTTTCTCCTGAATCAGGATGGCATCCAGTGATACTTTGATCCTTTCATTCATACTTGGTCTAACCTTTTCCAATCAAAGATGTGTTTTTTCCAGTTCTCTGCACACAACTTATTAAAAGGACTTCATGTGTGCTGAACCCGTATTCCCGGATCTACACTGGTCCTGGGGCTGTGTAAGTGGGGTGACAGCGAATGTCAAAATCTTTCAGTCATAGCCAGATAGCTATCACATAGAAAAAGATCCTGTCTTCTAAAACTATACTCTAATTTCTTATAACAGTTTGGAAGTGACCCAGGGTTCACAATGGAACTCAAGGCCTGACTAGTCCTATTGTGCTGGAAAGGTTTAGAATATTAGCCTGGCTACAGGTATATATGCCATCTGAGAACCCACCTAGCTAAGTGCCTGGAGGCTGATTAATAGAAAATGTGTTTGCCATAACAATTTATGAAGATTATCTGCTAAAGCATGGAGGGGTCAAGATCCATGTCTATGGGGAGAGTTCCTACACACCCATGAGATCCTTGATGTACTGGAATGAGAAGAAAGAGGCTTATTTTACTCCAGTGCTCTCTGAAATTTTTTTAAAGTAATGGCTACATATTATAGCATTTTGTCCTGTGAAGTACACAGAATGTTTTTCATTTGCTGAAGCAGATAGATGTGTCCTTGAAAGCATTTCACCTCAAATCAGTAACACATTAAATGGAAAGAAGGACAAAAGGCAAAATTTGTACATGTCAATATGAGTCAGCAATTCTTTTTTTTCCCTATAGGGAAGAGCTACCTCCTCAGTACATACTGAATAACTTAAAAAACAAAACAAAACATAGTTTTACCATACATCTGTTATTTTGTTGACATGAAGAGCTCACAGTGGGCCAACTCTTTTCACCAAAGCAGATCATAGTCAACCTATAACTTAGATACTTTGTGAGGAGTGCACATGGAAGCACCTAGAAATTAAGTGACTTCACACAATTAATAAATACCTGAGGCAGCATTTGAAGCCACATCTACCTGATTACAAGTCTATTGTCCTAATGATCCACCAACGTCTACAGATTTCCATTATATCAATTCACAGGAATTGTCTGACTTTATGGGAAGCACAAAGCAAAATTATTACCATGAGTTCTACCCTCATCAAAGATTTTTTATTTATTCAGTCTCATGGACCCATTGACTATTAGGATGACAGTAGTAGGACATCTGTTGCTTAAGAAAAGAAGGTATTCCTGGCCTGATTCTTCTACACTGACACATTTCCACTGAACCTTTCAGAAACATCTTAACTATTTTAAAGAGAACAATTAGTATGATCTGGACTATTCTGAAACTAAGTAAGAAAATTTAAAACATTGTAGACCTAAGAGCAGTTTTAGGTCAAAGACATACTCACTAAGTCACCTTCAACAAGTCATTATTACCATCATCATCATCATTGTCATTGTCAAAAATATTTATTCAGCCCCCATCTGCACCTGGCTCTATGCTGCATGCTGTATATAAAATGATGGCAAATGCTCTTTAGCAGTTTCTAAGCTAAAAACAAATTCTAGTGGTAACAAACAAATGAAACTTAAAAGTTACTACCACAAAAAGAGTAAATGATAACTAAAAATATAGTTTTCACATCATAGCCACAGGTTTCTGTCCTTTGTTTCTCTATTTGTAAATTTCAATTAAGAATTATCTCCCTGTAGTATGATTAGAATAAAAATTGCCAAAAAGTTTTACTTAGTTCCTTAAAATGAAGAAAATACTCAGGCAGCATTCCACAAAACTATTTATTCACAAGATTAACTGTTTAAGTTTTCATTTAATTTTAAGGATTCTCAAAGGAACCTCAGAGGTCATCTACTCCAACCCTCTCCTTTTACAAACGAGGAAACTGAGACTCAGATAGATTTGATGGCTTGTCCAAGATGACAAGTAAGTAGAAGACTTAGGATGTGAACCCAAATCCAGTGCCCTTTCCATTAAACCACATTGCCCTGAAAGAAGTGCAGTCTTTAAACATCTTAAAATCATGGGACACAAGACCGATTATTAATTAACTTAGTTTAGGATCACATTCTAATCAAGGTAAGCTGTGAGCAAGTGTAACTAAATGATTAGATGGAGGCTTCCAGGGTGGGAAAATTAAGTTGGATCCTTTTTAAAGTTTTTTTTTTGGCAAAATAATTTTTCATGTTTGAGTATTTCCCAAATACTCAAAGGCCTGTGGTTAATGCCAGAGTAATTTAGCAGAGATAAAAGGTGCACAATTTTCTGCAGAACAAAGCTCAATGAAATTGGTAAGCAAAGCTCCATCCAATGTGACAAGAAAATTCTTTGTTCCTTAGTTCAGTTCAACAGTTATTAAATGCCTATTGTGTGCAAAACCAGGAGCTAATGCCAAGAGTAAGAGGAGGTTTCTTAAAAAAATTAATTGAATGTTTCTCCAAGCCCAGCCTTTTAAAAAAATATTCTGGTGATGATATAGGACTGCTGTATGACAGAATTATGCTATAACTCAGTATTCTGAAAATATAAGTCGAGCCCCCAAAAGTTAATGAAGATAGATATATGGTAGATGTGAACAGATTGCAAGATGTTGCTGATGAAGAATTATGTAGAATGAATGATATAAAGGATACCATCAAAGAGAGGGTACCAGGAAAAAAAGAGGTGCCAATAATGTGAACGTCAAGAGGCCTAGAGGAAAGTCCCCAGCATATTGCTTAGCCACCCCTAGGAAGGATTGGTGAGATACCATAGAAAAACACCCATCGTTTGTATACAACTACTGAAGGAATTTATTTTGCTTGATTCTACATATTTGTTAGGGAAAAAAATCATTTTTCTTTTTTTTCCCCAATGGAATGAATAAGTAGAAGGAAGAGAAATAATTTTCTGTTAATTTTTTTAATTGGGCAGTGGGTGGGGCCATGCTATGAATTTGGAATGTTGCAGATACTTTCAAATAAGGTCACTGTATTCATTTTACTTGATTGTTTTACTTTGTTACAATCGACATCTCAGAAAATGAGAGGGCTGTGTAACTGTGTACAATGCAAAAATAAGATTTCTAAAAAAAACTTTTAAAAGGAACATACCACAGAAATGAATAAAAGAAAAGAATTACAAGATAAGCAGGCATGGATAGGTTGTAATTTGTATCATCTCTTTACTTCAATGGGCAGATAGGTAGCACAGTAAATAGACTCAGCTTCCTGAGTTCAAATGTAACCTCAGACACTTTCTAGCTATGTGACCCTGGGCAAGTCACTTAACTCTGTTTCCCTCATTTTCCTCATCTGTAAAATGAGCTGGAGAAGGAAATGGCAAACCATTCCAGTATCTCAGGAAGAGATCTCAGGAAGATGAGTTTTCCAGGTCCAGCCCTCTACCTACTCTGTCCAAAGCACTTTATGTACATTATCTCACTAGAGCTTCACAAGAACCCTGTAGATTATGACCCTACTGTAGATTTGAGTAGCTCTGTTTTACAGGTGAGGAAATTTAGTTTGAGAGAAAGAAAGTGATTTTCCCAGGATCACATAGCTAGACAAATGTTAGAGGTGGGATTTGAAGCCAGGTCTTTCTATCTCCAAGTTCATGGTGCCTCTCAATATTTTGTAGCATTCAAATTTGTATATATATTATAGTATAACTCTTGTATGGAGAAAATATATGAAACAAAATCACATTAAGTGAGAAAGGGTGAAAGGGTCGTAATGTGCATAAGATTTAGTTCATGTTATTTTCCTTCCTCCTGTGGTCTAAACAAATTAACCAATAAGCTGTTGCCCAAAATAAACAGTCCAGCTCCCATTTTATGTCTTAGCACATCTTTTCCCCTTTAGTTCTTGGAGTCCCTAGCCTCCCTCAAGGCATCTCAGGGTTCACCTCTTACTTAAAATTTTTCTATTGACTTCCCTTCAAACACAGACACATTTCCTCTCCTTTCTTTTCATAAAATCATCTTGAATTTATCTATGTACATGTTATATGCTATCCCCCACCCCTAACAACCTCAGTAGAATATAAACCCGAATGACTTGAGAGACCCATTTTTTCTCTCTATGCCCAGCACTTAGAGTGATGCTTTGCCCACAAGAACTGTTTAATAAAAGCTTGTTGAAATGAATCATGTTGGTTTAACTGTGGGAGTAGCCGCATTGAGAAATCACCAATTTCCCTCAAAATTCAAAAAAATGCTATATCTGTCCTTGTTTAAAGATGCTGCTATTATTTTTGTTGTTCCTAAGGGTATTGCACACGTGTAGGGATGTGGCCAGAAAGAATAATGTGTAATCAGTAGTTCTTTTCTTGCATACATTTAAAGAACATCCTTTGATTTGGTTTCTAGCTAGAGTTTTGTTAGCCAAATCTCTCACTGTTGGCATGGCTTTCTTACTACCCCATAAACAGTCCAATATCTTGCCCTAAATAAAACACAGCTTTTCTGATGACACTAGGCCAAACTCTTCAATAAGCTGTCATTATTTCCCACCATTACCCAAGCCATGTCAAATTACTTAATTCTATGAAATCAAACTATATAATGTCCTTGTATAATTCATTTTGTCCCCCTCCCCTTACCTACATACTTCTAAATTCAGTACAAACTCACCATAGGATTCAGGAATCTCCATGGCTACCAAAAGGCCACTATTGGAGAAGCTAAAAATTCACTATGTAGTCTTCTTATGCTTTATACCCTCCACATACTTTCCAATCCAGTGACACTGACCTCCTTGCTACTTGTCACACAGGGCAGTCTACTTCCTGACTGGGCCTTTACACAAGTCTGATATGAAACACTCAGAAATAAGATCACTCTTCTGAGTTAAGATACACTGCCCAGGATGTTGTAGAAGGAATAAATTATTACACTGGTTCAGAGGGTAATGATTATTTAAATCCTTTTCAACTCTAAGACCCTATGAGGATAATGGAAAGGGACAATTCAAAAAATCTTCTAGATGTATTCATGAGGAAAAGATCATTGGGCACACATATCCATGTACAGTCTCACGGAGACTTTATAATTAAAGCAACAAACATTTAGTGAGTATCTACTCTGTGCCAGGCATTGTGCTAACTTCTGGGATACAAAAACAAAGAAAGAAATAATCCTTATTCTCAAAAAGCGTATAGAAACTCTCAAAGAGCGTAGAGAAACACAAAGACACATAGAAATGAATAACCTATCTCTGCCAACCTTTTTGAAAGCATTGTTATAGATTTAAAACTCCCCTTGATAATATAGAACAGCAAGGGGAAATGATCTAAATTAAATGCATGAAATAGTCCATGAACTTCTGGTCCATTCTCTCACCGTGGAATTCCATTAATTTTATGTCTAGCAAGGGACGTTTTAGGCAGTTTCAGATTGTAAGTTCTATTGATATCCTTGAAACATCAAGAAGGAAGGAAACAAGAATTTATTAGTATTCACCCTCTGCTAAGCACTATGCTAAGTGTTTTGCATATATTAATTCATTTGATTCTCACAACAATCTTTGGAGATAGGTACTATTATTCTTCCCATTTTACAATAGAATAAACTGAGGCCAGCAGAGGTTCAGTGACTTGCCAAAGGTCACACCTCTAGTAAGTATCTGAGGCTGTTTTTGAATTCATATCTTTCTGACTCAAGAGCCAGAATTCTGTCCACTGAGCCACGTAGCTATCTCTGAGAAGCATTCTCGTAAGATCTCAAGTTCAGTAAGTGGACAATTGTGGGGAACTTATGAAAGAACTGGGGCAGGGATGGGGAACCTGCAGCCTCCTTGAGGACCTAGAGGGTCACATGTGACCTCAAGGCTTCAGGTTCCCCACCCTGGGTCCTAGAGGGTCACATGTGGCCTTAAGGCCATAGGTTCCTCACCCCTGAACTAAGGTAAGGGTGAGTGGGATGCTGAGGCATGACAGGGTTCTAATCTGCATTTTCCATTGAAGTACAGGCGTGTGGTCAATAGAAATGACACAAATACATCCCTGAGTAAGTAGAAGTATTTAGTTCTATACAGCTGTGTCATTGCACCTAATTCAATGCTTTGCACATATATATATAAATTTGCTGAATACCTACTTGAACTCAGTATTGAGCTGGTCAATGGGAGACACAGAGACAGAGACAAAAAATTTAAAAAAACAGTTCTTATCCTCAAAAAGCATAGCTTTTACTAGCAGGTGTGACATATCAACAGATAACTAAATACAAAATAACTCTATAAGTATGTAGTTGAGAACAATTATGACTACCATGTTAGGATAAACCAAATTCTGGATCAAACAGGGCAATGGATTTATATCATGTGCTATACTTAAAGGAAATAAAACTTCTGATTTTTCTTGAGGATGATATAACTTGCAAGTCTCCTTTGTAAGACATCTGCTTTACTGACTCTCCTCAGAAATGTCCCAGCACGTGTATCCCGCAGTATGCCCAACAGGATGAATACAACCTGCCACCAGGGGTAGCCTCCTACTCCTTGACCTTTGTGTATCTACATGAAAAATCACAAAATATTCGAAAGCACTTTGTCTGCACTATAATGTTATGAGATTTCAAAAAGCCACTGTGAGAAGCACTTTGAACAGTACAATAGAAAGGAATTGAGGGAACCTACTTTTCTTTCTTAACTTTGCCCCTGATTTATTTTGTGATCTTGGACTCCTCCCACCCACCTACCCACCTCTGTCCCCCTGCCCTCTCCCAAAAAAAAATTCATCCATTTTACTCTATTCATTTAACATCGTGTTTTCAAAGGAGATCATATAGATGAAAATATTTTGAAAAGCTCTACTGAAAGGAGTAGTAACTGCTATATTATCCCACTATATAGGTACAAATATCCTGTAGTATATCAAACCTTTCTTCTTCCCTCTCTCTATATGATCCTGGATTAATTCCTACAACTTATTTCTAGAAGGATAATTGAAAATTATCTAGCAGCAGACATTCTTCCCACAATGCATTTCAATTGTCTAGACCTTCCTCCTCCTCTGGTAAGTGCAAGCAATTGAGGGGATTAGTAGTTAAATGACCCTAATGACTAATGATCATAAGTAGAAAAATTGCTAGAGGACCTGAATCATTCATCTTCAATTTTTGCTATAAAGGAAACCAGAAAAAAGAGAAAACTGCAGGACCAGGAGAGCAATTTGTACACTAGCAATATTGTAAAGACAAATTTGAATGAACTAAAAACTCATCAATAAATAATAAGAATCAATAATGAGTCATGTTGCCAACCTCCAGACAAACAGGCAATAGACTCCAGGTGCACATATTTATAGAAATGCCCAATGCAAGGATGGTTTTTCTTAACAATCCATATTTGTTACAAGGTTTGTGTTTTCTTATTTTTTTCACAACAGGAGGGATGAGGTGACAGGGAGAGAAAATAAATGCTTGTTAATTGAAAAATTAAAATAAAATAAAAGTTACATTTTATAAAAGTAAAATTTGCAGCTAAAGGGAGAGATAGCTCATAGCTACCCATTGGAGAATCAAAAGAAGTTGGTAAAGTTTAATCATACTCCTAAAAGAAACTAGAAACATTTCATAGGTCATTTAGTCATCATTTATTGTGATATTAATGATATTTTTAAAAGTTTGCCATAAAAATAACTGGAGCTTATGAACTAGTATTTGTTGCTTTGCTAAGAATGAGGGAGAAATTCTGCTAAGAACCTGATAAGGCTCTCTATTAATTAGCATGTATTATGATAGCTTAAGGTTTTAATGAAAAGGTATAAAAGGTCAAGATGGAGAGAGATATATAGGAAAGGACAGACAAGAAAAGTCTTTTTTTATTTAGGACGTTTCCCTCGATCAGCTTTCTGTGTATAATCAGACCATACACTCATCAGAGCTAAGATCAAAATTATTTTTTTTTAAAAAAAGCATAATTATAGCCAAAAAAGGTATTACATACAATAGAAACATCTTAACCCTGAACTCTTTAAACAAATCAAGAAATATTTATTAAACATCTACTATATGTCAGGTACTATAGTTTAATGGAGGTAACAACATCCAAAGAGCTATGAAAAGGACATAATCACTGAGGGAATTGAGAAAGCCTTCTTGCAGAAGGTGGAATTTTAGCTGAGATTTTAAGGAATTCAGCAGACAGAGATGCCAGAGCGTAAGAATTTTAGGCATCAGGGACAGCCTGTGATAGAAGGTAGAGCATCTTGTGCAAGGAACAGCTCAAAGACTGATACTAAGGCTTGTGTCTCTGGAAAGTGTAATACATGAAAAGACTTATAAGTAACTGACAGTCAAAAATAGGGAATGGAAAACAAAAATAACATCAATACTGGCTATGATAACTTTACATAGAAAGTTAACCAGTGAGGTGATTTGCTGCAAGGAGACCAAAGGAGTTCAAAAAGTGACCAAGTCAGAAAAATGCATGACTTTCCAACCAGACAAAAATGACTATTGATGCAACAGCAGGTTATAATATAAAACATTTGTAGAATCTTATGAAGGAAGATGACAGATGATAATGAAGAATACTGTCTTATAAGGCAGAGAGAAGTATTGGAGTAAAAAATAAGTTTAAAGAACATTGGTAAGACATTCAGCTAAGCAAAGTCATACCAAGGGCATTTAAGGACAAAAAACAGAAAGGACAACAAATGAGAACAAAAATAAAATTGATTTGCAAAAATTGTTATAAAAAAAGCTTTTTTCTCCCTTAAGGGAAATAAAACAAATCACCATGCTTGGAATGAATATCATGTTTCCAGATATGTCTTATAAGGAGAAGTATAAATGGAACAAAAAAGAATAAAGATAAGTTTAAAAAAAAAGAATGGAGGGGAGACCTCAGTTGGAGGTCATATAATTGCGAGGGCATCAAGAGATTAATATGCAAGGTATCTGAGGAAGAAAAACACCGGAAGTATAGTGAGAAATTTTGCCATTCAAAAAAAAGTCAGGAAGAAAAGAACAGTATTTACTAACCTATCTTATGATGCTTCTATTTATACAAATCTTTCTGAGGGTCATCTATACATGTATTGAGGTCATCCTGGATGACAATATTAGTTAACAAGGAAAAGGCAGAATTTCATTTGTAATATTAAAAAATGGATCACATCTTTACCACTTCACAATTTATTGAGATGTGAAGACTATAAGATCCCATAGTTGTTAATTATGAAAAAGCATTTGATTTGGAGAAAAAGACCCTCTTCAACAAGGTGTTTCCAATTCATATATTAAAATCATTCAAGATTCCTCAGAAGTTATAACATAAATAAGATAAAATAGTGAAGTGACAAAGCACTGTTAGATATGTTCTGAATTTAGCTGCATAATTGAATTTTAAGAGTGTAACATCTGCTCATCTATCTTGAAGACATAGGAGATAACCATTATATGGTAAATGTCGGCATACCAAAGTACAAGGCAGCATAATAACCATGTGTATTTTTTTGGTTACTCAACTATAGGGATTATGTTATGTAAACAATCTGATGATGTAAATTAAGAGAGGATGCTAAAATTCAGTGAGAATCCTGACTTCGTGTCTTAGCAGGGCTGAGTTTATTGAGCCCTGAATGTTATTAGTATACTGTAGCACCCAAAATTCCACATGAGCATTTATTTTGAAATCAATCAGAGATTACTCTACAACAATGACTTACTTATACTCTAAGACCTAGATTAAGATCTAGTCAGTGAGTTTGCCTTTTGAAAAACATGCTTATAAGAAGAGTTAATGTTTCATGAAGAATGCTAATTTATATTTTGAATAACCTTAATTCTTCAAGGGTTAAGTATACTTAGTGACCCACTGTATTGCCCTAGAAAATCTTCTAATGCCAGTTAACACAATCATCAGAAAGTATTTATGGAATCAATATGCTGTTTTCTATTTACCTTGTCAGATTTTTTTCTTAGTTACTAGTTGCAAATAATTTACTTTTGAATATTCTTTCTTTTCCATGAATGATCCCTTTTATCCTTTATATACTATGCAAGGCTTGATAGGTCAGAAGTCATTTTATGTGATGTAGAAAATCTTCCAGGTAGTCCCTGGATATAAGATATATATGAGTATATGCTACAGTATACTAATAACATTCAGGGCTCAATAAACTCGGCCCTGCTAAGACACGAAGTCAGGATTCTCACTAAATTTTAGCACCCTCTCTTAATTTACATCATCAGATTGTTTACATAACATAATCCCTATAGTTGAGTAACCAAAAAAATACACATGGTTATTATGCTGCCTTGTACTTTGGTGTGCAGACATTTACCAAAGAAATCCAATGGTCAGGAATATTATGGAAACAAAACATCGTATGGGTAGTACATAGATGGTTCATTGTTAAAGATCTTTTAATATATAACTCAGATAAAATCTAAAAATCAAGGACATAAATCAAGATATTACAGACAGGATGGGTAAGTATAGATAGGTTGCAATCCATATCATAGAGGAGAACAACCAAAGAGTTATAATGATAGAGCTATTTAGCTTTTACTTGTGAAATCTTGTTCAGACATTGCATTTTCATACATACTTACTAATGCATATAAATGTGTGTCCCTGGTTTGGATCTTTGCTTGCCTATCAGATCCTGTCCTACTCTGCTATCCAGTGGCTCTAGGGTTCTTAACCTTCCTGCTGTTCCTTGTACATGACACTCCTCCAGATTCTGTGCATTTTCACTATCTGTCCCTCTTGCCTAGAATTCTCTCCCTCTGGCATCTGTCTCCTCATTTCCCTGGATTCCCTGAGATCCCAGCTAAAATTCCATCTTCTCCTTTCTCATTTCCCCTGAAGGCTAGATCTTTCCCTCAGAATCACAGAAAGCTAGTACTCACAGGGACCTTAGAGATAATCTGAGAGTCTAGTCCCCTTATTTTATAAATGAAGAATAAAATAAAAATGTCAATAAATTAAATAAATTTTGATGAATAAAATACAGTTTTGTAAATGGAGAACAAGGGAAATAATGGTATTTTGTCAGTACCACTGAGCTAGAAGAGCCAGGATTCAGACCCAGGTCTTCTGACTCTTTCCCCCCATTTCTCTCTGCCATGCTGACCATAAAGATGGTGGTGAGGGTTATAAAAACTCACATTTATACAGTGCTTTCCAGTGTATAAAACACTTTCTTCATAAATAACCATGTAAAGTTATTATCTTTAAGCAAAGAGGAGATAATGGGAGTGAAAACTATCATTTAATCACAGTTAGTATAGAAAGAATAGAGGTAATCACACCCCAAAGCCTCATTATAATAGCATTTGCTCCAAAATAGGGTTTATTCAAACTCTGGTCCATCTTAGGTATCTTTTAAGGTGAATTAGACCCAGAAACATCAAAGAAGCTTCATTGTAAAAAAAAATTTTACCTATCAAAAGGTCCAGTACTGTAGGCCCCTGAGATAAAGCTATAAAAAGGATTAAGTAAACAGTATTCTTAATATAGGAAGTGTCCCAAAGTCACTAAGACTTTGGGGCCACCCTATTTATTCTAATCTAAACCTTAATTTTCTCTTATAAGCTTTAATGGCTTAAAACTTAAAACTCCACTGAGTTACTATATTAAAGCCCATCTTTAATAGTTTGAAACTGCACTAAAACTTTTGGGACACCCTATATATTCTTTCCTATAGCATATTTAATAAAAAGGAAATGATACGAAAAGAATCAGAATCACAATTAACTCTATGCTCTAAAAAATGCTCTAAAAAACTGCCATGTTCTATAAAACATGGTCATCAGGTACTGGTAAATAAGATAACATTTTTAATATTATATGTAATTGAATAATGATATTAAAATAAGCATTGATACATTTATGAGGTGTTAGGTATAAAAGCTAGTATGAACAGGAATATAAAATTTGCCATAATACTAAGGAGCTAAAAAAATCTATTTAATATGCTTATCCCACATGGTCACTACTATAGCAATTCAAACAGATTGCCTTATAAATTTAATTCTCAAATTTCACTGGACTTTAAAATAGGCCAGTTAAAAATCTGCAGTACAGAAATTTTTAAAGCAGTATGTTAAGGTTACACAACACATATTACATTCTATTCTAAGAATATACACAGTAACATTTAATATATCATATAAATCATTATCAGTAGAATTGAAATGTTGCAATTATGTCACAGAAAAATAAAAATAAGCAGTTTTTTTAGAAAAATTGACATAGAAAAAGATTCTTTTAAACATTTCTAGTTACAACTTTTAAAATAGTAATTAATATTAATTACTACTTTTTAAATTCTAATGTAATTCAATGCATAATAAGTATATAAATTTTAATAAAGTTTAGTCATCATGAAGCTAAGGCAGTCAAATAAAGCTAACAATTGATACCTCATCACATTTGGTTAATGCTTTTTTTAAAAAAGTTAATAGATAGTATCCATTTTTCATACTTTAATTTGCTTTATATAGCTTCTTTGAAGATTTATGAGAGAGTATTCACCATAAGAGGAACAGCTAGATGGCACAGTGGATAGAGTGCCAGGCCTCGAGTTGAAACAACTCATCTTGCTGAGTTCAAATGTGGCCGCAGACGCATAATAGCTGTGTGACCCTGGGAAAGTCACTTAAACCTGATTGCCTCATTTTCCTCATCTGTTAAGTGAACTGGAGAAGGAAATGGTAAACCACTCCAGTATCTTTGCCAAGAAAACTTCAGAGTCAGACATGATTGAAAAATGACTGAACAGCAAATTCACCTTAAGAAGTAATATTTGACTTTCCTTGAGTTTGTTTTAATATTATGTGCATTATGATATGCCAGTACACCATAAATTATGGTGGATTTCCTATTTATAATCATAAAAAGTATTTCAAATTAAATGAAAAGTACTCATATTTTATTTATAACTCAGAACTTAACTTTGACAAGCTAAAATACCTTGATATGCTTCAAGCCAAGAGAAGGAGAATGAATGGCACAGTTGCGAAATTTTAAATTATTTTATGTCAAATGGTGTCTGTGTGCCCCACTGAAATATCTAGAAAAATGAGAAAGTTACATTTCTATCTGTCCCCTGGATCCTCTATGGCAGATTTATAGGAGCACATGGACAAGGGTCTGTCTCACAGGGTGGCCTATGGCTGGCAACCATCATTCACCAGCATACCTATATCTATATGATCACAGGTCACAGAATGAGATTATCCTAGAATTAGAGCTAGAAGGACCTTAGAAGTCGCAAAACTCACCTCCCTTACTTGACAGAGAAGGAACTTGTGGCTCAGAGAAACTATACATATAGTAAGTAGATTTATCTAAGTATGTGAAATCATATTAGAAAAGATTAAGCTGCATTCAGTTATTCTATATTACCACTTAATGTAGCCTCTTTGGAGGAGTTTATAAATACATTGTGCTAAAATAGCTTTAACACTGAGTATAAATATTAGTACAAAATTTACCGTATGTCTGTTCATGTGTTTAACATATGGAGATATACAGAAGTTTATGCCAGGCTTATAAATATATACCAAAACTTCCCTGGACTTTTAGCAATATTTAGCCACCTGCCCCAACCCACTAGTGGAACACAAAATGAATTAAGTGAAAGAGCTTTATTTTATAAGTCAAGTCTATGGGACTTTTACCCTGTTGAGAATTTGTGAGTATCTTATAAAACGAGATGATGTGCTCTGCAAATATTAATAGCTCTGAAAATGCTTTCATTGCTGTTCATCTAAGATTGAAAGGCAACATACCACAGTAAAGAGGGACAGCAGTAGAGTTAGGAAGTCCTTACTTGGGGACTCGGGCCAAGGCCTTGACCCTTTTCTTGCCCATAGCCTACATAGCTTTCTTAAACACTAAGTTACCAAGCAGTGGCTCATCTGTATTAGAAGAGGGAATTGCTACGGTGGGAGTTTCTCATATCAATGAAATAACAGGGCCAAGAAAAAACGAACAAAATTTAAAGGGTAATTATGTATTTATTATCTAAGTCTAAAGCAGCTATTAGAAATCTTTTGTTTAAATTTTCCCATCTAGAAAACAGAACATTATTTCTCTAATATAAAGATTTTTATTACTTTAATTAGAGGAAAACTTGAGATTAATGCTTTTTTTCCTGTGTACCAGAAAAGTAAATGTAGCTATGACTTTCCCTTTCCTTGGTCCAGCAAGGCATTTAGACAGAATGGATTGGAGTTAAAAAAAAAAAAAAAAGAGGGCTATTTGGAGCTGTGATAGCAAATTCAAATAGAAACTGAAGCTACTAATCCATACATAATCATCCTTGCAGGCCACATATTGACTCAGTTTTAGATATTACTATGTTTTGCTGTATTTTTATTTATTTTTCTAAATATTTCCTAGTTATGCTGTAATCTGGTTCAGTCCCACATGGGAATGTTGCTGGTTACGTGTGGCCTGACAGGCCTTGTGTGTCACACCTGTGATTTATAGTTGACGTGCAGTGTGACAGTCTTAAGGTATTTGGTGCATGTTCTTCTACTAAAAAAAAAGTCTGCCTTTGATAGGAATGCCCAGTTTCTACCGCTTATCCCTGCAGAACATTTACTATATAACTTGAACTAATCAGGGGATTTCAGCAAAGAAATTGAACCTGAAATGAGGGAGGGTGGTAGTAAGAAAGGAGTCATACACCTGAGAAAATGCCACTGAAATGAATGAAATATTCCAGGGTTCTTTTTCTTTGATTTTTTTTTTTAGGTTAAGTTCTAGTGTTAAATTAAATGTACTTCCTACCTCCTCATTCCTCCTTTCTACGTATCTTCGGTTGCTTGCCTCTCATTGTTTGTCCCACTTCTTTCTTAGAAAAGCTCTGTTTTAACAGTCTAGGAAAAGAGTTCTTAACCTAGGATCCAGAGACCCCTCCATGAATAGATTTCATAGAGTCCATAAACTTGAACGGGAAAACAATTACATTTTTGTTTTCACTAACCTCTATTTGAAATTTAGCATTTCTTAAATTATTTTAAATCTTCATTAGACTGCCAAAGGGGTCCATAAAAAAACAAAACAAAACAAAAAAAAAAAAACAGAAAAAGATGAAGAACTCCTGGTTGAGAATTTTAAAATTGACTTGATTGAGACATGAAAACTAACGTGCCCGGTCAAACTTGATGTATATAATTTGTATGTGTTTTTTTTTCAAAAGTGAGCTATGTTAATAAGGATAAAGACTAGAAAAAGATTCTTTGAAACAAATGCCACAACATCCTTTCCATTTGTAAACATGGCCTCTGTGTCAACATCCTAGAAATTCTTCTGTCTCCATTAAGCAATAAATAAAATATCTCAGCCTCTCATTAGATGTGAAACAAAAATCATCTTTAAAGGGATGTAACAAAATAGGGTTGGCCTAGGCATTCCAGAAGATTTTTGGTATAAGAGATAAGCAAGTTCAGCTAAGAAGAGAAAGACTATTTTCCCCATTAATCTGAAAAAGCATGGTCATAGAATTTGAAAAGACTGTGGTCTCAGAATGTCCTGATCCCCCTAAATGGCTTTTGAGATGAGTTAGTTACAGTTTTTTTAAAAGTTGTTTAAAGACACTGTGGGTACAACAATTAGTACCTTTGAGGTCAAGAACTTATTTCCAGGGAAATGCAAAAAAAGAAAAGACTTCATTTCTCTCTTGTAACTTATCTTAAGTAAAACACTTCTTCCTTCTTGACCATCTGAGGTTTTAGTCATCATCATTATTATTGATAGCAATTTAAAAACTAATTTTTTTCCAATGTGTCCTAGGTTCAGCGCAAAGAAAAAATGAAAATCCAAATTTATGAAACAAATTTAGGGGTTGTCATTTGCATTACAAAAAAGCATACCATAAAATCCCATGAATACTTTCTCTAGTATTCATGAAATATGATTTAAGTTACTAAAGTGATTTATACATACTGTAGCTTTTCAGAAACACATCTAATGCCCAAATGAAGATAGATTTTTAAAGATATTTTGTTTCAGCACTTTCCTACAGGGTGAAAGCTTCGTATAAAATAAAGAGCTAGTTTAAA
The DNA here is from genome assembly GCA_023548195.1 of Bettongia penicillata ogilbyi. Lineage (NCBI taxonomy): Eukaryota > Metazoa > Chordata > Mammalia > Diprotodontia > Potoroidae > Bettongia > Bettongia penicillata. The sequence continues at coordinate 8,955,278 of JAJHZJ010000401.1, read as the reverse complement.
GAATTAGGAATCATCTCCTTACACCTGCTCCCTTCACAAAATCCCACCCTTCCCCTGATTCTTCCACAATATAGTATAGTGGGGAAAGAATTAGAGTAGGTGTTCTAAGACAGGCTCTAAGCCCAGCACTATTACTTCCTAACTTTGGGCAAGTCCCTAAAACTCAGTTTCCTTGTCTGTAAAATAAGAATAATAAGATCTGTCCTGCCTAACTCAAACTGCTATGAGAATGACATGGGATTGTGTATTTGACAATTTTTTCCCATCTACACATGGGTGCCTAAAATTCTACTTTTTCTACTTCTAATACTTGGTTTAAGGCTTTCTCCTTAATGCAAACACTTAGAAAGACAAAATTTTAAGCCTTATTCATCATTCATACTTTTGTGCAAATGAGTTTATTACACACACACACACAAACACACACACACACACACACACACGCTAGAGACCAAGTCAATTTGATGGAGAGCCAGAGGGATGGGAAAAGGTGGAGAAAGGGACTTAGGATACCAAAGACATATTTCACCTATTCCATAAGCTTGGGTAGGCTTTTCATTGGCTATAAGAAGAAGGAAGAATAATTTTACCCTCTGCAGAATATCTTTTTTTATCCCTGTCTTATGATGAGGTAGTCACACTGTGAAATTGCTAGTAATTCCTTAACCTCCCCTCTTGAGCCTATGTAGTCAAGTGACCCATATCTGGAGCCATATAACACCTAACATACCATTTTGTACTTTTATGGCCACCATTTCCTCCAAGAATGGGCCCATTGCATTTAGCACGTAATATACAGTCATATGCACAGTAAACTTTGGTTAACTAAATTAGTACTTATTTTCATTTTACTAATGGAGAAACTGAAGCACAGAGCCCTGAGTAAACAATGAATTTAAACTCCTTTCAAGGAAAATAAATGATAATGAAAATAGAATATATTGACAATATTAATCAGAAACTTTATATTCAACCTATCTGAGCTACTTTTTGCCAATGCTTCCTATTTTGATAGCTTGTGAACAGGTCTCTATGAAAAGGAAAATCTACCAGATAAAAAAAGAGTTGATCTACTGTTTCAGCTGAGTGGCCAATTTGAGTTCTCAGCTCAGCCAGGCAGATACTCCTCCCTCCAAAAAGGAAACAGCCCAATCCTGTTCAATTCAGTGGTCTCATGTAAAAATGGCCTCTCTTACTTCTCAAAGATTTCTTTAAAATTTAATTAAAATAATGCCTCATACAAAGTTTATCTAAATACTGTTATTGATAGATTGACAAACATACATCTCATATGAATTGATTATACAGTCAACTCATGATTATCTGCTATGATACAAGGGGCAGTGCCCACAAAAAAACAAAAACAGCAACAAAAAAAGAAAAAACAAAAACCAAGTAATTTTTCCCCAAACCCCAAAAACTGATCTTCTCCTCCTGCATTAGATTACTCATCTTATATTTTTTTCCAGCATTTTTCACTTCATAACCTGGTTCTATGTAAAATAGCTTTAATATTAGTTTGCAACCACCACCAATTACATATATATGTATTTACATATCTATGTACTCACACACAAATAAATGCTGAATGGAGGAGGCAGTACTCACTGTCAGGGAAATTGACACAAATTGAATTTTTCAGCCGATAAGTTGCAAGGTAGATAATACATGAACAGATAATCAGGAGTTGGCTAGAAGTTAGTTCTGTTTTGTAGGAATTTGACAACTTCTATTTTTGCAAACTATGAAATTTGACTCAGTAATGAATCAAATCATATTTGTCCAAATGTAATGTTTGATCTGTCCCTCCTAGTTACAATTAGACTACAAAGTGAATGGCAAAGCACCCAACCTACATTATACGTGCATTATTAATGATGGCATAGTATCCATTTTTGAAGACTAACCCACACTCAGAGTTTCAAAGCATGCTTCCTTTTCTCCTTCCCTTCCTCTGTTTTTAATGCCAACTCAAAATACTTAATATTAACAATGTGCAAACCAACTCATAAATATTCTGGGTACTCTTCTGAACTCTCTGCAGTATATGACATTTACAAATACCAAGGCTATTTCCAGAGCAAAACGTCTGTTAATTGTAATTAATATGTGGATCTGCAATGGCAGTCCAAAATGACAGTTAAGATGCCTTCTGAAAGGTAATTACCTCTCTGGTGGCATTGCCTTTCATTAGCTTCATCCGATTAATTGTTATATTCTATTATATTTATGTGGAATGTGATGCTATATGACATCACAAGAAATGAAGGACAGTAAAGCTTTGTAGGCACTACAACTTAATGAGACATTTGTGTTCAGTCTGAATGCCTGAAATTGATTCGGAGAACATATATTTGAGGGAGAATTATTACACATTCAGAAAACTAAATATTCCTTACCCACAGAAAAGTAAAAAGATTACCAACAACCTCCCTATTGACACTATTATTACAACTATATTTCCAGTTGGGCAAGGATTATATTTTGTGCAGATCAAGACAATCTATATACTGGTAGTATGAAACTTTTTACATTTTCCCCCCTCAGGTCCTAAAGGGATTTCCAGAGTGTCTACAAGCTGACATTTGCCTGCATCTCAACCAGACTTTACTTCAGAACTGCAAAGCTTTTCGGGGGGCCAGTAAAGGTTGCCTCCGGGCTTTGGCTATGAAGTTTAAAACAACACATGCACCTCCAGGAGACACCCTAGTTCACTGTGGGGATGTCCTCACTGCACTTTACTTCCTATCCAGAGGCTCCATTGAAATTCTCAAAGATGACATTGTCGTGGCTATTCTGGGTAAGTGCCTTAGAACGGAAGGGTGACAAAGTCAGTTCTTTGCCAAGTTATCTCAAGTTTCTTGGCCATGATTTCTAAGGACTGGTTCACATTTATGATTACTATTTTAATTCTGAGTAATTTGAACACTGCATCAAATGCATTTTAGACTCTTCCAAATTCTCATGTCAGGCTTTCTTCCTGTGTGTGTTTAATTGACGTAAAAGTTATATGAGACCATCTTGTTCTTACATGTGTGAGGCCAAAGTATGGGAATGCTCTTTCATTAGTATTTTATCTTGATGTTCTCTTTTTTTGTATTCCCAGTTATTCCTGTAAGCCTTTAAGATAAAATGTATATGTATGGCACTATTCTGGCCATTTCATGGCTTGACAGATTTGGACTTCAATGGGCTTAGGTGTCTTGTGCTGTCCCACATCTTCCTATTACCCAGTAAGGAGAAAAGGGCTTTATAACCTGGGCAGGGCTGTGTCTTTATAAGTTTTACAAGCTGATTGTGTTTTTGTAAGGTTGTGTAAGTCACACCTAGGGAAGAGAGATGATGATATGAGATAATTTTTTAAAAAATTAAAATATCAGCTGATTGAGAATATGAATGAAAGGTAATATCTAATGTTACCCTTAGAAGTTAATTTAATTTTAGCTAGCAGCAACTTTAATACATTTTTATATGAAAAGTTTCACCAGCACCTTAGCTCTTATCTCAGCATTTCATCTGAACTGCCCCTTACAAAAACTATGATTTTGACCTCTACCCCAACAAACCTCCCCTTAGATTGTAAGCTTCTAAAACTCAGAGCCTGCATTGTATCTGTCTCATCAGTGCCTAGTACATACTATGTACTTAATGAATGTTTTGTCATGTATAACAAAATAAATTATTGTATTAAAGCCAATGGAGAAGTAGATGAAGCTGGTCTTCCTCTCCCTACCTCTAAGCTACAGGGGTGGGAATCCCAGAAAACAGCAAATCTGCTTGTCTCCTTTCCTTTCTGTAGGTTCTTCTCCCACTGCTACTTTTCCCAAAGGAAATGATACTAATTAATTTTAACAATATATTTCTAAAACCCTCCTTCTTTTAGCTGTTAGAGTTTAAAACTTATTTCTATTGTTTATTACACTGAGAACTCAGTTTCATTTAGATATGAGTACACAATTCACAGATTTACAATAAAGAAATATTATGAAATTGAAAAAGATTTCCATTATAATCAGAAGACCTCTACTTATTACTGGCCCTGTGACTTTAGGCAGGTCACCATTCAAACCCTTGGTTTCCTTATCTGTAAATAAGAATGTTAGTCTAGAGGATTTCATAATCTTGAAGGTCCCTTCCAGTTCTAATATTTTCTGATCCTACAACCCTTTCGTATTGGTAAAACATGAACACTGAAATATGTTTGTTGGTCAAGAAATAGCTTTCATTAATGTTGCTCATATGACCAGTTAATGAATTAGTAGACAAATCTGGAGAATTGCCTAAATCACCCAGAGAGGTTAAGTATCTTATGCATGGCCACACACTTATTAAGTATCAGGGATAGAGCTTAGAACAACAGCCGCACTGGATGATAGCATAATCCCTGAATCATCCTTACTCTAAGTTCAACATTCACAATACTCTCCTTAAATATAGCACCCAAAATGAAGACAGTATTCCTTATGTGGTCATCAGGGCAGAGTAGAGCAGGACTGTCTCTTCTCTTATTCTGCACAATAAGCCTCATTTAATGTAGTCTAGACTTTAGTTACCATGTCACACAATTAATTCATTGAGTCTGCGGTCTACTAAGACTCCCAGATCTTTTTCACATAAACTCTTATTTAGTTATGCCTCCCTCGTCCTGTATTATTAACTGGCATGGAATTAGAAAGACCTGAGATCAAATCTGGCTTCAGACACTTCCTAGCTCTTCCTCTGTGGGCCCTATCTACCTCTACTTCTTCAGCTGAAAATGGGAATGATAATAATCTACCTCATAGGATTGCTGTAAGGATCAAATGAGATAATATCTTTAAAGCTCGTTGCACAGCACCTGGCACATTTCTTCTTCCCTTCCTTTTGCCTTTACCTTCCCTTGGTGTGGATGATTTTTTAAACCCAAGTGTGGGATATTTATTGAATTTTATCTTACCAAATTTGACCCATTATTCTAGCTCTCGATATCTTTGTTAATCCTCACCCTGGCATCTAGTATGTTAGCCATCCCTCTCAACTTTGTGCCTTCTATGCATGTGATAAATCACTATCTATGATTATCCAAGCAATTTATTTGTTAAATATTAAATAATACCTAGAAGAGGTTCCTGGGACACTTTTCTTAGATACCATTCTTAGAGTTTACATCAAGCTTATAGTGACTTCTTTTTGGGTCCAGACCCTCACTCAACCCATTCTGAATATACCCAACCATTCTATTATATAGCCATTTGCTTCTCAACTTTTTTGAATATGATGATGATTTTCTCTCTCAAAAACATTTCTCAAACTCTTAAATATTAGTAAAATGGGCTTGAGACATGATTAATATAACAATGCTTTCAAATGATTTTTTTAATTTTATTAACCACAACAGTACATATTTGAGAAATAACATTATAATATATATGCAAAACATTTATTACTTCAGAATGTATGACTGTTTAATTTGGTTCAAATTGGTAATTTCCTACTAAATTCTATTGCAATTTTGTTTTTGAAAATAAAAATCAAAATAGCAGTGCCTGGGGGGGGTGAGGGGAACATATCTTTTCAAAGACCACTAGCAATAACTCTGAGACACTTCAGGGATCCATTACTCACAGGTTGCAATCAGTGACCTAGTTTATATTTCTCTGCTTGTCAATAAAGTTATTACAAGAAACTTGATCAAATGTTTGCTATAATCAAAGAAAATTGACATGACAATCTAGTAAATTTATCAAAAACATAAAAGTAGCTAAACTGGCATAACCCTTTCTTGATGGAAATATGCTGATTCTGAATGGTTACCACTTGTCTGGGAGTGGTATGAGAACAAGCAACAGTCTTCCCTAAAGAAAATAAAGTAGATACAGAAGGAATTTATCAAGCAACTTAAAACCTTAAAAAATATACACTTTTTAGTGAGAAGCATAAACAAGAGAGATATATACTCATTAAACATATTTGCCACTACCATGGAGGATATTCAGTGCAAGGTCCAAATGAAAGATAGCTTCCCTGTAGATCAGGGCTCCTTTGGCATTTTTTCAGAATAATGTTTTAAAATGCCTAAATAAAATAAATACATAGTATTACAAAGGAAATTGATTTTATTGAACTAAAAAACATGATCTTTCTCACGCAAGTTTTTGGGTCCTCTAAAATCTATCCCAGGTTAAGAATTCCTTCTATAGATGGTAAGATCCTCTAGTGCTCCTGTTTGCAGATGACATTGTTCTGATCTCATCAAGCCATGGAATACTGTGGAACTTAATGGGATCCATAATCATTCAAAGGGGTGCCATCCAATTATCCACACATGAAAGAACACATACACAAAGAATGTCTCTTGTCCAGATTATGCTATGCAGCTGGTTGGACAACCCAGAGAGCTGGTCCATCATTATGTATATCCTGAACAGACAATGCAGATTGATAGTGACCTGTACCAAGTTAATAGGAGGAACAGATTAGACTGGGATGCCATTGGAAAATTGTGCAATATTTTAATGACTCATAGATTCTTCCTGAAGCAATTATCTTTAAAGTCAACATTATTCTTGTGATGTGGTTTAATCATCGAATAATACAATCTCTGAAAAATTAAAGTTGTGGCTTATGCCAAAGACAGTTGAGAGGCTCATTGAGGGCATGAATCAACTGTGACATATTACTAGTACAGAACTGCCTAGGAGAACTGGAATAAAAGACATATCAGAGAGATATATGATCAGAAAAGGAGGGCAATAAAGAATATTAGGCAAGAACAAGAGATTACCAATGAATAGCCTTCATTTCCCATTGTGTATCTATGTGTAAAGAAACGTGGAGGAAGGCCCCCAGTATGTTGAGCAAACCCCTGCAGAGGACTTAGATAAAGGTCTCATGGTATGGAAATGTATGCAGGGGTTGTTATGTGCATCATTGGAGGGAGTGCCCATGTTAATATAATAACAGATACATTGACATATCAATGTGTGTGTGTGTGTGTGTGTGTGTGTATATATATATATATATATATATATATATATATATATATATATATATATATATATATATATATACATAGCAAATTTAACACTAACGCTTATGGTTATGGCCATGGCTGTGGAGGACCAGCCTGTACTGGTCCCACCAGTATTGTACCACCACCAACTATTCCCTACTCTCTTTGTTTCTGGGGATTTAATCAGTCATGCCCTATAAGAATAATAAACTAGGTTTTGGTTTTGTTTTCTTTTAACATAGGTGAGTGCCATAGAATGGCCCACTGGGTCTACTTAGTTCGGTCCTCTGCTACTTTATGTAGTTTATATTAAATTAAGAACACAATTACAATAGCTTAGAGCCCCCACTAAGGAAAATTCCTAACATTTAGGCAGAGATTTGTCTCTTCACCATAGTCTAAATTTGTTTAACTAGCTAATGCTGACCCTTTTATGGCTGAGGAAAAAAATCTACATTATAAGAAAAGCTGGGGTAAAGAAAACAGTAAACTATGCTATATTGCCTTTTAAAGGACATTGGGAAGGAAGCTGGAGGAAGAACAAAGCTTTTCTTGGAATTTCTCTTATTCCTTAAGCCTTTCATTGCAGCCTGAGTCTTACACTCGGAGATACTCTAGGGGCCTGTGACCCTCCTCCATCTCTCCCTTCTCAGTGCAGCTCAATTTTTCCTTTTTCTTTCTCCTTTCCTTAAAGGGACTGTCACCCCTGAACCACTGAGTTCTGGCTCAGCTCTTTAGGTTTCCCTTCTTCTCAGTCTCTCTCAGAACTTGGGTGTTTCTCTTTAAGAACTCTGATATTTGATTCTGCCCTCTGACTCAAAGATGGAAGTAGACACAAATCACTCTCATGGCTGAAAGAGAATGCTTGTTCCTCTTAACAAAAAATCCCCAAATGTCTGTCAGCTCTCAATCCTCTATTACGTAGCCAAGGCAGGTGAGTGAGGATAAATACAGAAGAACCAAATCAGAAGAGCTAATAATTCAAAATTAACTGAGACTAGCAAGGAAATTAAACACAACAAAAAAGGGTCTTTTGTTTCAGGTTTTGTTTGCTTGCTTCTTTTTGGTTTTTGCTCTACTGGGAAAAAATAAGAACAAAGGAAAAATAGGCCCATGGCTCAAAAGGATGACTATTCAAATGACAGAGAAAAGGCAGCCCTACTCAATTTTTATTTTTTTCTCTGCCAAGGAGAATAACCTTTGGTCTGGAAAAGACCAAAAAAAAGCTAACAGGGGGTTGATACCAAAAAATAAGCAGAGATATAATGAGAGGACGGAACTAATCTCAATGAGTTGGAGTCACCAGTTTCACACAAGCTACATACTCAATGTACTGTAGGAGCTAGAATATATTCTTGAAGAACATATATTCAAGTTCCTATAGTACATATACACTGATAAATATTAGTGATTATTGTCAAAGTCACAGAGAATCAATGAGACACATAGGAATCAGAGAAGGACAAATATTGTCCTGATTTTTTAAAATGAGGAAAGAGCAGATTCTGCAGATCAAGTGAGTTTAACTTGGATCCCTGGAAAAGTTCTAGAACATACTATTAAAGGGGAAATTATTGGCCATCTAGAAAAGAAATTGATGACCACAGTGATATATAGGATTTTGTAAATAACAAACTATGACAGAATAACAATTTTTTTAATTTTTTGACAGAATTACTAAACTAGTAAATACGGGGAATGCTATAAATATAGTTTATCCCAAGCATTTGACAAAATCTTTCATGCTAGGAAGAAAAGATGTGGGCTAACAATAACTCAGATAAGTATATTCAAAACTGAATGAAAGATTCAAAAAATAGTTGGTTTTTTTTGGCCAAGATACTGGAGTGGTTTGCAATTTCCTTCTCCAGCTCATTTTACAGATGAGGAAACTGAGGCAAATAGGGTTAAGTGACTTGCCCGAGGTGACATAGCTAGTGTCTAAAGTCAGATTTGAATTCAGGTGAAAATGGCCTCCCTCAATCTTTATCTTCTCTGTTGCAGCTTAGCCCTACTTTCTTTTTTCCTTTCATTACAAGACCTGTTGCCCCTTTGCCTCTGACTTTTTGGGTCAGCTCTTTAAGTCAGTCTCCTTCCTCTCAATTTCTTATTTCTTATCTCTAAGTTATTCATTTTTCAGTGTTCATGAGGAAAATGATCTTTAATGAAGTATCCCCAGGATATCCATCCATGGCCCTTGCTGTTTAACATTTTTATCAGTGTCATCAATGACATGTCCATTAAATTTGCAGATGTCACAAAGCTAGAAGGAATAATGCACCAGATGATAAAGTCAGAATGCCAAAAGAACTAGAACACCAAGCCAAGTCAAATGTGGTGACATTCAATAAGAATAAAAATAAAAACTTACTTAGAACTTAGGTTCAAATATAACTTCTTCACAATTACAAAATGGAACTAGTCATAGCTGGGACAGCAGTTCATCTGAAAAAGATCTGAAAGGTTCTAATGGGCTACAAGATCAACATGAGTCAGTAGTGGAAAGGGAAAGACAATTAACCTAATGTGATTTTAGGCTGTCGTTAATGAAGGCATAGTGTCCAGGCCCAGGGAGATGGTAATCCTATTGTATTTTGCCCTAATCAAAACATATCTCAAGTTCTGTTCAATTCTGAGTTCTATATTTGAGGAAAGATATTGATAAATTGGTGAGCATCCAGAGAGTGAATGTTATAGTGAAGGGCCTTGAGATCATGCCTTAAGAGGGCTGAAGTTATGATGGATATTTAGCCTAAAGAAGAGAATGCTTGGGAGAACATGATCACTGTGCTTTAGCACTTATACAGATGTCATTTGAAGTACTGTCCTGAGGAAGATGGAGTTCATTTGGCTAGAGGGGTAGAATTAGTAGAAAACAAAGTTATAAAGAGGCTTGCTATAAGAAAAAATATTCTAAGAGAGTTATTGAGGGTCCTAGTGGATTCTTCTCCATTGGTGGTCTTCAGAGAATAAATGAGTATGTCAGGTATTTATAGAAAAAACTCATGTTCAGATCTGTGTTGAAGCAGATGGTCTCTGAGTTTCCTTCTAACTCTGACTCTGTAACTCCCTGTCTAATATTTTAAAATCATACCTTTGGTAATAAATGACAGAATTATCTATTGGAAAGGATGAGGAGTAATCTAAGTCAGTTAGATGTCTTAACTAAATCTGACACCAATATGGTGAACTCCAGGAGTGTAGAACTGGCAGTCTGCCTAAGAAAGAATCAGCCCAGTCTTAAAACAGAGTACATCCCATGCCAGTCTTTAGTGGAATTGGCACTATATAAGTGGCCACTTTACTTCCATCCTGGATGAGATAGTGATACTACATTTTAAAAAAATGTGTAGTATTATGTGAAGAATTAAAGTAAAATTTGCAGTCTTATCATTTTAAGTCTCTATCTTCTTCACTTTTTTGAAAATCAGGGAGAAATTTACGCTTTTCAAGTATCACAGCACATTTCCCATTTTCAACAGTCTTTCTAAAGATCAATACCTAACATTCACATTCCTCCACTCTATCATTATCCTAAGATGTCCTTTCCCTGATTCACCACTTCAGACTCACTGAGAACAGCTAGATGTTCTGTTATCCTCTTCTCATTCATCTTGAATTTCACCTCCATGTTAACCATTTCTGTTCTGTCCTTTCTAATCCAACCATCTGCCTTCTCCTGTGTATCTCAGAATAATTTTCCTTATTCCCTCTGCTCTGAGCAGTGGTCCTCCCATTTTGATTTTCCTCTTGCTTCCAACAGAAGCTGAATAAAAAGGTCTTTGAGTTATCTTCAGCATTCATCACCATCCTCACCTCGTTCTAAGCTTTAATGTTTCTTGCACCATTCTTCAAGGGCTATGCAGCACCTTTGAATTTATCCTTGTTTTCATTCTCCATACATGTATTTTTTAATCTTCTTATAACCTACCCAAAGACATGCAAACAAGAGCTAGAGAGTGAGAGGAAGGAGAAATGGCTTAAAGAGCTGGCCCTGAAAGAATCAGAGGCAAAGGGGCAACAGGTCTTGTAATGAAAAGAAAAAGAGAAAGTAGGGTTAACTTGCAACAGAGAAGGTAAAGACTGAGGGAAGCCATTGACGCCTGAGTTCATATCTAAATTCAGACATTAGCTATGTGATCCTGGGCAAGTCACTTAACCCTATTTGCCTCAGTTTCCTCACCTGTAAAATGAGCTGGAGAAGGAAATGGCAAACAATTCCAGTATCTTGGTCAAAAAAAATGGGGTCACAAGAATCAAAAACAGCCGAAGTGACTCCCCAACAGCAATTGACACCTCCAGGCATCTCAGTGCATACGGAACAGTGAGCAGGCCAGTATGGTTAGAACACAGAATGTGTAAATTGAAGGAAAGGAGGAATTTTGGAATGAAATTATTTCAATCTTTCTTGTACTTTCTGGAGTAACAATATTAGATAAGTCCCTTTACTTTGCTACTTTAGTGAGCAGTTGGGCAGAGAATGCCATTTCTGTGTACACTTCTTTAGGACAACTCTTTAATTTTTAGATTTCTCCTAAAGGAAACATCAACTTTTGTTTTTTCAACAGGGAAAAATGACATATTTGGAGAAATGGTTCATCTTTATGCAAAACCTGGAAAATCAAATGCAGATGTAAGAGCTTTAACATACTGTGACTTGCATAAGATTCAGCGAGAAGACTTGTTAGAGGTTTTGGATATGTATCCTGAGTTTTCTGATCACTTTCTGACTAATCTAGAGTTGACTTTTAATCTGAGGCATGAAAATGCAAAGGTATATGCATTGGCTTTATTTTTTTTTTGCTTATTTCTTTTAATCAGAATTGTTTTTATTGGAAAAGGCTACCTGACTTGGGAAAATTTTTAACTTATGAAATGTGTATTCAAGAAATTCAGCTTCATGGCTTTGAAGTAACTTGAGCTGGGCCAATTGCATTTTCCCCAGTACTGCAGGATGCTTAAAAACATTTTATCTTAGGTACAAGTTTAATTCTCCCTGGAATCTTGTTCTTGTGTGCTGTTGATTCTTTTTCCATAAATAATGCTATGAAAAACCTCAGTTAAAACTCTAACCAAATGATCAAAGTTTCCAAATGGGAAGAGAACACGTTAAGGAGATTAAATTAATGAGTGTTATGAAGTAAAATAGCTTAATAGAAATAAAATGCAACATAGCTATGTTGATCTGTATTGCTTATTGTACATTCTGTATCTATGGCTCATATATTCCTATTCTATATTAGCATCAATCTTTCATCAAATATCCTTTTGTGGGAGGCAGTATATATTATGTATCAGGCATAATTAAGCATTAAGAAATGCTCTCCATTTCTTGACAACTTAGTGCTACACAGCACTCTAATTGTAAAAGATTACTCCTTGTGGGCTGATTTCTCATTTTAAACTGGATAAAGCCAAAAAGGAATGTCTTCTCTTATGATCTGCCTTCTGGGATTAGTAGGAAATTGATTTTTGCTCAGTGCCCTTTAATTCATGGAAAGCTTTGAAAGTAGCTACCCCACTTAGAAAATCATGGGTTTTCAATACTTGTCAAAAAGGAAACTCTACTAAGAAAGCCATGAGTGTAGTTTATAGGTATTGGACTATTTTTTCCCCCTAACACTACTGTCATTCTCTGGTCATGCAATGTGTTTAAGGAGATAGATGAATGGTACTGTGAAAGCTGCCACAGGGCTTTTTAGTGTACCTATGGGCAGTAGTTCACTAAACTGCTTTTTTGTTGTTTAAGAAATTAAAAGTTGGAGAAATTTTTAGGAGCAAAAAGATGAAATCATGAATTATATGTACTTCATAAGAATTTTAGTGAATTAACACTCATTGCTTAAAGCTACTAAATTCATTCTGAATTTTGCGTAGAAAATGAAGATAAATCCAAAATCTTTTTTCAAACAAAAGTTTTTCAGTCACAGAGATGTGTCCATCAGTAACTACTGTTTCCCACAAAATTTCTGTTAATGTCTTGCTAAAATGAAGCAATGGATGAAATAGGATACAGTTAGAAATGAGAATAACAAAAGGTCCCAAACACCATCAGACTTAGCAAACTTATATTTGTTACTGTGAAATTTAACTATGTGATCATTACCATGTAACTAAAGATCATGGTTAATTATGATTAGTTAATACATTTCTGCTATCTGTAGTGCAAATAATTTTAGATTTTTTTTTTAATTTCACCAAACATTACCTCATAAAGCCCATTTGCACTAAAGAATTATTTCCAAAGTTTTATGATATCACTTCCAAATGTTAGTATGAAGTAACTTGAATTATACTATTCTGTGTTCTGGAGAGGCAAACTGACATGGGGGCCAAGAGTCCAGCCACAGAGTAAGACAGCCTGATTCCAGTTCAGACTCTGACATATAATCAGTCACAGGCAAGCCACTTAACCTCTCAGTGTCCCGGGCAGCTCTCTCGCACTAAGTTATATACTATTTGCTGACCTGTGCCGGTGGAAGGGATTTCTACACTTGAGGTTCCCTACACTGATGACATCACAGGTCTAGACAAAAGCAATAATATGATTTGCTGATGAACATTAAACAATGCATGGCAGTTATTTGTCTTTGAGTTGAAATAATTTTTAAATTCTTTTAAGTTAAAATAATATGACAGCGAGGTATTCATATTCAATTGATCTAATCTTCTATTACATCTTTCTGTTTTATTTATAAAGGCTGATCTCATAATAAGATCACAATCTGCAAATGATTCTGATGGAGAGAACTGTAAACTTCGGAGAAGGAAATTGTCTTTTGAAAGTGAAATAGAAAAAGGTAATCTATTGCTTCTAATAGCCACTGTAGATTCTGTGCGTTAGTTGTTCGCATATGTACACACACACACACACACACACACACACACACACATTATGGTTCTGATGGTGAATAAGTTCTGGTGCAGAGTTTAGGATACCTGTGAACAATAATAACTCGAGGATCTGTAATTTCATGGATGTGGATATCCCTTTCACTGATGCAAATCACAACTCCAATCAAATGGTTTTACTCAACAAAGCAATATGAGTTGTTGTGGTGAAAAAATCCCTCTCCTGATGAGGGGATCTTCTGGTGATGAGCCTCTCCAACCTTAGCTAGGCTGGTCCTCAGAAAGTGAACAGACAGTCCATACTTAAAGTTTTTTCAAATGCTGGATCTAACAAAGAATACACTCCATTGACATAGTTCTTGAGAAAGTAGGACCACCCTTGGCAAAGCATGATGTTACATGATCTTATATTAGAGTAGGAAGATCAATACAGGCTAGCATTCATTTATGTGATCTGATATACATATATGTGTGTATATATACATATATAGTTATTGTTCATGTCGTGTCCAACTCTTCATGACCCCATTTGGAGTTTGCTTGGCAAAGATAATGAAGTGTTTGCCAATTCCTTCTCCAACTCATTTTTCAGATGAGGAAACTGAGGAAGAAAAGGGTTAAGTGACAACTGAGGTCACCTGACTAATAAATATCTAAGGCCAGATATGAACCCAGGTCTTCCTGATTCCAGGACCTGCACTCTATCTACTGTACCACCAAGCTGCCCTATATATGAATATATATATATGTATGTGTGTGTCTGTGTGTTTATATATATATAACACATATGTCAAGTTCTCATTCAACTGTTGATTCTGATAGGTACTCATGTGTTTTCAGCTCATTGACATCAATCTAATATTGAACCTAAAAATTATAAATGTATGTAGATGTTCAGTGCTATTCCTTAAAGAGTGGATCCCAGTTATAATGGTATATGCCATGTCATTCTGAACTTGTTTCCTTTCTCCAGAAAACTTTGCAGAAAATTTAGGGAAAAACTGGTTTTATTTAAATAAGTTATTACTAATAACAAATCATTTGAACTTGATTTTATTATTCTTTCATCAAAACTTATTAGACCATATGGAGTAAAAATTAGGTTTTTCACATGCTGTGAAAAACCTTTTAAAAGTTATTTCATTTGCAATATGAATTTCATTTTTTCAGGTTCACAGTTCTCTTTGCAGTTTATCTTTTGCCCCAAAAGATCAATGAGTAATATGCATAGGTAGAGACATTTCTCATTATTCAAGAATACACAGTATTCCACATAATATGTTTTGTCTCTCAGGAGAGAAAATGCTATTTTAGAAAGGTGAAATTATCTTTCACTGAACCAGAGACAAACATTACTAACAAATCTAATATATGTGTGTATGAATGTGTACACATACTTTCAGAGAGACAAATAACTCTCATTAATTTTAATATTCTTTGTGGCACTTTTCTGATTTTTAACATATATTTGATCAAACAACAGATACTAAAGAAGATATTCTCATTTGTGAGGTTTCAAATCTTCTCCGTTGGGTTTCTTTCTAGCCATAGAACCCTTCAAATATGAAAGAAACTTTAATTAACAGATCATTCAGTTTGTTCTCCTGCCTTTTCCAGGACTACATTTATATCAGAATAAAGACAGTTTATGTTCCTTAGAAACAGTCAAAGCAGGCGACTGAACAATTTCACTGTGTTTTATGTATTTATGCCAAGAAGTGCTAGGGTTCAGTGTTACTTTTTGTTTTTGAATTCATTAGATTTTTGTTCCTTTTATATTACTGTAGTTGAATACTGAAGCAACTTCAATAAGTTTTTATCAGAATAGTTTTATTAGCAATTAATTTGTGATGTTGAAAGCCTACTCTTCTCTGTTTCGCTTTCGGATACTTAACACATCTTTTCTTAATGGCTCTTGCATAGCTAGCAACTCCTACTATCAACAAGATCATTCTGATCTAAATCTATCATGCTTGCTTTAACATAAAGATGGAAAGGTCTTCTAGGTGGGCTGCTAGCAACTGACCTAACCTCAAATACTAGCTTACAGTCTCCCCTCATCTGCCTCTTTTTCTTCTGCTCCCAGCATCCTCTCTGTGGAGTATAGCAGGGTACTTCAATCGCATCCCATTGGTGGAATTTTCCAAAACCACACACCAATTTTGAATCACCAGTTGCCATGCACTGGTGTCCCTGCTTTCCTGAAGGCAAGGAATTGAACTTTTGCCTTTTATTTCTCTTTTCTTGAACCTGGGGGTTATTTTCACTATCCTTAGGGGTCATGTTGCTGGACACTACTTAGTCTCAGTTAAAAATTTAACCATCTTAACCAAGTATAAATAACTAACCCAATGCAATAAGGGGACTATAAAACTACAGTTACCCTTACTGTGTAATTGAGATTACAAGCATAGGACAAGGATATGTATTAGTAGTTTTGTTTCTGGTGTCAAGCCTTTCCTTGTATTTCTTTTTTCCATGGAAATAAATGTGGTTGGTACAGAATAGAAAGTCCTCCAGGTCTGAGAAGGCAAGAATCTGACTTGATGTCAGTGGGTGCTGGGCACCATGTCACCAGTGCAAAGTCTTCTATTTTGCATGAAACAAAACAAAATAAATAAACAAAAAAAAATTTATACTTTGGCTGTCTACATGTCAAGAGCTTTGTACATCATCCCACTAGACCTGCAGACGAACATAGGAATTGTCCATCAGTATTCTCCAACCTCTAGAGGACTATGATCCTATCTGCTCTTTAGGCTAATGATTTCCCCTTTGAAACTCTGGAACCCATGGCTTAGCAACTGTACCCCCTTGAATTCATAACTGGAATCCTAGACCTATTTCCTGCCTTATAATGCATATAGGCCTGATCATAGTCTACCATAAAATTCAATCCAATATTTTGACAAATCTGTGATTTTTTTTTAATGTAAATACTCTTTCCAATGGTACCAAAAAAAAAATCTATCCATGTCTTCCTCTCATTTGCAACTCTTTTCCATGAGCTCCCATAAATTATTTATGAAATATCTGATTTTAGGTCATAGGTCCATAGGATAATAAATTTAGAGCCTGAAGAAACCTTAGATAGAAAGTTAAATGCATCATTCAGGGTCACGCAACTGGGAAGAGTCAGGATCAAGAACTGAATCCAAGTGTTCATCAAATAGATACTATGGATGGACAGATCAAGTAAGGGATTTTTTGAGGATCAAAAAGGGATTTAAAAAATCAGAAAAACTGAGTTAGTAGAATAGTAAATCAATTAGGGAAGTAGAAAAGGACTATCTTGCTTCAGTGAAGGTGTTGTGGAGTAACAAATTTGTAGTAGATCTAATCAGCATGGTTTTGTGATTTCCTCCAGCTTCATTCAGCAGCAGCACATGAGTAGGAGTAAAGGCAACCAGTGGCTGGAGTAATCCAGAGATCATGCTTGGAAGGGCAAGTTCAGAAATAGAAGGAAGGGGCAAGAGACTCAAGAGAAGGGGGTAAATCTAAAGCTGAACTGGCTTTTTTTTTAACAGGATGATGAAATACCTACTGGCACAAAGGTAGTAGGTTATAAATGTAGAAGGAGGCATGCATGATGGATGTGTCCAATGTTTTGTTTTGTTTTAACTGTACTCCTTTGTTATAAGAGAAAGATTTAGAGGAAGAGGAGGTTTATCATTAAATAGTGACAGTAATATTTTTTCTAAGGGCATCAAAAAACCAAAAAAGTATAATATGGAAAATGAGAGCTCAGAGACCACCTGTTCATAGTCACAAAGTTCATACTCAGTGGAGTTCTGATCTTCCACACCTCCTGGCCCCAAGTTCATTATGCTTCCTACCTTAATTCTCAATCATCTAATGTTTCTGAATATTGTTCATATCAAAGATATGTCACAATATGCAGAATTAATTATTTGTCTGGATCATCAAATTCTTAGAAACCTGGCATTAGCCATAGGGCTTTTCCTCCCATGTCTATTTAACCCAGCATATAGGCACAAAATCTTAACTCTTTTTGTGAGCAGTCTGCTTCACAGGTCCTTTTGAGATGCCCTGATTTTTCAGAAGGTTAAGATGCCTCCTCTGAACTCTTCAGATATCTAGAAACTAACTTCAGAAAACTCCAAGTGGCTTCCAAGAACAATTGAGAAAGTATTCTAACTCCATTGCCCCTAACTAATGCTCCATGTGTGGGTCACGCGAGTCATGATGCTGTATTTGATTTTCAAATGCTACCATTTGGTGGGGCATCAGCTTCCAATATCAATACTCATAGATAGCCTGAGGGGGGAAAAAGAGGACACACTTAAGGATTCATTAATCTTAAGCAACAGAGTGTACCTAAATAGAGGGAAAGGAAGATTCCCATAAAATGTATTGATTATATAGGAATCATTTTACTGATACACCAAAACTATATTTTGAAGGGAATTTCAATAGCAGCTACAAATCTGTTAAGGCATGCCCTATGAAATACTCAGTCTCTGAATTCAAAATTAATCTTTTCTCAGAAGTGGCTTGCCTGCATAACCTTCCCATAAAAAAACATACACAATTCCATAAGATCTTCTAGTTTTCTTGGCATGCAGAATTTTAAAATATATCCTTTTTATTGGTGTATATGAGTTTTGCATCAAACAAACATTTATAAAGTTCCTACTGTACCAGGCACCAGGGATATAAAAGGGGAAGAAAGACAGTCCCTATCCTCAAGAAGCTTATGTTCTGGGAGGAAAAATATGTGCATGTACATATAAGCATATACAAAATATATACAAAGGAAATACATAAAAGATGATGAGGGAAAGATTAAGAGAGAAGGAACTAGCAGCCATGGCATAAACTTCATTGCCACATATATGCTCTCCCCTCTTGGTCCCAGTATGGTGTTTCTATAACAAAGAATAAAAAATAAAGCCAAAAAGAGCAGTTCAACAAAACCAAAACATTAACCACATCTGACAATATATGCAAAACTCCACAGGAACTGTCCCTTTTCAAAGGGAGGGATGTGCATTTTCTCAATTCTTCTGGGGCCTAGCTTGTTCATTATAATTATGCGGTGTTGAGTTTTTGGTTTGGGGGTTTTATTTTTGCTCTTTCCATTTATATTGTTGTAACCATTATATTTATACTGCCTTTTTGACTTGACTCACTTCACCCTGCAGCAGGTTGTGTAATCCTTCCCATGTACCTTTTCATTTGTTGTTTCTTGTGATATAATATTATTCCATGACATTCAAGTATCAGAATTTGTTTCGCCATTCCCCAACTGATATCATATGCAGAATTTCAAGTAACCATTTCCACTGTAAACATAGAAGGATCTAAGTGTAGTTTTAAAAGTGTCTTCATGAAGTTTACCTTCCCTTTCCTTCTCAGAGTTCAGGTCTGAGTTGCACAGAGGTTGCCCCTCTTTCGCTAGAATTCTGCCTAGAGAAATGCCACTCTCCCTGTGGTAGAACTCAAATTCTATCATTTAGCAGATTAAAGATAAAAATTAGAGTGAGATATCTTGTAAATAGCCTGTCAAAGGGTTATGGGTAATATCCAGATGTCTGGGTCGCAATTAAAGTACATGAAGGGTTATTATCTGGAAGATGGTGATAAACTGTTCCTTATCTTCCCTGAGGACAAAATAAGACATAATAAAGATCTTGCTGACAAGCAAGCCAAGTTACGATGGCAAAGAAGTATTTTGGCAGAAATATAAATTGATGCGAGCAGCCGTGTCTTAAAGTTCCCTTGTTTTCTACTTCGCCTATAGTTGGGTTTCTGAAAGTTCCTCTTGGCCATTTAGATGAGAATTCTCCAAACAAAAGCAGTATGTCAAAGAGGAAAAACCACTTGACTGACAGTGAAAAAGTAAATGTCCACCTGTCTATCTTTGTAGTTCTTTTTCTATATAAAAGACAAAGGAAAACAACATTTTTGGTTCCATAGATTTATTCGGCAACAACCTACAAAGCATGGAAGAGCCTCTAAATCTCTCTAAGGCCCAGCTTCCTTACCTGTAAAATGGTACCCATGATACCTATCTCACAGAGCTTTGGTGAAGATCGTTAGTTAGTGTACGTAAAGTACTTTGCAAACATTGAAAAGCTATGTAAATGCCTGTTGTTACCATTACCATAAAGTTCAAAACATTGAAATTTAAAACATCTAAAACTGTCTTCATCTTTCTTTCCCTCAATCCTTTTTTCTCCTTCAGACCTTCCTTTTCACTAAGTCTCTCATATTAGAAACCTTGTGATTCCTCCTCTATTTCCACTGATCCTTTTTATTGCTCAGTAATAGTGAAATCCTGAAATATATACAGGTAAACAAGGCTGGCCCCAGGGAGAAATGCCAAGTTAGTACCACATTTTCCTTCCTTCTAGGGCTCTCATGTTTCCCTTTGTTGATCTAGGCCTCCCTGGTTCATCAGCCTACCTAAACCTCATTTTCTGAATCTTTCCAGAACACTTTTCCAAACCAAAACTTGCTTATCACATTGACTTGGGCCCCTCCTCTTTGCAAAAAGAATTAATAAACTAAACAAAAAAAGAGTTTAATGATAAATCATTAATATTGTATTGGTGTCTGAATCTGAAAAGGGGAATTAATAATACAATGGGAGAAAAATACTAGATTTGAAGTCAGAAGATCCATGTTTCAATCCCAGTTTTCCGGACCTTGAGCAAGTACTGTTTACTTGTCTGGAACCCAGTTTCCTCAAATGTAGCATGAAAGATTCAAACTAAATGATAAGTATTGATTGACCTTTCTGACGAGAAATCTATGACACTATAGATTTTTGGCATCATCACAGTCTGATAGGTGGACATATATGGGATCCAGTGGGTTTTCTTCTTTCCCCCTCTTCCATGCTTTTGTGGTTGTTGGTCAGTCGTGTCCAACTCTTTGTGAACCTCAATGGGGTTTTCTTGGCAAAGATACAAGAGTGATTTGCCATTTCCTTCTCCAGTGGATTAGGTAAACAGAAGTTAAGTCACTTGACCAGGTTCACCCAGCTGGTGAGGGTCTAAGGCCATATTTAAACTCAGGTCTTCCTGACTCCAGGCCTAATGTATATATATATATATATATTTATGTTAATTTATATATATATATATTTATATTTATATATATATTAATCTCTAGATGTAATTAATCATATACCCTGGAGTCAGGAAAATCCCAATTCAAATCCATCTTCTGGCAACAACTTACTAAATTTCTCTAAGGCCCAGGTTCCTTACCTGTAAAATAGTACCTATGATACCTATCTCACAGAGTTTTTGTGAAGATCATTAGTGTATGTAAAGCACTTTGCAAACACTGAAGAGCTATATAAATACCTGTTGTTAATATTACCATAAAGTTCAAAATATTGAAATTTAGAACATCTGCAACTGTCTTTATCTTTCCCTCAATTCTTTTTTCCTCCCTCTGACCCCCCTTTTCACTGTCTCCCATATTAGAAATCCTGTGACTCCTCCTTGTATCTCCTCTCCCACATCCCATCAGGTACAAGTTCTTCTGATCCTATTTCCACACTATTTCTTGCATCTGTTTCCTCTTTACTTTCACTGTCACCAGAGCAGTTCAGTGCCCCATTCACTCACCTGAACTATTATAACTGAGTCCTGATTGATCTCCCCTCTTCCATTCGCTTGTTCATTCCATCTTTCCTTTACCGTCTTCCCATAATGTGAGTAGGACTCATATCCCTGCTCTGCCCAACCCTTCAGTGGCTCCCTTTTACCTATAAAGTTCAAACTTTTTGCTAGATGTGGTCAAGATTGGCATCACCTACTCTTCTGGTCGTATTTACACCAATTCACCTTCACATACTCCACGACATACCCCATTTGGATTGTTCACCATCCAGTGCTGTACTTAAGAGTTCCCAGACTCCCCCACCTCACCCTAGCGAGATTGTACAGTAGATAGGGTGGTGGGTTTGGAGTTTGGAAGAGTTGAGTTCCAATCTGGCCTCAGATATTAACTAGGTGTGTGACCCTGGGTAAGTCACTTATCTTTAATTTTCCACAGATTTCTCAACTGTGAAATGGGAATAATAATAGCACCTACCTTGTTGTAAGATAGTTGTAAGGATAAGATGAAATAATAATTATAAAGCACTGGGCACAGAGTAAACACAATATAAATAATAGCTATTATACGTAGGAAATATGTGCATGTTCCCAGGCTGTCTACAGGTATGAGAAGGGAATGTTTTGTGTCTCCTGGAAACTGCATTTTGGGGATGATCAGGTCAGCAAGATGTTCAGCCTTGTCCTTCCTAATATGTAGTATAATACTGATGTCTTAAAATATTCAGAATAATAACTCAGAAATGTTTTTACTCTCTTCAGTTCAAAAGACTCACTCCAAAACATGGGTCTTTTTAGTTGAGCACATTGACTTTCCTTGTGCTTAATGGCCTGTCACAATTACAACATCAATAGTGTTAAGGGTATAACTTTTGCTAAGAGGCAGAGAGGAACTAGACATGAAAAATCCTTCTTTTTTATTGGACATAGTTGGCAATAATGGATTATAGAGCATCAAAATTTCTAGCTTTTCTCACTCGTGATATGTCCACAAAAAATCATATATTTGTGTCTTTGGAAATATTCTTTAATCTAGATTTAGATACCATAGGAACATACTCCACGACATACCCCATTTGGATTGTTCACCATCCAGTGCTGTACTTAAGAGTTCCCAGCCTCCCCCACCTCACCATCTTATACCTTTTGCACTACATATTTCAAAATGCCAACTTGATGTATCATTCTATTGTATCTGGAAACGTTAAGGTGCTATATGATGTTAATTATCCTTTAATTTTTTCATCATAATGCCATGACAAATAGACAAGTTGAAAACTAGTTTTTTCCTGAAAATAAAATTATTTATATCAAAGGATACCTGATTTTGAGAGAAAACTAAGCTCTAGACCCGCATCACCAACAGCTTATTGGCCATTTCAACCTGCATATTTCATTGGCACCTCAAACTCAGCATGTATAAAAGAAACTTCATCTTAGTCACAATATCACAGTCCATAACTATGGGAATGCAACAAAGCTTTGTCATAGGTGCTCCTGTCTACTCTCTACCCTTCATTTGGTGATGTCATTATTTCCAATGAGTCTAATTATCAGCAAACTACAGACGAATTCCAGATCTCTCAGAGAGACTGCATGGAACAATTTAAAAAAAAGGAATGCATTCAAAGTCACAGTCCCTTGGTTCAAATCTCACATTTGCTACCTGTGTGACCTAGGCAGGTCCCTTAACCACTTACTTTCCTAATGATTAAAATGAGGGGATTGAAATAAGTAACTTCCAAGGACCCTTTCAGTGCTCTCTAGATACACACACACACACACACACACACACATGTACAGTACATGGAGCTTTAGTCACTCAACTAAGCTCTAGACCCACATCACCAACAGCTTATTGGCCATTTCAACCTGCATATTTCATTGGCACCTCAAACTCAGCATGTATAAAAGAAACTTCATCTTTTTTGTAAAAGCTACCTCTCTCCTGAACTTCTATATGTGTGTCAGTGGAAGCACAGTCCTTTCAGTGTTCCAGGTTTATGACTTCAGTGTTATCGTTATCTCTTCACACTTCTCTAAAACCAGGTATCTAATCACTTGCCAAATCTTGCCTTTTCTATCTCCACAACATCTCTCAAATCTATCCCTTTCTCACTAGTCACACAGCCATTTCCATACTCTACCTCTACCACTATCACTAAGAAGCTTCTCCTAGGAGATTCATTCAATCCAAATTTATCAACCAAGACGGAATTTCTTAGCTGTTATCTACAAACCCTAGGGACACTGTCGCTCCTTTATCAATGAGTTAAGTGCCTGGATTAGTCTTCCTTTCTTTAACAAATAGTCCTTCTCTCATTCTACTGGATTTCAACATATATGTTTATATTCCTTCAAAAACCCTAATCTCTAAGTTCTGCTCCTCCACTCTATATCCAAGCTATACAAGGTCATACTCTTGACCCTGCTATCACACACAGGTATTCTACTTCCATGTTCAAGAACTCTAAATTTTCTTCATCTGATCAAAACTTTTTAGAGTTCTTGAACATGGAAGTAGAATACATGTGGGTATTGAAATAATTCATTTGTGAATTTTAAAAGATTCTATTTGGGCAATAATACCTCTCACCTATAGCATTACAATAGCCTTCTAACTGGTCTGCATGTTTCAAGTCTCCTTCCACTCCAATCTATCTTCCACAAATGATTTCCCTTCTGCACACTCTACAATCAGCCACATTGGCCTATTCACTGTCCCTTACTATCCCTACTTACTCTCTACATTGCTATTTCCCAGGCCTAAAGTGATCTTCCTTCAAACCACTGACTCTTAAAGATCTCTGACTTCTTTGAAGGTTCAGCTCAAGCTTCACCTTCTACAGCAGCCCTATAGCCGCTAATGCCTCCCCCCATACCAAGATCACCTTCCGACTGCTCTCTCTGTATATGTTCTAGTTATTTATTCCTCGTGTCTCCCATTAGGATGTGAACCCTCTGAAGGCAGGACCCAGCTTCTTCTTTCTTTTCATCAACAATGCTTAGCACTTCATAAATGTTTATCGGCTGACTGATTGACTAATGGAAAAGCATCTTGAAAGCCCAGAGCTAGAACCCCTGAATCACATTTATCTACAAGAAATTGTGAAGGAGATGAAGCTTGATTTGGATGTTTCTTCCAGTTCCTCATTTTCATGTTCTTATGGTTTATTTTTGCTTTTTTCCCACCCTTACTTCCCTTCCCCCACCTCCTTTCCCTTCCCCTAATCTAAGTATCTCCCCTCTCGGCTTCTTCTCCCCATTTGATACCCTCCATGTTCCTTCTGATCTTGACAATTCATTAATACACAGGTATTATATATAGCCACAATATATTAATCCTTGCATAAGCATTTCGATCTTAAGGGTAATTTTTGAAGCTACTTAATTGAAAGGATGAAATCTTTAATGTGGTACCTGGGAAGATACAAATCACAACACATGAATAACTGACCTATTACATATACCCGTAAAGTCAGCTCTATTGCTTTTTTCAGTTACTTCAGAGTCCCAGTCATATGGCTGGGACAAGCAGAAGACAGGCTGAGGCCACAGACCCTGAATCTTCATGTTGCATTTCTTAGGTACATAGGATAATAACAGAAACTGATGCAATGTGACAAACCTTGCTGTTCAATTTTCTCATGCAGTCTTTTTATTTTAAATATTCCTGCCTGGAAAACACTCTGTTACTAGAATAAAATCTAAAAGTAAAATGCTTAGAAATAACATGAAATTCATCAACCAAGCATTATGGCTACCTACCGGATTTGTCAAATATAAATGACACTTGGTTCCTGGTAATTACTCTGAGAAGACTTAAAGAAAATTGGGATAAGAAGTCAGCATGACAGCACGTGCCCCTGTTTGCTTGAGGTGAATGGATTTATTTTATCATTTTTTGGACTGGAGGGTCAAATGCAATTGGTAGTTAAATGAGGACATGCCTGTGCTCTTTTAGTCATTTGGATATTTGGATCCTAGGCAAGCAGCTGGGAAACAAATCAAATACTTTTAAATTAGGCCCTTTGAGAAAACAGGAGGTGATCAAAGAATCAACTTGCTGAGAGAGAGAGGGAGAGAGAGAGAGAGAGAGAGAGATTTCTAGTTATCTGAATCCTAAAGAGATTCCTATATCAGTATAACAAGGGCAAAAAGATATCTTTGTAGAAATGTTACCATCTGAAATTATTATACAAACTCAATTCCAAACAAAAGGGAAGAAGAACAGAAGAGGGAGAGACAAGGCAACTCCATGGCTTTGCAGTCAGAGAATTCATAGTACCATTTTCACCTAGAAAGCAGTGAACCAGAGGAAGGGGAAAAACTAGTTTCTCACCCAAAACTATTCCATTTCAATTCAGTCACAGAGTTTAATTAGAAAAAGGCAGAAGTTGTTGTATCTCCACTGAAGAGTGACATAAAGGTCCAATGCCATAGCTTCCATTAGTACTACAATATGAATCAAATAGAAATCTTTTATGTTTTTAAACTAACAAATGGATTATCATTTTAATTTCCTTTTTTTTAGTAGAAAGGGAATCTTCAAATGATGCTTTATCAAATACAGTAATATGGAGGGGGAGTTGTTCTGTCATTAGAGTAATAGGAAAATTAACATAGGATGCAAAAAAACCCTTATTATTATATCAGGGGTATGGAATATAGAATCACATGCATTTTAGTCACTCTCTGCACTTCCTACTTCTGTAACTGTTTAAAAACATTTAACTGAAGATTCTAGGCTCTCTCTGCTTGCATTGAATATACTTTGCAGGCTGATTATCTATCTGGCTCTGTTTGACTGAAAGACAGTATGGTAGAGTGGTGAGAGATCTTCCTCAAAGATGATCCAGGGCAGGTCACTGACCAGGGCTCCAGGTAACTCTTTATAAGTAGCAGAAAAGGTGGCAATGTGCATTGATAAAGGGAATTTCCTCTTCTGGGAGGTCCCCACCCCAAAGAAATCATAGTTCTAGTCCCAATCCTATTTGACTATTAGGTTAAGTGATGGGAAAATCTTGTAATATATTTGTAGATACTTGGCTTAAATCAGCTAACACTGGGTGCATTCAGGTAAATAATATGTCTTGAAAGTATAGTCCCTCTCTTCCCTCTCCCAGTCCATTTATTATATAATCACTGGGTGTTATGCAGCACTCCATTGCATGCTACAAGTTAAAATTACATGGAAAATCTCTATAATACTTTCATTTCTCTAAGAATAACTAAGATTGTAAGCTACCTATGCTTTCTCACGCAGTGTAATTCTTGTCTGTGTTCTCACATAAATCCTTCATTTGGAAGCCATTCAATGTGTTGTAGACCTTCTCTAGATCTTTAACAATCTATGGGTACTCATGCAGCACTCAAGATGCCCATCTGTTATCCTTTGCTCTAGCAACTCTCTATGCAAGGATCTAAAACTAAATAGATGGGATGTTGTAGCATCTTGCAAATGAAAACATACATAAGTATTAAGCGTGTGTCCACACTGATTGGGAGTGATGACATATTCAGAACAGTTTCTACATTTTTTGGGGGGAAAAAGCTTCAAGAACATGTTTAAGAGGTATTTGAATATGGTTTATTGGATGGGAAAAAAGGGCTGCTCTAGTTGTATGGGTGCCCAACGTTAGAAATGGGGAATATGAAGAAGGCTCACCTTATCCTATTTGTTGAGTGACTTATGTAATGCACCTGGAGTCTAAACAGGCTCTAGGAATGCTTCACTTAACTCATAGATCATCTTTCCATCTGCCACCTTATCACCAAATGTATACTCACCACCTCTCCCATCCATTCCCTTTCTAGCTATGGAACTATAATCAAAATAATGGTGCCACAGGTATTGGAAAAAGCATGTCAATCTATTGCCCTGGGGATCCCCTCATGATTCCTGTAATGTTCAAAACCAAAATTTCCCTCCTTGGCCTCCACTTCTCTCTAAGTTTTGCTTATATTTCTAAGTGTCTTGGGAGCAAAGATTGTCTTTGCTTTTATATTTTTCTTCTTAGAATTTAACAGTGATTGGCACTTAATAAGTGCTAAATAAATGCTTTTTCACTAAATTAACTTAGAGCAAAGAATTCATGAGTCAAAGTTGGCCTGTCAATAAGCATGTATTAAAAGAATTACTTTGTGCCAGACACTGTAACTAGGGATGAGAAAAATAAAAAAGTTAAAGCATAACAGTAGACTGCAATGAAGCTCATGATGGAGAATGTTCAACATATATCGGAATGAAACTGGGAGTCATTGTAAGGTTTTTGGGTGGGAAATGCTGAATGTAAAGTAAATAGTCATTAAGGCAAGCTCATTGGTAATACCTGAGATAGGTTAGACCTAGAGTTAAGTAAGCTTCTGAGAAGAAAGTTCCATCGAGTCTATAAAAGATAGGACATGCGATGTAGGCCCAGAAAGTAAGGGATAGAATTGAAAAAGATAACCTGAAGAAAATAACCAGAAAATAGTGATTAACTAGATTAGTGGTAAGTAAATATCCATTAGCAGAGAAATTGTCAAAGCTTGACTGAAGAAAATGTCTGGGGCTGCCAGTAACAATAAGGTAGCTAAGCAAAGTGGGAGGCCCCAAGTAGGGAAATAAGATCAGTTTTCATTGTGTATAACTTGAGGTGGCACAACATGAACTAATTCCTTAATAACAATAATTTTCCCATGGAGAATTTTAACTCAAATCCGTTTTTGCTCTGGGCTGTTTTCTTGGTGAAATTATGATATTTAAAATAACAGAGAAAAATAGCTCTGTTAACAGTTTCTTTTGCCATATGGGAACTAAAGATTCTGTTGACAGTTTCTGTGGTATGGTCCTAAATCAATTGGTTTGGTCTTCTATGAATAAGCAATTAAGCATAATGTTAGGGAACAACAAGGCATAGAGTATATGGGGACACTTTTAACCATTTCTGTAGAAAATGCTATGCGTTCTGGAATTATGTTGATTAGTAATTAGAAGAAACCAGATGGGAAATCATGCTGTCTCCCCAGGACACTAATGGAAACAAGTCACAGAATTTGTCTCTTGGAGCTTTTCCTGCTGAAATATGCTTTAACTCAACCTTCAGGGTTGGTATCATCTTGACATTTCATTTTAAAACAGGCAATATTACTAGTGGCTATAATGTGATTAGGTTTAAATAGTACCTTAATTATAGTATTTAAGCCTTGTATTCTTTGCATCATGAAACATAGCCAAACCATCCACCAGACCAGGACTTCAAGAAGATTTTGTACGTGTAATTGAGGTTGA
This sequence comes from Bettongia penicillata ogilbyi, assembly GCA_023548195.1. Lineage (NCBI taxonomy): Eukaryota > Metazoa > Chordata > Mammalia > Diprotodontia > Potoroidae > Bettongia > Bettongia penicillata. The sequence goes on along the minus strand of JAJHZJ010000401.1, from coordinate 8,926,567 downwards.
AATCCAACCTGCCTACACTTGAGAGAGACCACTACCCCATACAGTGAGTTTTAAAGGCCCACAAGTTATAGACTATAAAGAAAGATAATGCAATTAAGATTTTGAGAACTAAGGCAATTTTTCCTCTTCTTTTTTTCTGAAACAATTAGCTCCTAAAATAAATTTTTAGGACATAAATATTTCTTTTCTTCTTCTTTTAAGAAATAATTCTTCAAAAAACAAGTTTTTAAATTTCCTACAACTTTGCTATCAAAAATAAAGAGTATCTCAAAAACCTCTAGCAAAGGTACATTTTGATTTTGAAATGAATAATATGGTTGATCAAGGATCTCATGGCCCCTGAAATTTGTTTGGTTTTTTTTCTGAGAAGACCATAGCCTAGAAATGAATAACAGAGTCTCTATTTTCTATATAAAAATAGATAGCTTATAGTGATGGTTTCTTAAAAGAATCATTGCTAAAGTTCTTTTGAAAATGCATAGTCTTTAGCTGAGCAATAGCACAGTACATGTGCTATTGGAAGCAAAGACTGCAAACAAAATGGTACCCATTTCATTATCTTCTATAAAATGATTTCTTTTTGATAGATTACCACAAAGGGACTAGTACCCATGATCCTGGAGACTCCGTAGATACCACAAGGCGTTATCAGTGTTCCAAGAAGCATTTTGAAGAGAAGAAAAGTGGATCATCGTCATTTATCTCATCCATTGATGATGAACAAAAACCTCTCTTCTCCAGAATAATGGATTATGCTCCAAGAACAGAGAAAAGAACGAGCTTGAATTTTGAAGAACAAACTATGACCACTTCAGAAAGACTCCACCTTGATAAAAGAAGTCATTCTTATAAAGGTAATTGACTTTTTCACTGTCTGTCTTTCTTCAGCACTAGTTTTCAGGAAGGGAGAAGGATGCTTTGCCAATTAGCATAACTAAACATGCTACTTCAATTTTTTGACATTTCAGGACTTTGGTAATGACTTACAAAGGCATCTATCTAATCATATTGCATTGAAGGAAATGTGCCAGGCATTGTGCTAGGCACTTTACAATTATTGGCTCATTCGGTCTTCCCCATAATCCTGCAAGATTGGTGTTTCTATTATCCCCATTTTACAGTTGCAGAACCTGAAGCAAATAGAGGTCAAATGATTTGCCCAGAGTCACACAGCTAGTAAGTATCTGAGGTCACATTTGAATTTAGGTCTTCCGGACTCCAGATCCGGTGGTCTAGCTGTTGCATCATCTAGCTACTTCTTCACTGAGACAATGACCAACAATCGTTTCCAGCTAGGTGGCACAGTGTATAGAGTGCTGGTCTAGAGTCAAGAAGACCTGAGTTCCAATTAAGCCTCAGACACTTTACTACTAGCTATGTGTCCTTGGGAAAGTCTGTATGACTCAGTTTCCTTATCTGTAAAATGAGGATAATAGCACCAACTTCCCAGGATTGCTGTGAAGATGAAATGAGGTATTAATTGTAAAGTGCTTAGTACAGTACCTGGCACATAATATTATTATGTCCCATGAATCTTGAAGCCTGTGAAGATACTTTATTCCTTCTGTGCTATTAATACTAATATAAATCCTAATACTAATACAAAAAAATTAATACTAATGAAAATACCAAATGCCATCTATAGCAAGTTCAAGACAGTTGGTGGGCAGGGGAAACGATAGTAATTAGAACTACAGCACCAGATAAGTATTAGCATTAATGCTTACTTAATCACAAAGATCAAATTTAGGGGCAGTGATACCTTTAAAACCTCAAGAACAGTTATTTAACGGAAATTATGGGGAAAAGAGAAAGATGATATGAATAGTAAGAGCAAGACAATTAAAAATTAATATACTATTGTGCCCAACAGAGTGATCAGGAAAAAATAGATATATAAAATATGTATGAAAGGAGCAATTATATGAATTGAAACTAAGGAACACTTGAACGTAAGTGATCAAAATCGGAGCAGAAGAGGAACTCATTGGTGTGTTATGAACTCCCCCCACCAATTCACTGACCTTGACCTGCTAGAATACTACACATCCTTCAAATCCCCATCTCCAACAAATGAATGAGTGAAAAAGTACTTACTAAGCAATTTCAATATTCCAATCACTATGCAAAGCAATGGGGACATACACACACAAATGAGACAGTTCCTACCCTTACAGACATGACATTCTAATGGGGAATACAGTCAATTAACTAGTCAGCTAGCATTTATTAGATACCTACATTATACCAGGCGCTGTGCTAAACGCTAATATACAACGTATGTGTGTATGTATATGTCTATGCATGTAGGGACAGTTAGGTAGATAGGGCACTGGGCTTGAAATAAGAAAGACTCACCTTCATGAGTTCAAATATGGCTTCACTAGCTCTGTGACCCTGGACAAGCCACATAACCCTGTTTGCCTCAGTTTCTTCACCTGTAAAATGAGCTGGAGAAGGAAATGGCAAGCAACCCCAAATGAGGTCACCAAGACTGAACAGAACTCAAAAACAACATAAGGGAGTGTTGGTCATTGAGGGGTACATGCTGTCTTGAAAAGTCAGAGGAGAGTGGATTGTTATGGCCTCTCCAGAGGCAATGGTAGTTTTTATTTGATTGGGGTTATTTGATGGGGTTACAAAGTTAGAAAGCAGGATGGAAGGAGAGGGCATGTACCAGGTGGCAAAACTAGGGTAGAATGTGAAAAATACCTATGGCTAGCTAGTATAGGGGGCTATGTGGCAGTAACCAATTCAGTCAGTGAATAAACATTTATTAAGCACTGTGCTAGGCATTGTATTTTGTAGTGGGGATAAAAAGAAAGGTAAAAGTCAGTCCCTTATTGCCCTCAAGGAGATCACAATCCAAAAGGGGAAGACAATACATAAAAATAAGCTGGAAAAGAAAGGGAGGGAAGATAAAGGGGAGAGGGGAATCAGGAGCGAGGAAAACAATAAGACAGCCCTGAATATCCTCCTTAAATGGAGGATCTGGGAGGACCTCTCCAATGTCCGCCTTTCATTTTTTGTTGTACAGTCATTTCAGTCATGTCTAGCTCTTTTTGACCCTACATGGGGTTTTCTTGGCAGAGATACTGCAGTGGTTTGCCATTTCCTTGGCCAGCGTCACACAGCCAGTAAGGATCTGAGGCTAGATTTGAACTCATGAAAATGAATCTTTCCCTGATTCCAAGGCAAGTGGTCTATTCACTGTGCCACCTAGCTGCCCAATATCTACCCCTACCCTCTCAAATCCAAGGAAGAGAGAGTCCCCCTAGAGGCAGGCAGTACTAAAGAGATGAGTTTCAAGGTTGATGTGATTTTTTTTAGGATGATGAGATCTAAATGAAGTCTGAGAATACAACTGGATGGGAAAACTTAGGACCCAAAGAAGGAGTCCTACAACTAAGATGATTAAGTCATATAGGGTATGATCTGGCCCAGGAGGTTCTACAGTAGGACAGATGGCAGGGTCCACCTCTCCAGAAGTGCAGTGGCAGGAAAACATGACAAGATAGCCAGAGTGCCACTACTTCATGAATGAAGCTTTCCAAGCAGGACATCTGTACTCTCATGCACTTTGTTTTTATTTCTTTTATGACCAGAGTACTGATCATATTGTGCCTTATGCTACTTTTGTGCATAGTTTATCCCTTTTTACACACACTCACAAACACTAGACCGTAAGCAGCTTAAGAGAAGAGATGATATCTTCATCTTTATATCTTTCTCAGGACCTTGCATATAATGGGATCAGAGCTTTGGAACTGCAAACCATCTTTAAGTCCATGTACACCAAATACCTTATTTTACAGACATGAAAACTGAACAGTGGCCTAAAGTGACTTGTCTGAGTTCATGCAGAGAGTTGGTAGCAGACACTCAATGAAACTCTGGTGAATGACAAATGAAAGAAAATTAGCCTTTTCTCTGATATCTCTTGGAAATATGCTAAGAATGTAGGCAAATGTTCTTCAGTCAATTTAAAATCTTGAGGAAATGAATGAAATAGTTCCTCATTTGTCACAATGGAAATGTGGAATATTAGCTGTGGCTACTAAATGTTTTATTTCAGTTATTCATGAAAAGTGGATATTTTGGGAACTCCAAGAATAGAAATAGAAGCAGGTTGTATAACCTAAGTCAGCAATTCTGCAAACCTCTCCATCACCTCTGCCTTCTTATAAAGGTCAGTTCGGCTTGGTCCTGAGAGAATATGTTCTATGGCTTTTTTCCACTTCAATTTTCAATGTCTTGAGTGTCAAACTTCTTTAGAAGCAATTTTAATATCTAAGAGTGTTCACCAATGAAGAATATTTTCTTGTCCTTGAGCCTAGATTTTCTTTTGTTCTTTTCTCCTAATTACTGTATTTATCTTCCCCATCCCACCCACACAATTCTAAATAATTATTCTGCTAAAACATTTAATATCTACAATTCTTTGGTTTTCAAATGTTTCACAAATCAATCACTATTCACAAATAACTACCTTGAGAGAAGCATATCAAAGTATTTGTCATGCCAATTGACTAAAATAATTGATGCCACAATCAGTATAAATAGTTAAACCTAATTAAGGAACAACTATTAACCAAATGTGCAGCAACAAACTTGCTTAATTTCCCAGTAATTTCTAAGGGAGAATATAATGGAATGCCTGAGAAATTGGATATTATGAAAGTTTTAGTTTCTGGAAGATTCACTTAAAGCAGTAGCCGTTAGAACTGTTCATAGGATGGTGATTGTTCCATTTCTCACACAATGCTGTTTCAGCAACAAATAAAGCATTTCATTGGATCAAATTTCTGACAGTGGGTCACAGGTTTCCCATGCCAAATATAAAAGAACAGCACATTTGATCTCCTTCTCCCTACCAAAAGAAAATTAAGTAGAATCAGCTTCTCTTTAGAGAAAGGTCAAAAGTTAAGTCTACCAAAATTGTGTCCCCATAGCCATTTGAAAGTTTACTTTCTATTCACTCATTTCCAGAAATGTGTCCTTGCCACTATAGCAACATTTTCCAAGGCAACCAAGTTCTGATTCTATTTTAAGCTATATTTTAAAAGTGTCTCCACGGATGTTCATTTTGATTAAGACCACAAACCATCACTTCCCCTTTGAACTCCTGGTGGCTTTTTTTTTTAATTGTAGTTACTGAAAGTCAATTTTCTTTCTTCCTATTTTAATAAAATTATAAAATTAAATCAAGATAGCTTCCTCAGAAGTATCCTGCTTTTCTAATATCATTAAGAGATCAAAATTTTCTCTTGAGGTATTGAAAACTATAATCACCCATAATTTATTGTTCTGTGATTCAAATAGTTTTCTTCCCTAAAAAAAAAAGCATTAAATGCAGGAAATAATAGTACCTAGAGTTTAAATATAGGCTGATGTTTGCAGTCTATGTTGGTTCAATATTCTCTAGTACAACCTCTAATCACCATTCTCTATTTTTATCATCCCAGTATTCTCTTCAAAAAAAACAATCCAACCCAACAGGCACTTACTAAAACAGTCTCTGCCCTCAAAGTACTTATATTCTACGGTGGAATGCAACCAGGTATGGGCTGGTAACGTTTAGCAACAAGCCTGCAAAGGACAGACCACACTTTTGAGTTCAATTCATATTATTAACATTCTCTCTATCACTTTTAAGTGTAAGACCATCAATAAAACAATGAATCAGGTCCTAATTTGTGGGTACCCATCAAGTGATCAATAGCCAATTCCTGAGGTATAACTGCTCACACTGAAAATTTAGCAATCAGCTCAAACTGGTAAGATCTGGTTCCAACACACCTCTGGAAACAAAATATATCCAGTAAAATTCAACAAATCATACATACAATATATATACAATAAAATTCAATAGACAAGTATAACGTGATAATTTGAGGATGTCATATCTTCGTTACCTAGAAATATCCTGTGGTACATGAGCTGAGCTTAGAAGGAAGCTGGGAATTCTGAGGAGGCAGAAGTGAGAAGAGAATGTAATCCAGGTATGGGATATAGCCAGTACAAAGATATGGAGGAAGGAAATAAATTCTAAATTCAGAGAATGGCAAGAAGACCAGATTGACTGAAATACAGTGTGTAAAGGGGAGTAATAAAAAATAATCATGGCATGATCTGTTCAAGTCTAATTATGCAGATCTTTAAATACAACCCCACCGTAACCATAAGGCATGCTAAAATAAGGGTAATTACTGATATGGTTCACATAGCTATATCAACCAAATAATTTCTGTGTTCTGAATTTAAATTTGATTCCTCCAGGAAGCTGAAAAGCTAGTTGACAAACTCTGTAAAATAGTTGTCTTAAATTTTAAATAGGTTCATTTAAAGAGGACATGTGAATAAAGAATTATAATTACTAGTGGAAATCTGTTGCTAAATTACTTAACACTCAAACACAAACCATTTTCTTATTTTTTAACATTCATTTTCATTTTGTTTCCTCTGGTAAAATATCTTCATAAAAGTATTAATGTTCTGTTAGAAGAAATATCAGAGTTTCAATTCATAAAAGAAAGAAGATTGAACCAAAGAAATTAACACCTATTTGAAATCTAGGGACCCTTATACTGGGGTCTATTCTCACTTTCATAGCACAAAGCTTTATTTTTCTCTACATCTTTTCCTTTAGATTGGCTATGAATATGCTCATTATTTCATATGAGGCAATGTCAAAGTTGCAGTTCCCTCATTAAAGAAATTTGTGTAAACCCAACGATAAAAGGATAACAAGAGGAAAAAGTGCCCCCCAAAAGGTTATAAAATTTTAATATGGTACTGGAAAAAATAGAAGTTTTTTAGTTGCCTGCCTGTATTTTGGAGAAATAAGAATTCACAGAATTATAGAGATGGAAAAGACTTCGAGCCCTCAGTCTCCAGGATCACTTGGTAGGCAACATAAACAACATAACAGAGTGTCAGTATGGTGAAATCGACATTAAATCCTACCTTAAATACTTACTAGCTTCGTGACTGTGGGCAGGTTGTTTAACATTTCAGAACCTCGTTTTCCTTAGCTATAAAATGAAGATGATAATATTTACACCATTTATCTTGTATGACTATTGTGAGTAAAGCCCTTCTATGACCTCACTTCACCTTCTTTTCACTGTTTTCCTGGGAGCACTTAAGTTTTAGTAATAGATTAAAACATCTCACTCTCCAACATGGGTTTTCTCTCAGTCTTCTTGGTAAAGTCACTTATGGCAAACATAGAATTAGTCTATGGGAGTAGAAAAGAACATAGAAATCATGTATTCAACTAACTCCACCTAATAATATCTAACTACTGCTCCCTTCTGGCCTAGGGAAGTATAGAATTTAGTTTGATGAATGGTATTTCTGAGTACCCTATCAATTTCACAATCTAAGGTAAGTGAAACCTGAGTCTGCTATGACTACTACTATGCCTTAAAATAATACCAAGTGTCCCCCAAAATCTAAGAACTGTACTGTCTTACCATAAAATTGAGAGAGTACACCTTGTCTCAGAAGTACACCTCCTTACATGACCAGTGCAGGATTTCCTTTTGCTTCACTATGCATATTTGTTACAAAGATTTTGTTTATCTTTTCTCTTTTTATTTCCAATGGGGATGGGATGAGAAGAGAAATACACTTTGGTTCACTGCAAAAAAAATTAAACTTTGAAAAAATAGATAAAAAATTGGATCTAGTTGGATAAAAAGCCTTGAACCAATATTCTGTACATGCAACTTGAGAGGAAAGGGGACTCTATGCCATTTAGGTTTTGTTTTTTTTTTTTAACCAGTCATAGTTTCTTTCAATGGCCCAGAATTCTAAAAGAAGTTTTTAAGCAAAAGCTATAAGTAACCAACCCTACCAAATTGTAAATTCCTCTAAGAGCAGAGGTTAAGCCTTATTCATCTTTATGTCTCCTTCAATTCTCTGCAAGTAGAAGTCTAAATTAATTTTTATAGAATTGAATTGAATATCAGAAATTCTTCCTTTTGGCTATTTGAAATCTTTATTGCAATGCAAATGGTTGCATACAAACATGAGGAACAACTGGGAATATTCCCCCTTATAATAATGATAATTTTTCCAAAGAGATGGAAAAAAATGCTTATTAAGTGTTTTCCTTCTCTGGATTCAAATTTCGACCTCCTATGTTTTGTGGGTGGCTCTAATCATTTACCAGTTGGTCATTTTGAAATTCTTCTATGAATTGGGGTGAGGGGGGAAACAGATTTTTTAATGGATTATAACAACATATCAGTTCATACCTTGAATAAAAGAAAATTAGGATTTGTCTTAAAAGGACAAATGGAAAATAAATCTTCTATAGGAAATTTGAGAATGCAGAGTTATTTCCACACCATGAGAATGAAATGGAATAGGACTTTTGTGAAAACTAAAGAAAAATAATGAAAAATATTCAAGTGGCTCTGTGAGCTCATTAGTGGGGCTAACCCCAATAGCAATCTCAGCCTATCTATATCTGACCAATCTCTATGAATCTCATATATATTCTCTTGGAAGTTCACCACTGGCCTTCCTCATTTTCTCTGACATTACACAGATGTCAAATGCATCGTGCAGGATATGTCTCAATCTTTCTCTCTCACCATGTAACCAACCTTTTTCCCGAACTCATTTCTTTGATGATATATCTTTTACAATGCTTCTCTTTTATAAGTAAACATGCACAAAACAATTTGAGCTTTAAAAATGATGGACTAAATGAGATGAATATGTAATATGATTTAAATAATACACAGAACACAATAAGTTATTATAAAAGTATAAAAAAATGCCCAGGAAATATTTGTTTTGCTTTTTGTTTGTTTGGGTTTTAGTTTTTAAAGATCAAAGTATGAAAGGAGTATGAAACAATATCTATAAGTACAGGCTAAATTAGTCAGATGGCTTGACCCAAAGAGATCTTTGAAGAAAATTATTGAATTATCATATTTCCATAATGAATTAAAAATATTTATTTATCTTTGTTATAAGATAGTCATTTCCCAATATACTCTCCCCATTGAATTCCCCACTTTTAACAAAGAAAAACATTTAAACAAAATTAAGTCAACGAGACTTTGTTTGACAGTTTATGCAACATTCTCCACCTGTAGTTCCTACCTCTTTACCAAAAGGAGGTAATTATATGTTTTCATGTGTTCTTTGGTACCATAGTTGATTATTCCAATTTATTTTGTTTTTTGCTCATGATATTGCATTTGTGTATATTGCTCTCCTATTTCTACATACTTCATTCTTTATCAGTTCATATAAAAATTCCCATATTTCTATGAATTCTTCACATTAATCATTTCTTATAATGTAATAATGTTCCATTAAATTAATATGCCACAATTTGTTTTTTTGTGGCATATCATTTTCCAACTGATGATTGCCTACTTTGTTTCTAGGTCTTTGATACTTAAAAGATGGCACATACAGGTCCTGTCTTTTATATCTTTATTATATTTTCCCAGTGTATGAACATTTAATATCTTTTCTCCTATAATTCTAAATTGTGTTCCATAGTGGTAGGACCAACTAATAACTCCATAAACAGTGAAATGTGTCATTTGGTAGGCCATCTAACATTAACTATTTCTTTCTCTTCTGATTTTTGCCATTTTGTCTTTCTATATATAGTTTTTAAAGAAGCAACTTTTTACTGTGTCTTCTTAGCATCATGTGTAAGTCCTTTGAAGAAAGTCACTAAAATTTCTTACTCTTCTAAGTAGGACAATTCAATTCACATACATAAAAACTACTGTGAATTCAGCAGTGGATTTGAGGTCAGAAGACAAGAGTTCAAATTCCATCCCTAAGTGTTCTACCTTAAGAAAGTCACTTAACCCCTATAGGACTCAGAGTTTCCTCATCTATGAGATTAGGATAGATAGACTCTAAGGTCCCCTCTAACTCTAAATCTATGATTCCATGTATCTAATGCTTAATCAATGATATTTTCACCATGCATATTTGCTTTATTTAATACCAGCAGAAAGCCTACATTTTTAGAAGGGCACAATTTTTTTAATCTTTAATTTTTCAATTAGCAGACATTTATTTTCTAGCCCTCCCATCTCCTCCCCTATTGGCAAAAAAAGAGACAAACAAATAGATATGGTCAAGCAAAATAAATCCCTATTTTAACTACATCTGAACATGTCTCATTTGGCATGGACCAAAGGGACCCTCGTCCTCTATCATGACATGGGTTGCATGCATCATTATCACTGGTCTCTTGGAATCAGGACTGATGCATTAATCGCACTTCTTAAGTCTTTCAGAGCTGTCTGTTTTTATAATGATGTTGTTATTGTATAAATTGTTCTCTGGGTTCTGTTTCTTCACTCTCTGTCAGTTCATAGAAACCATCCCAGGTTTCTCTGAAAATATCCCTTTATTTCTCACATAGTAAAATAGTGTTCCATTACATCGATATACCATAATTTGTTGTTATTCCCCTATTGATGAGTATCCCTCTTATTTCCAGTATTTTGCCACTACAAAAAGAGCTACTATAAATATTTTATATATATAGGTCCTTTTCTTCTTTGAGGGAGTGACCTTAATTGTCGTATTGCTGGGGTAATTACAGGCATAATTCCAAACTGCTTTCCAAAATGGCTAGAGCAATTCACAGTTCCACCAAGTTAGTTTTAATATTCCTGTTTTCCATGGCCTCTTCAACATTTGTCATTTTCCTTTTTTGTCAACTTTTTATCAACTGAGTTGCTTTAATTTGCATATCTTTATTAATGATTTGGAGCCTTTTTCATAAGGTTGTTGACAAAACAGAATTCTTCTTTTAAAAATGACCATTTATCAACTGGGGAATGACTTTTATACTTATAAATTGAATCCATTCCTTATTTAAAAAAAAAAAAAAGGAATACCTCTCTAATTTACATGTGTTCCTTGCACAGGGGTCATACTAATCTTCTCTGTATTGTTCCAGTTTCAGTAAATGTTCTGCTGAAGTGAGAACAAAGGATACCATTTCTTTACTCGTTTTACCTAAGCCAGAATACACAACACATTTTTACTTAGATACAAATAAACACATGGAATTTAGAAATAGCTGCAGAGCATAGTGGAACAGGCACTAGACTAGAACTCAGGATGCAGTGGGTTGTTCTGCTCATGGCATAAATTCACTGTGTAGCCTTGAACAAATCACTTAACCTTAACCTTTCTTTGTTTCAATTTCCTTGTTTGTAAAATAAGGAAGTGAGACTGAATGTTTGGTCTCTAAAGTTCCTTTATGACATCTGAGGATTCTACAAAATAAAACCAATCTCAATTCCCGAGATTTAGGAAGGATACTCATGCAAAGAAATGCTACATCATGTGTAAATGTAAGTGTAATGCAAACCTTGTTGTTTTCCATAGATATCACTGATGAAAGAAACTGGGAACAAGAAAATCCCCAGGGACACCAAGAGGTGCCTAGTCCCTCAGCATACCACCGAGTTACCTGGGGGATCTGTGAAACTGAAAGTGATCTCACATACGGAGAAGTGGAACATCGGTTAGATTTGCTCCAAGAACAACTTAACAGGTATCGAAAAGCAAGTGCATGACACGAGGCAATGATAAAATGGATCTTTTTCTGTTTCAAGGCTTACTATCAGAAACTAAATCCATCTTGCCCCTCTCCCACCCTGTGCTCATGCATTGTCTTGTCTCAGAGAACAGAACGTTGAAGTAGCTTAGAATGAATAACTGAGTGATGTTTAAAAAAATAAACTCTTGACTCGTCTTTTTTGTAGCCTTTGGGTGATGCAGCTGTATACTTTATTGCCACCATAAAATTGTTCATAACGTGAACATCATCTTCCGTCACATAGTCTATCTTGTTGTGTCATTTCATTATTGACTGAGATCCTGAACCTTGGCTTTTTTTATTTGCTCATTGTGTGGCCCTGGGTAATTCACAACTTTACTAAGCCTCAGTTTTCTTAGTTGCAGAATGAGATAAATAATATTCTATTACCTGTTTTAAAGGGCAGTCAGGCAGCACAGTAGATAGAGAACCAGGCCTGGAGTCAGGAAGGCAACTTTCTGAGTTCAAATCTGGCCTCAGACACTTATTAGCTGTGTAACCCTGGGCAAGTCACTTAACCCTCTCTGCCTCAGTTTCTTCATCTGTAAAATGAACTGGAGAAGGAAATGGCAAACCACTCCAGCATCTTTGTCAATAAAACCCCAAATGGGGGTCACAGAGAGTTGGGAATGACTGAAATGAATGAACAAACCTGCCTTAAAATGTTCTTGTGAGGAACATACTATATAATATTATATTATTATTAAATAGATAATTAAGTTCACATGTTTACAAAGTAATATCTAATTATTAAGTCACAGATCAAACATCTGAAGCTAGAAGAGATTTAGTCCAATGTACTTATTTTCTAGATGAGGAAACAGGCTCAGGGAAGTAAAGTGACTTGCCCTACTAATAGAAGCAAGAAGTACAAGAGGTAGAATTTGAACACAGGTCTTCGACTTCTAGAGCTAACAGGGCTTCCTGATATACTTACATATTACATAGGGAACTTCTAGCATGGCAACTCCCTCCACCAATAAATTTCCCATACTATCAATAACTTAGTACAATAATTCCCAACATTTTTTGTTCTCCAAACTCCAACAAGTATTGTTTATATTGTGTTTACTACTGCCAGGCAATGTGTTAAGCACTTTACAAATCATTTGGTCTTCATACCAATAAATGCTCTTATTATCTCCATTTTACAGATAAGAAAACTCATTTGTAAATTAAATGATCTGAATCATCTGGAATTAAATGGTTTGCCCAGAATCACAACAGGTAGTACAGGTCTGAGGTGAGATTTCTGTGAGGACAGCTAGGTGGCACAGTGGATAGAGAACCATGCCTGGGTCAGGAAGGTAACTTTTTGAGTTCAAATCTAGCCTCAGATACTTACTAGCTGTGTGACCCCGGGCAAGTCACTTAACTCTGTTTGCCTCATTTTCCTCATCTGTAAAATGAGCTAGAGAAGGAAATGGTAAACCACTTCATTTTCTTTGCCAAGTAAACCCCAAGTGGGCCACATACACACAACTGAACAACAAAAACAATTATACAAAGGTACCCATGACTCCAGATGAGAAAAGTTAGGCAGAGTTAAGTGACTTGCCCAGGATCACACAACCAGGAAATTTCTGAGGCTGGACTGGAATTCAGGTATTCCTGGCTCTAGGAATAGAGCTGTCTCCACAGTATCACCTAACTAGCTGCGGAGAGCATTCCGTATTCATCCCAACCAGGGACAGAAGATAAAAGCTTGCATTATGTTTGGCTCTAGGTGTCCATTCAGGACCTCTACTCCCAGTTCTACTACTAATTACCTGTCTAACCTTAGGCAAATAATTTAACTTTCCTGGGCTTCCTCATCTATAAAATGACAGGCAGGATTTGGCGATCACTAGGTGTCTGCCAGCTCTGAATCCTTTGATACTAGGGTCTATGGTTATCTGTCAGGTGAACCTTTTTTACCTAAAAAGAGTCTTGGTTAAACTTTCTGTAAAAAGGCTTTTACAGTTCTCCTTAATCTTAGTGCTCTCCCTCTGATGATATGGTTTGCTGTTCAGTTGTTTCAGTCGCATTCAACCCTTTGTGACCCCGTTTGGGGTCTTCTTGGCAGAGATGCTGGAGTGATTTGCCATTTCCTTCTCTAGCTTTCTGACATTACCTGCAATCTATCCTGTATATATCCATTTTTGTGCAGAGATGTATACATGTTGTCTCCCCCATTCAGCTGAGCTCCTTGAGAGCGAAGACTAGCTTTGTGGAGGCTGTGAGGAGTTGTTTCTTTTAGGGCTAGGCTGGTTGCTTTTTTGTTGGGGGAAGATGTTGCTTCCCAAGGCCTGGCACACAGTAGGTGCTTAATAAACACTAGTCAATTTGACCTGACAAGTGCTACACTCAGTCAAAAAAAAAAGCAATCAGTCCAGAATGCTGAGACTCCATGGCAGGTATCTTAGTGCATTAATTTCAAGAAGGTAGGTTTACACTAAAATGACTCTTGCCAGACAAGATTCAAATGGTTTTAAGAGCCTAATATTAGTAAAGATAAGAGTTCTAGATCAGGTGAGAGAGCAAACGCTGTGTAGTCAGTAGAGTCTACTTCTCCTTCATCTTTCTTTTCTTACATGTCAGGCTGCATTTTTTATCTAGTGTCTACTCAACTCTCACAGCAGAGTGGAAGTCAATAGGATGGTGCTTACATAAGGAGCCAGAGAAACCTTTTTCACTCCATAGCTTTAGATTGAGCTCACTTTGACTAAAAACCAGTAAATATGTATATGTGTGTGTGTGTGTGTGTGTCTAAAACAGAAAAGTAGAAACACTTTTATTTTCTGTTATCAAACATTTCAATTGCTCATTAAAACAACAAGAAATCATTAACTATCCCTACTCACAAGTTTACATTCTAATGGGGCAGACAAGTACATATAAAAATACAGACAGCATAAGTATAAAGTTCATAAATAAATATATTTTAATAAGTATATATAAAAAGTAGTAAGCAGTAAAATACAAGGTAGCTTGGGAGGGAGGGTATTACCAGTTGGGAGGATTAAAATTAAATATCTTAGTTGCATCATCAAGGAAGAGAGAGACTTCAAGTGGCAGAAGTAAGGCGGAAGAGTATTCCAGGCATGGGGGATGACCAGCGTGATAGCAAATACAGGAGATGGAATGTTACGAGGGGAGAACAGAGAGAAGGACAGTTTGGCTAGATCACAAGAGTGCAAGACAGGAAGGAAAGAGTTTCCAATGAAACTGCAAATGTAGATTGGGGCCAGGCTGTGTAGGGGCTTTAAAAGCTAAACAGAGGAGCTTATATATATTATATTCCAGAGGCAAAAAAAAGTCATTGGAGTTAGTTGTGTCACCAGGTCAGATCTTTAAGGTAAATTACATTTCTTCAACTCATTTTGTTTAACACTTATCTACATTAACAAAGTTCTTTTCTGTTAAGTTCAAGCCATCACTTAACAAAGCACCAAAGTCCAGAATCATAGTTCAAGAATTGCAAGGGACTTTAGAGCCCCTCTAGATCAACCTTTTCATTTATGGATGAGAAAATTGGGTGCCAAGGAGGCTAAGTATTAGCCTAAGGTCACATAGATTATCAATTATCAGAGGTAAGAATTAACCCAGATCCTCTAACTACTCAGTCAGTGCTCTTTAAATGGCAACGTTCAGTTTTAATTCAATGTTAATTCCAAAATTCTCAGTCGTCGACATGCATGCAGACAGCAAGAAAAGGGACTGCTTATATCAGACTGGAGCTTTGCAAGGGTAATCAAAGCTGTT
Source organism: Bettongia penicillata ogilbyi (assembly GCA_023548195.1). Taxonomy (NCBI): domain Eukaryota; kingdom Metazoa; phylum Chordata; class Mammalia; order Diprotodontia; family Potoroidae; genus Bettongia; species Bettongia penicillata. The sequence goes on along the minus strand of JAJHZJ010000401.1, from coordinate 8,911,215 downwards.
TAGCCTTCCAGTTATTTTTTTGTTCATTGGATACCTCCCTAGATCTGGTACACCTCTGTATAGGTACAAAATATACATTTCAAAGTCAAACATGCATGATTTTAATGTTTTGAGTTTGTCTCTACTTCAGTTTGGTTCTATAGAGAAATGGGAAGAATGAATTGTATGTGCCTACTATAGAAGCGTAATGATGGCACTGTGACAGTGCACAGAGGTCCAGTCATGGAGTCAGGAAGACCTGGAATCAAGAATTCTCCCTTTGATACATACTGTGCGACCATGGACAAGTCACTTAATTTCTCAGTTCCTTCAGCCAATGCTCTCAGATTATAAATTAAAATGTTACTAATCTATAACAGCAGAGGGAGTTTCCACACTGGAGAGTTCCCTACAGTGATTAAACTTCAGATCCTCACTACCTCCTTCATACCCCTGATAAAATAAATATATAATGGCATCTGTATTAAAAAACTAAACAAAACACAGAATTCCAAAGTTGGAAAGGACCTCAGAGGTCATCTAATTCAACTCATAGCTAAATAAGAATCCTTTCTATAACATACTTGAGAAGTAACTATCCAGAATTACTTGAAGCATGAAAGGAAGGAGGAGCTCCTTCTATCTTCTAAGGCAGATCATATGGCCCATATCTCCCTTTCCAATCCACAAGGAAAGTGTGGGAGATTTTATCTTATCCAAAAAAAAAAAAGTTTTCAATCTACCATGAACACTTTCCTTAATGAAACCACAGAGTTAATGGTATCTAACAGTGGTGTTAACTGTCCTTTTCCCTTTCCTTCAGAAACCACTACTTTAATAATATTCTATAATTTATTGAGGAGGAATTGAAGTCAAGTCTGTAGTCTAAAAACTCCGACATCTTCCTTTTTTCCTTAAAAATAGTACAACCTTTGTTGTTCTCTAATTCTGCTGCACCAGTACCAATCTTCAAAATTTTCCAAAGGTTGCTAAAATGCTCAGCAAACACATGTACCAAATCTTGCAGTACCATGGAATATAGTTCATACAAGCCTGATCAAACCTCAGAGTATAGCTAGGTGCTCTCTTTTGAGTTTCAATTTCTCCATTAATTATCTCAGATTTATTTTTTTCCTAATTCAAAGACCATCCTGCTTGTTAAAGAAAACAAAATATAAGTTTTGTCTTTACTTCATCAAATGAGATATTTGTTTAAAAAATAATAAAGCACTTAGCACTTACTGCCTGGCACATAATAGGGTTATATATAAATGCTCATTCTCACCTCCTTTCTATTCTCCATCTTCATATCTACGGTCCTATGCCTTCTATGATCTCTTACACCTAAGGCAGCCAACTCTAAGTCATTTTGGTGTCAGTATTCTAGCCTCATCTTGTTCTGAGCTTTAGAGTTCTCAACACTTTTTAACAGGATTATGCCATTCCTGTGCTTATTTTTAACAATTTTCCCTTGTTTTTATCTTTGTATATATTTTCTGAAAATTTAAGTTAATGAGTTCTCTTATGTAGCCACATCAAACTTTTTTAATAGTTCCCCTTTTTCTAACCTATGAGAGTTGGTTTTGTATGTCATCAGAATTTCATATAATCCTTCCCCACCCTCTACTTCTGTTGAATTTTTGACTATTACATGTCTTTCTTCTAAACAACTTAACACTGTTTGACTGATGGATTGAGTTCTGTTCTAAGGTCTACGTTTTGCCCAGCTTTCACTTTTTCATATTTCATGAACAATACATCCTAGTGATCACTTCCTCCCAATGATCCCACCATTTTTATTTCAGTAAGTCCTTCCTACTATGTGATAGCCACACGGGAGTTGTTTAATAAGTGCTTAGTGATTGATTTAAATTTTACTAAAATCTAATCAAGTCAGCAGTTTTTCTCCCATTACTTCCTCCACTTTTTGAAGAATGAAATTATGATTTAGGTAAGTCAAAGATACATCAGCTATTCAACCTTTAGCATCCATCGTACTTTAATCTCTTCTTGGTACAATGTCAAGCCTCTATGCCTGATTTGTGGCCAGTTGCAGTATCTATGACTCTTCATGTCCTCTGACCACTTGTCAATGGGGAATGGCTCTTATTTTTATAAATTTGTATCAGTTCCCTACATATTTGAGAAATGAGGCCTTTTTCGGAGACACACTGTAAAAAAAATGTTCTCCAGTTTCCTTCTAATTTTGGCTGTATTAGTTTTGTTTGTGCAAATATTTTTTTAAATTTCATGTAATCAAAATTATCCATTTTACTTCCCACGATCTTCTCTGTCTCTTGTTTGGTGATAAACTCTTTCCTTACCCAAAGCTCTGACAGGTAAACTTTTCCATGCTACCTTAATTTACTTATTATATTACCCTTTATATCCAAATAATTTGCCCATTTTGACCTTCCATTTATTTCTTATCCAATGCGTCCTACCATACTTTCTTCCTCTGGTTCATGGATTTCCCTATTTGTATTTTCTAGATGTTCGGTACTATTTGACTTCACCTTTTAATCAATCTATTCTCTTCTCCCTCCCCCCTTTAACTAATGAATACAGTATGCCATACTATGTTAAGTCTCTGTGATATCACTGTGAGGTTAATCTACCTTCTTGTGTAACAGTCTTTATTTTTTTCTTCTTTATTACACATATGCTTCTGTGTATAAACATCAGAGACTATGTGTTTCATTATTCTTCATGAATAATTACCTCCTATGAATTTTTGCTCCTCAATAATATTATTTTTCCAATGTCAGACTCTCTGTAGTTTCTGGGTTGGTGGATTTATCACTAATGTTTTACCTTCTTCTTTTTCAATCTAAAGTCTTCTTGGTCAGTTTTATAAGAGTTCAAAAAATATATTTTGCTAATTATAGATAACTCTCATTAGATTCATTCCATCTCTGACCAAGAGCTATATTGTGTATCTTAAACCAAGGTCCCAGAATCCAAATGCCATTGTCAGCCATCATATCTTTTTTATTTTAATTATCTAAAGAACACCCCAAAAAAGGCCACTTCCATATTGTAAATAGAACATAAACAAGTGTTTCATAATTCATGAAAACACAAATCTCTATCATATAGTTTGATTTTTCAAAGCATATAATAAATTCAACATGTTATTTTCAAGGTTGTCTTGTATTTTTTGTGTTTCCTTCTGAATTTTCATCTCCTCTATGCATTAAAAAAAAATGATTCAATGACTCACTCTCTCTCTGTCTTTGTGTGTCTCTCTCTCCTTCTCCCCACACCTCCCTCTCCCTCTCTCTTTTTTGGCAACCATATCACTACCTTCTTTTACCCTACCTCCCTCTCTTCTTTATCAATTAAAAACACAACCCTGGCAATAAAGTATAGTCAAGCAAATCAAATCCACATATTTACCACATCCAAAAATGTTTATTTAATTTTGTACCTTGAATCATCACCCCTCTGTCAGGAGGTGACTGGTCCTTTGGCATCACTGTTAGTTATAACATGAATGTTGTTTAATTGCATAAATTTGTTCTCCTGGTTCTGATCCTTTCACTGTACAAATTCATAGAAGTTTTCCTAGAACTCTCCAAAGCTAAGCCTTTTATCATGTCTTACGACACAATCATCTTCTGTTATATTCATATACTATAATTTGTTCAGCTATTTTCCAGTTGATGGGCACCCCAGCCCCTATCTCCATGTTTCAGAATTCTTTCACTTCTTCCTTACTTTTAATTGGTAACAGTGACAAAGATGCCTCCTTATGCTCCTAAGGTCTCTAGTTTCTTTTTCAAGGGTTCCTCATCCTTAAAAGTACTCTCCTTCTGGTGGGAACATTTGTCCCTGTGAAACATGGGTAGCAGTAATTATGTTTAGTAAATTTCAAGAAGCTCTCCATGGCATCCTTGAATCATACCAAGGGAAGACTGCATGTCATTTTATTCATTTCAGTGACTTATTACCACCTCAGTACCCCTGAGAGAAGGTCAGGATAGAGTTTAGGGCTGAAAAATAGAGCTGAGAATCATCTGCCTAAAAATAATAATTGGGAGGTGCTGAAACCAAGTTAAGTAGTTTAGTGGGAAAAGAAAAGACAGGCAGCGCAAAAACTGGATAAAGATTCCCCCAAAGGATGTTGAGAAGAAACAATCAGACAGGTAGGAGGAAAATCAGGAGCCAGCAAAGCCATAAAATCAAGAAAATGCTGAATACCAAACTCTGCATTCTTAGATCCAACAGATAGGACGACTTACTTCTCTTTCAAGAAAGAAACTAGAATCCGACAGATTCTTTCACCATTTTTCTTCCTATTTGAGACATAACTAATTAGTCACAGCTGGGTATTGTTCCAATCTAAACTGAGTTATGGCTGCGGGTATTTAAATACATCATGTGAAACAGCAGGGAAGCCTCACACTCCAAACTTGTACCTGATTAGCAAGGTGATCATCTATTCCCCGGCAGAAAGACAAACATCCGTCACAGCGATCCAATTCGATCATATAACACTGCCGCCTAACTTCCTGGGTGTGTCTGTTTCAACAAACAAATCCTAAATCTACAGCTATTACTTACACAGACATAATCTATGAAAACCAAGTACATCTGCTTAAGATACCTCCATCAAAGTTATGGAGAGCACAAAAAAGCTGACAATTTTTGAGTCTTGACTGTATTCGGAAGGACCCTTTAAAAATAAGACTGTTAAAATTCCAATACACTTAGTGAATGATAAACATTTTGCAATAAACAAAACATCTTTTAGGAGAAAAAAGATGGCAGTTTGGACTGCAGCTATAGAACAATCAATAAACAGTCAATTTTATCAGACAAGACATGATTCAGTAAAAAAAAAAAAGTTGCTTTGTCAGGCAAGCCAAATAGCTCTTTTCAGTGGGGGCTTGTCATATTGTGCTGGCACAGTCAGTCACACACTACTTCATAGACTGTAGTTCAGGACAACCATAGGCATATCTGCCGTGAAATGTGGAGTCTGTAAGGATGAGGTATTAGGACATATGGATAGGAAAAGAACCAAAAACGTTTTAAAAAATGATTATTCGAATGGAAACTTCTCAAAATGAAGATTCCCTTTTTTTCTTCTCTCCAGTGGGCTTCTATTCTTTCATCAAATCAAAACTTGTACTCTCTCTTCATTCTCCCAGAATTTTTTTTTTTAAAAAAAGTGTAATTAACAGTGGGCCAGAATTTAGCCCTATGCTTTTCTATATTATTTTTATTTTCCTGTTATAGGCAAAACAGAACTGGTAAGAAACAGCATTAGGAGAATTCTATACAAAGACATGAACCAATTTTCCTATCCAGAGGACCATAAAATTCTCTTTGACTTTTAGTGCTAACAAATTCAGAAATGGAAAATCAGATTGATCATTTTTTCGGTAACTTTACCTGTAATTTTAAGGGAAAATTAAATTAGCTGTCCATCTGGCTATCTGTAAATTCTAAAAAATTATCAGACGAGTAGTAGCAAACCAGAGGTATCATGAATATGGCCTTTGGTCTATTTCTTAAATACTCAAAGTTTGGGTACAGTAGATACAGAACCAGTCCTGGTGTCAGAAAGACTTCTTCCTGAGTTCAAATTAAACCTCAGACAGGTACCAGCTATGTGACCCTGGGCAAGTCATTTAACCCTATTTGCCTCAGTTTCCTCCTCTGCAAAAATGAACTGGAGAAGGAAACAGCAAATTACAGTCACAAAGAGTTAGACAAAAAGTCTAAGTAATATAGAAAAAGGTGAGAATTGGAATAAGAAGAGCAGAGGCAGAAAATGGCTGAGATGAAGACGTTGGCAAGAAATCTGAAATGAAGTAGCTTAATTCATCCTGAAAATAGAATCTTATCTTTTAAGACAAAATGAAAGTTCTTAAACAAGATAACATTTAAAACATACCTTGAAAACTAATTCCGTATTACTTTCCTTCAAACACTCAGTTCAAACTAACTTTCTAGCTGTTTCAAGTAAGGATTGTTTCATTATTTGTATTAATATTCACAAGACCTAGTACAGTGCCTAGCACATATTAAGTTCTTAGTATTTGCTCATTGTGTAAAAACAAGACAAATGCTTTCTCAAAGGAATTTAGATCTCTCTTTTCCCCAAAGGGGAAAATGACCAAGCAACACAAAGGCCAGTTCTTCAGATTTAAATTCCCCTTCTCCCTAAAAGGAAAGAAAACCAGAGGAAGATGACACTTGTGAAATTAAAGAAAGGTTTTTATTAAGCAGGGAAGCAAAACATGCACATGGGACTGCTGGCCTAAGCTGACAGCCCACCACGTACTGAACAGGGAGAGTTTATATATTTTTTTAAATAAAGCAAAGTAAGGAATTTGGAGGGAAAGGTGGACTTAGAAAGCAATGAGTCAATGAGCCCCATCCCTGAGGAGGGTAGAAGTGAAGAATTCCAGGTGTCAAAGCTGTGGCTGTTTGATATACAAATCAGAAGGCATCCTTGGTGATAAACAGTTCATAGGTCAAGACTTGATAAAAAATGTCTCCAAAAACAGGATAATTCCATGAGTTCCCTAACCAAAGTTAGAGGAATCTCCAGAAATAAGATTATCCCCAAAACCCATATAGTCTTTGAAGATATGGATGTCTGTTGAAGCTCCAAAAACCACCAAAAGGCTCAGGATCAGCTTCAAAGCTGGTATAAGCTTAAATGGCTTCAGGGTTGCTGATTTTCGGCACATCCAGCTAGGTTTACCCTTGGTCACTGTAAAGGAATATTGGTATGTCAGTCAATACAGCCAGTCCTCACACAATTCTTCTGGTTACCTGGATAATTGGGGGACTCAAGCAAATTAAGGTATCCATTTTCACAACTGGTTGATTAATTGATCTTTCACCTTCCTGCCTCTGCAAAAGTGGTCCTTCTATCTGGAATGCTTCCACTCCTCACTTGGACCTCTGAGAATCCCTTAGTTTCCTTCAAAGCAAACCTTCGCTTAGCTCAAATGCCACTTCCTATATAAGGCCTTTCCAGGTTTTGCCCTTTCCTAGTTGTTAACAGTCTCTCCCTTTAGAAATTAATCGATATATGTAACCCTCAGTCATTAGATTACACTGCTGCTTGGTGGGGCAGGTTTTAAAATGGCCCATTTTCATAGTAATTCTGCTCTTTGATGTATAGTTTTGAAATCTCTCAGGTTATTTCACCATCTCCCTTTTCTCTCCTCTCTTTCCCTGGATTCTCAAAATTCTTGCTATACAGAAAGACACCAAGCCCTCTATCCTGATCTAGCATTCATTCTCTCTCTTTCCAAATTGCAAAGAAATACCTGCAAAGACCCTCCCCAAGGGTCTTTGGGAGGGTGTTACATATAACTTTGCTTATACCTAGCATGCATTTACTTTTGTGAATGTTACAATTTCCCTAGTAGAATTTAGCTTCTTGAAGATGACAGGGCCTGGGATTTTTTTTGGGCGGGGGATTGGTTTGATTTGGTTTTTACTGTATCCCCAGCACACCATACTTAATTCTTGTGGGATTAAATTAAACTCACCTTTCTCAAGTTTTCCCAAAGACTGTCAGGTCAAATGTTTTCCCAAGTATACTGACACTGACAAAGGAAAACATAAATCAGTGTGAAAGAACCTTGAGATATATATTAGAACCTGCCCATGAACTAAAAAGGGTTAAAAATGGGATTGTGCTTGCCCCATTTTCCACCATCAAATGTATCCCTTATTTTTATCTTTTTAAAAGTCTGAGTCTTAGCAAATACTTTTTAAAAAATTTCTTTTAATCTGCAGAAAAGAAAGCATCGGTTTGACACATAGCTCAGTGCTCCCCCTTCTGTCCTTCCTGGTTTAAGCACAACTATTTCATTATCAGTTCTTGAGGTAGAATTCGAATTTTTCTCAAATACTCCTGAATTTCAGGTTACTTTAGGATAATTATACGTGACTAGATCATAACCCAGTTTCTGTCCTTTTGGCAGACTTGAATCTCAAATGACAGCTGATATTCAAGCTATTCTGCAGTTGCTGCAGAGGCAAACTCCCGTGGTCCCACCTGCTTATAGTATGGTGACAACAGGGGCAGAATATCAAAGACCAACTCTCAAAGTGATGAAAACTCCTCAACCTGTAGCATCTATTAAAACTGACAGAAGCTTCAGTCCTTCTTCACAAGTAAGTACAGACACAACTTAATTCTAAGTTATTTGGAAATAACTCATTGGGAAGACTAAATTACTGAAGCTCTGGGAAGACTAGTCCCCAAAATATAGGGAATCAAGATGACTTGCCTTTAGTTGAGTTGTGTTAAAGGGGAGAGTATAAAGCTACTGACGTGGTTTCACCATAACTATCACCAAGGTAGAATGGATAAAATTGAATTGCCTTCTCCCCTCCACGTCCTAACAAATTTTAAACTGATTTCACCTCTATACAAATGGGAGGAGAAGACGGGAGATGAGTATGTATAACTATGTATGTTAGGGCAGCTAGGTGGCACAGTGGAGGAACTGAGTTCATATGCAGCTTCAGATGCTTGACACTTAACTAGCTGAGGGCCGCAGGCAAGTCACTTAAGCCCAACAGCCTCACAAAACAAAGACAAAAAAACCCAGATATGTAGCCCTGATCTCTCTCCTAAACTCTAATTTAACATTTCTAACTGTGTGTCTCTAGGGCATCTCAAATTCAACATCTCCAAAATGGAATTATCTTCCTCCCAAAACACTCCCTTCCTCCAAGCTTTCCTACTTCAGATAAGATGCCTCCAGCTCCCCAGTCACCCAAGTTCATATTCATGGTGCCCTCCTCAATTCTTCCCCTCTGATCACCCTTCCTATCCAATTAGCTGCCACATTTCATATATTTTGCTTTTACAGCATACCTCACCTCAGTCCCCTTGCCTCCTTACCTAGACCCCTAGGAAACTGCAACCCCCTCTTAAATGGATTCATGGTGCCTACTACTCTCCATTCTGTCCTCAACATAGCTGCCAAAATAATCTTCCTAAAGCATAAATCTGACCATGTCACTGACCTCTGTTAATAATTTTCAGTGGTTCCCTGCTACCTACTGGATAAAATGCTAACTTCTCAGCTCGGCCTTTCACAGTCAGGAAGAATTCTGCCTACTTTTCCAGGTTTACATCACATTACTCCCCTCAGATATTGTTTTCTACCCCAAACTTAGCTTTTCACTCCTACTTCCACAATTTAACCCCTCTCCAGGGCCTAGCATGCATTCCCTCCTTGCCTCCATTGCTTAGAATTTTTAGCTCCCTTCAAGGTTCAGATCATGTACAGTTTCCTATAGGAAGTCTTTCTTGAACTCCCTAGTTGTAAATGTTCTTTCCCACCCCAAATCATCATGTACATATTTATTTATATATTATCTCCTCCCAAGAGAATATAAGCTCCCTGATGACAAGGACTATTTCATTTTGTGAACCACCCCTAAGAGTACATATAGCACTTAAGTGTTCAATGAATACTGATTGGGTTGAACTGGACTTTTTTTAAACACTACAAACAAAATTGATATTAGAAGTACAGTTAGTAAATATTAAGAACTATCTTGGAAAAAACTGCAGCAAAAATTATGGGAAAATTAGTGCCTTGTACTGTAGTCAGAAAAACTTCCATTTACAGCATGTGGCAATGTGCTTAGAAGAGAATAAGAAAACCTTCTAAAAGATGGAAGTAAAAAATAACGTCTTTGTGGCTAGGTTTAAAAGCTAAAAAACACAACTCAGTAATTTTTTTTGTTTCCAGAGAATTACAGTCCTTGTAATCCTACCTAATAACAAACACTTTTATTCCCATTATCTTCCCTCCTGTCCTCTGCCCTCATTCATAGCTACTAAAATACTCAACTCTCCAACATTCAGTTTTTCCTTGGGTTTAAAATGCAAACAAATGTGGGGGAACCATTTTTTAAAAGACTGGTTTCTAGTTTAATTTCCTATGCTCAGAATTCTTCAAATCCTGGAACTTTGTAAATTATACAGAAACCTACTAGGGGATAGCTCTTGGATCTCCACTCTGCATCCTTCTCTTGCATCACCTTTTTTAGGGGGAAGCAAATGCAAGACCATATCCTTAAATAAATGTAGGATGATTTGGAAAGAAGACATTTTAACATGTTTAAACATTGTGAATGATTTGAAAAGGGATGGTAATATATTTTAGACAGCTATCAAAGGGATTTGTAAAACTGCTTTGTTTTCTCTTCTTCCCATCAGTGTCCTGAATTCCTAGACCTTGAAAAATCTAAACTTAAATCCAAAGAATCGCTCTCCAGTGGGGTGCACCTGAACACAGCCTCAGAAGACAACTTGACTTCACTCTTAGAACAAGAACCTGATCGCTCTTTAGAGCTCCATTCACAGCACAGTAAAACTTACCTTCATCCCATTAGGCATCATCCTTCTTTACCAGATTCTTCCCTCAGCAATATAGGAATCTTGGGTCTTCATAGGCATGTTTCTGATCCTGGTCTTCCTGGGAAATAATCGTTATTATTTTTTTTACTATTTATGTCACATAAAATGTAAGTGCTTTTAATGGCTGTTTTCCTTTTTTTGTATTTAAATCCTCTATACTTGACTCAGGGGCTAACAAGTTACCATTATATGCAAAAGTACTGTATATTTTCCTAAACTAAAGCTTGTAAGGTAAAGTTGAGCAGTTAGATGTAAATATACTTAAGAACAATGTTCAAACGTTTAAAACTGCCAGCATCTCAAGGCACCTTATATTTTTATTTTCATTTTTTAACACCTGCATGTTAGGAAACTCCCAACTCATGTTGCATGGACAGTATCATTTACTGCTTTCACTAAAACAGTACTTTCTTGTAAACTGCCTTCCAAGAAAATAAGAGACCAGAGGATGATCTAGATCATGGACATGACTCAGAATTTATTAAATTAGCTCATCTGAAGTTCAAAGGAGAACAAAAAAAAATTGTCCATTTTGAAAAGCTGCAATCATCTTTCAGTATGGAGCATTTTGTACTCAATGGCACTTATTCCATTAAGAGATTATCAAATCACTAACAGGAGGAAATAATCTCTTCCAAGTAAGTGTAGGTGTGTTAAAAGATTGAACTCCTTGACTTAAAAGGACTATCACCAATTGCATTCAGAAAACACATTAATTCAGTAATTTCCACTGGCATATTTCTTTGACTACAAAAGGACTCATTTCTTCAATTTTTTTTGACCCTCCTCAAAACTTATAAACCTTGGCTGACAGACTGATTCACACAGTTCTTTCTTGTTATTCAAGAACCACATCTATTTTCATATCACTTTTCCTTTCAAAGACTTACCCATCTTAATACTCATCCTTATTTCCTCCAAAATATTCCACTTGCATTAGAAGTATTTCTGTATTTTATCTTTTGTGCTATATAGGCTAAAGAATATGTACATTACTTGACTACAACATCATAGTAAAGCCTCAGTTAAGTAGAATGTTTATAGAATGGGGTATTCTGATTGATCTACTCCTCAGAAAAGGATTTGAATTTAGAGCCAATTCGAATCTAGAATTTTTGGAGCAGAAAGATTAGAGATCACCTAGTCAAATCTGATTTGGCAGATTTGGTTTCAACCTGCTGAATGCTTTCTAAAATGTATTAATTTTCCTATCTTAAGTTAAATATACCAAAAGTAATTTCATCTTTCTTTGATACTCCAGGATCTCACACAGCATCAAGGTCATTCTGAATATCATTTGTCATTGTAGAAAATTATAACAGAAAACAGAGATTAGACAAAATGTTCGTTGGTTCCATGATATAACAACATACTCCAGAAGATATTTTTTTAGTATGTCATTAAGAAGACATCCTGTTTCCTGAGCTTGTCCCAAAAGAGAGGACAGAAAAATATTTCAATTTAGTGGATGGTTCTGAGTTGAATTCCACTTGAGGCTTTCCTTCACTTAAAAATACAGCCTGCATCAATTTTTAAAATGCTAATATAGCTGCACCCATAATCATTGGGGGGGGGGTCCTTTTTAATTTCCTTTAACAATTTTTTTAAACCATAATGTCATTCATCAAGAGAGAGATTAGAAGTGTGCTAGGATTCTGTATATTAGAAAACCAGAATATACATGTAATGTTATTTATCTTTGTGTACAAATTTAACTACCTGTAAATCCAAAAGGTGTTTTCTAAAGCTGCAAATTCTGCATACATTGTACATGACCAGAACTTTGTGACTAGCTTGGCTTATTTCTTAAAGATTTGGTTGACATAATGTACATCAAATGACCCTATTCTGCTACCTACATTTTACAACATGCCTGGGTTACTGGATAATCTTCTAAATTTTAGTTGGGCAGTGGAAATAGAGTTTTGTTACTCTGCTTAATTTATGAAAAGCAGAGAAGCACAAATTATTAGGACTGGTTTACATAATGCCGAAATTTCTCTTAAAAAGTCACACCAGCTCTTTGTTGTTGTGTAGACAACATTTACAACAGGCATTTTATTATTACATCTTCAGCTAAAATGACTTGGCAAAAAAAAAAAAATGCCAATCTTTGATTTAAGGAGCCTTAGATTATATTCACCAAAAAAACCTGCTGTACAAGAAAGATTGTCTTGCCAGGTAAGGCAACTTAAACATGGTAGTTTGACTTTGGAATGCTCTATTATGTTTATTGTGAAGACAAGCACAAAAACTGGCCTTCCACAAAGATATCCATTTTTCAATATAAATGAAGAATGGCATGATTGTAAAGATTGTGAAACAATTTTACCATATTTATTTTTATGCACAAAACTACCTTTTCTACTTTAATTCCTTTGAATTAAAATAGCAGCTTATTTTAAAAAAAAACACTACAGTATCAAAATTGGAAGGGGGACTTAAAACCCCCTTTGAGATTATAAAAATGGGATGGAGTAATGTATTATGATTTGATTAGTCAGATGGAAAGCAACTGAGTACTGGTAATATCTCCCAACAATTTACTTACCACAATTATCGAGCACTTAATTGGGAATGTGAAGCAGCCCAAGGAATGTGGAATGAATAAAATACTCAAGTCTATTTCCTTGAAACCATGTTTGCAATTTCCTTTTGACTTAAAAAAATGTTGACACTTTTCTGTTGTCCTAGGCTACAGACTCAGCAAAGTCCAAGATAACTTAGTTTGTAATAGCTTCATGGTGTTTTCTTTCTACACCTAGGCTTGTAAGAGTTCTTTAGACTTTCTTATAATATTAGAAATGTTACTAAACTAAATTTCTATCTAAATATATCCCCAATTCATTTAGATCCGTTTTTCTGTTATCATCAGATAGGCAGATGGCTTACACATACTTAGACTTAACATTTCATCTTGCTAGTGGATTGCCATCCTACCTATCCTTATCTAACCCCCTCTGGTGTGCTCTACACTTTGGTTTTTAAATTGAGAACCTAAAATGAAGAAACACCTATTAATATTGTTCTCACAGGATTTTAAAATTAATAAATGCTCACCCAAAAGACACTAGGGACTGCTTTCTATTTTCTAAGATACACTGGTATAAACTCACCAAGGATACTAAGCAAAAAAAAAAAAAGGAAATTTTTCCTTCCATCTTAAGAGCACAATGTCATTTTCATACATCTTTAAACTAATATTTGATTTTCTATGCGCAAAATGTGTCTATTTGGGGGGAAATTCCTGCCAGAAGCTAATTTTTTAGCTGTACAACCATAGGTGATGGCTCTAACTGTAACTAATAAGTAACTACTGAGGAAAATTTATTGACCCAATGACATTTTAAATTGTAAAAAATTAAGTGGAAATCTACTCTATAGAGCTAATCTGCATTAAAAGCAATATTTTAACCACAATTATGATCACGCACATAGTACTATGCTCTGTAGAAGCTGAAAGTGAGGTGAATGAATATGAACTGTTTAGGTTGTTTAATTATAACATACTTAAGCACTAATTGTTTCTGTCTGACCAAGGTGGGGAGAGGTTCTTAAATTGCACGACCATGATAAAATGATGATCAATGAATTTCATTTACTTTTAAAATATCATTTACCATTTTCCCAATGATAACAAATATTAAAATGCCATTAAATCTCCATTTATTCATCTATAGTTTAAAAAAAAGAACATGCATTATATGCATGCAAAATGCTTGTGTCCTACAGAGTAGCATGCTTTGAGATTTCTTGCAAAAAAAAAAAGGAACAGGGAAATGGCTTAATTGTCCATAATTTTATTAGTCATGATACAACTAAAGAGACATTAAACCTATCTCAAGATAATGTTCTACTTGAATATAAACCAGGAAAACTGGCATGGGTACAATTTAAACAGTGGTCTCTCATGATGTAATAACATTGCTATTCTGTTGTTTCATGGTACCCTATAGGAATGATTGTAAATTATATTACTAATAATTAATGATTGGATTCACAAGTTTGAAGGCAATTTCAACACTATGAGACAAATATCAAATTTTTTGTTGCATATAACTTCAATGATTCCAACATCTTTTCTGTACCTGATTTTAATGGCTCCTGGGAAAATTCTCTCCAAAAACTCACTACTTCAAGATTTATTATTTGTCCAGGCCAACTAGCTAATTGGCAAAGCAATGATAATATGCATTCTTGAGATTTCTTGTAGTCTGATCTCAAATCATATCTATTAGTACAGAATGTTACACTTAAAATGGAACTTCAAAATCATTAAGTCCAACTTATATTTATAGACAAAGAAATGAAGCCCAGATAGAGTGTCTTGTCCAAGGTCCCACAGCTATTCAGACAACGAAGCTTAAAACCCAGATTTCCCAATTCATAGAAGTGCTCTTTCTAGCAATCCACACTGCCTTTTCGGCTTCCAAAATATATAAAAACTAAATGCTCAGGGCTAAAAAAAAAACAACAACAACCATTTTCAGGTAGGCATTCTCTTAGTCACTCCCCCATCTGTCCCATGGACACAAAATACTACCTTAGGACAACAGCAATCAAAGGGTTACACTTTAAGTTTAATACAAATCTTCCCCCATCCAAATATCTCAGTATCTTTTTCCTTAAGTTACACTGAATTGAAATGAATAGCAATGCTAATCCTTTAGTTTTTAATTTAAAAGATGGCACTTACATTTAAAATATCTGAGTAATGAGCTATGTGGCTTTTACCCAATAAAAACATCCTTTATACCATCATACACATCTGTTATAGAAAAATACAGTTTCAAAAACACAAATTAACTATTTGCATTACAATAGTTAATTTTAGGGACACTTTTTAAAGAGCAAGCTGCCTTAATACAATTAAGTATGCTCATCTATATTATCTGATAAAGGATTTGGTTGGAAAGAAACAGAATTGCAAATCAAAATTGTTACCAAACTGCCAGCTGAAGATCAAGAAGCACTGACAAATTCATGGAACGATATGTTTTTGATTTTACAGACCATTTTTCAGGAATACATGATTGCATACAGCAAGTCATGTTAATTTAAACATTAGTAGCACAGCAGCTTCTTCAAAAAGTCAAACTTTTAACTGAGCATAGTATGGTAGTAAAGCCTCTGAAATATTTTTGGTTTGCATATAGTCAAGGAAAAATAACCTCAGTATGGCTGTTTGAGGTATTAACAAAACCCAAACCAGGAAAACCTGTAACACTCTCTAGATGAATCCCCAGGTTGTAAGCATGGGAACTCCATTCCTTTATTTACCTGTGTTAAGTGATATCATTTAGTTTAACTTGCAGTTTCAGAGCATGTCTGCGTATGTTTAAACCTGTTTCCTTACAGCTGTATGTAATGATCTTAGCAACCAGGTATATTTGCATACATGTAAAATGGTGAGGTTGTCATTTCTGTTCACTTTTTTCTTCTACACTCTTTTCATGAGTCTTGTCATGTTTTATCAAAATCATTATAAAAACAAAGTTTTTATTTTACAGTCACGTTTCCTAACTCCTCTCAGAGTATTCTGTAACAAAAAATACTATTAATACTATCTCAGAATTTACATATCTCCTATTTTTAACAAGTAGCTTCTCTGTGCATCATCACAAAACAATTACGTCATATCTTCGGATTTAAGGAAAATATTTTTTTTCTCCAAAAAAAGGTCAAGAAAGTCCTTAAGAAAAACATTTCAAAAATCTCTAGTTGCAACCATGTAATTCCCTTTGATTCTAATGGAAGACATAGTTATCAAGTGTGTATTTATGACTAAAATATGAAATATTAGAATTGTAATTGGAAAAAATGTTAGAATGTTTTCTAATGCTGAAATAATACACTTCAAAATACTAAACCAATGAAAAGTATATTTTGAAAAGAATGCTTTTTTTAATCACTTAAAAGATTTCAATCATATGACTAAGGAAAAAATTTCATTCATTGTACCAAATTTCATTCATTGTACCTTTGTTTTAGTAGTAAATCTCCTGGAACATTTCAAACATAATGAAACAGCTTACCAAAACATACTATACTGTTCCCTTTGTCTTATACTATGTAGCATGAAATCATGAGGGTGACTTTGAAGTAACTGTACAGAAATATTTATTTTTTAGCAAATGTTTTCTTCAAAGATTATGTGATATTGACAGCATAAACCATTTGCACAAATAGTTTTGCAATAACCCTCTGAAAATAACTGTAAATAAGAAAAATGTAAATTGCACTGTAAAAATTACAATTTTTTGGTAGCGAAAAAGTATACAGGGAGTTAAACTGTAAAAGTTGTATTGATACTACAATGTACATATAGAATTCAAGAATGGGGGAAATAATTTCTGGACAATTTGTATGATAAAACTGAACTATTTCAAACACTTAAATGAATATTGTTTAGAGGCATCAAAGGTGGCTGTCTGTCTTTGGATAATTAAGATAGAAACTTTTTGAGGAGCTAACTGTATTTCCAACATTTTCTATTAGGTACAGCACCAGATAGAGGCATGATGGTGCTGATTTATTTTTTAAAAAAATCACCTAATTATAAGAACAGTGCTGCATTTTACTGGGTTTATCAGGACACTGGTTAGTGGGACTGTGTGGATGCATGGTAAGAACTATTACATTTAAAATTAAGGAAATGTCTTCTTTTTTTAAGTGTCTTCATTGTAACCCAAAAGGGACTCACTAAGATAGATATTTTCTTTGTAAAATTATTTGTCCTGTTGTGCAAGATACCTAATCTTGAAACATACAACTTAATTTTCAACTGAAAATTTTATATTACACACTGTGTATTTATTTCTCTTTCCCTTAATTTGGAAAATGAAAAATAACTGCTTTTATTCATTTATCTAAATTTCTATGCATTTCTTAGTTGCTTCTTTAACGGAGAAAAGTTGTATTTGCAAGAATTATTTTCTAATATATAAAATCTAATAGTGAAATAGTTGGCCCTTCTACTGACAATGTGGAACTTTAAAAAACAAAGTGAAATTAAGGAACGTTAGTAATTTATTGGCTTGATATCCCAAACTTTCATTAACAAGAAACATAAAAACTGGCACAAAGAAAACACTCGTTTTAAATAAATGCTGAAACAAAAGCAAATATACTAAAGTAGTATGCACTGAGCAAATGTCATCCATAAGCACTCTGACCAATTAGTAAATTCTAGAGTGCATAGAAGCAGAAAGTCAAATTTCAAAATTTTAAAACTTTAAAACTGTTATTTGTCATAGGGTTACAATTCTGGAATGAAAGATATGGGAAAATTTTAGACCAATGCTCAAAGGAGAATGCCACCTCAGAGGCAACCAAAAATTAGCCCATATCAGATAAAAATGGATGTCTAATCTGTATTGTTCTGGGGCATGCTTACTTGCACTGTTCAGTTACTCCTTTGAAATTATAAAAACTGTAGCATTGTATATTTTTATAGTTAAGTAGCACTATCTAATTAAACTTCATTTGCTTGTAAAAGCACATGGCTAGCTGTATTTGTATTCTCATACTGTTAGCAATCCTGGAAGTGTTGGAGGGTAGCACCAGACCATTCCGTCTGACACAAATCTCCAAAATACAGCCACTGACAGGTAACTTCAGTACCCAAAAGGTTCCCAAGTTGCCCATGTTTGATCATGTCTTAGCGTAATATGGGAACCATGAAGAAATGCTTCTATTACTACCCAAGTAAATCACATGGCAAATTGGGTACCACACCCTGCCCAAGTCACTTCCTAACAGCAATATGAAAAGTGTGGCCACGCCCTACTATAGATAAGCTAATGAATTTCATTATTCCCAAAATGCTATAAAAAGCCAAATTGTCTTTACCAGACCAGGTGAAAAGAAGTCACATTCTGTTGAGTCTTTTCATTACATCAATGAAAGACATTCCCTACATCCATAAGAAAAACAAATAAAAGGGCAAAAGTTAGCATCAATTATGGTTTAGAAGTACAGAGTAATATACCAACACATATAGGGAGGATGTGAGATTTTGAAGGAAGCTTCCAAAGCTGTTGTAGGTCACTACAGCATTACTGAATGCAGTAAAGAACAGCTCAGTAGCTCACTATATGGCAATATGAGCTTACAGCTTTAGAACCAAGAAAAAGCATCTAAGCATTATCCAACTCTAATTAGTTTAAAGCCCCAACTTCAAATACCATAAGAGGGGAGGACTATCCTTCGTTGGTCTCACTCTCTGTACACATGCTTAAAAGAAACCTTTATTTGAAGGAGATAGAATAGATTGAATTCCCTATATGAAGTTCTAGTCAAAAAAAAAAAATTCCAGCATACTTTTGATGTCTCTTTCAAGGGAAATCAATTAATCACTTGTGCTATATGAGGGAAAAAAGGATTTACCATCCTTGTGAACTTTACTTCCTATATGTAATTTCCTGGATTTTTGCAAAAATGCTAATATTCCTGTTAATTTCCCAAGCAGGAGAAAATATATTATTACAGATGGTGACTTTAAGAACTTTCTTTCAAAGACAAAAATCTAGTTTCTTACAGGTAATTTATTAAAGCTTAATTAATCTAAGTGACAACAACATGCAAGATTACATTTCACATGAGTTCTCTGTTTCAGTTAAAGAAATAATCACAAGAAGGAATTTTAGTATTTTTTAAATGATGTACAAAGCCTAAATCACAAAAAAATCCCATACATTTACTTTGTGGGTAAAATGTCTTTTCTAAATACAAATACATGTGACAAATACTCATAATTCATAAATGAATTTTTTTATTTTGTGCTACTCTGCCTGCTTGAAATGCATGGTTATGAAGTTTAAAAGAGCACAATCCAATTACTTGGCATTAAGTTTAAGATGGACAAAATTAAGCCAGCCCATTAAGATGGCTCCACACTTTCTTATCACTGGAACTGAAAATATCTATGCTGCCACCTTAACAACATAGAGTTGCAATGCCTGACATTTATAATCTGGCAGTTTTTTAGACCTAGATGAACTACTGCACTGTTTTTATGACCTGTAGCATCTCATAATATGTATGTTAACAGATTTTGTATAATGCAAAACTTTACAGAAAGCTATTTGGATGTTTATTTCTAAAAAAAAAAAATCTCAAGATGATTTGGATTATTGTTTACTGTACAAATAAAACTACTTCTACATTGACAGTGTAAATCAGTCAATAATTTACAATACTAACAAGAAGACTTAGAATATAGGACTGACTTCACAAAATCAACCAACCAACAATAATATAATCCAGACATGAGCACACACAAATGTTTATATACAACTACTTAATTTTTAAGTTGCTGATTTGAATATTTTATAGATATTATTGTAATTACTATAACACAAAAGAGTAAGAACTTCAAAAGCTGGTTGTATTTTAATATCAAAAATAGTGAGCAAAACCTTAATTGTGCTTAATATTTTACGAAAATATTTAAATTAATGTAAAAAGCAATATGATTATCTAGCAATTTACAAGAAAAATTAAAAACCCATGAAAATCACAAAACAAAGTGTTTGGCAAAAATGTAAATGTGATTTTAATGCAGTTCTTAGTTTTCACCTCAATCTTTAACCATGTGCAAAAGGCACTAGAGCTTTGAGTACATATCTTAAAAAAGAGAAGTATAGAATTATCACACTCAATAAAAAGAATGCTTAAATTGAACAAATTAGTTGCCAATAAGTTAGCTATAACAGGCAGCATGATATAGTGCAGTAGTGTCAAACTCAAATAGAAATGATTACTGAGGGACACAATTGACTTAGAAAACCACAAATTAATATTATCTACATTGTACTATATTTTTATTTTATTAAACATATCCCAATTCCATTTTAATCTGGTTGAGGTAGCATTGCAGAGTCTGCAGGCTGCAAATTTGGCACCTCTGGTATAGAGGGTAGACAGTAGGCCTTGAAGCCAGGAACATTCGGCACTTAGGCTCAATTCCTGCCTTTGACACATACTCTCTGGTCAAGTACCTTACCTCTCTGTGCCTTGGCAATTCTCTTAGACTGTCAGTTGCTGAGAGCATGCAAACCTGCATTGGTAAAGGGAGTTTCATCTCCTGGGATTTCCCTATACCAATGCAATAAAGGATCTAGTCCTTACCTCTACTGTTAGCTGTAGCTTATGATTCTTTCTATAAAGTCTAAACCAAAAATATATACTTTACTATGGCTCAGTCAATTTCTTCCCACACTGACAAACTGTTGTCATATGAAAGCAGACTGAACAGTTGATGGGAGTAGGCAGTACTTAAGAGAGGAAAAGTATTTATGGGAGTAGAGAGAATTTAAAGACTGTGCATGGTTTCCAGATAAGTCCTCTTTAAACATTCAAGTTTAAAAATATACATATTACTTACTGAAATTTAAAGGCAACCAGTTACTGCAGACTAGCAATGTCAAATTGGCTATACTTTACTTTTCAGAAATTATAAAAGTGAATGTTGATTTAAATTTCTATTTGTGCTATGAAAGTTTTTATCAATATGCTGCCATCTGCCCTTATGCTTTAAATGGATAATTGTTATTTCTCCTAAACCACTGTAACTTTAAATGTTAAATTACTTTCTGGAAACTAGAGAAAAAAATGCATATCACTTAGCTCATATACCACATGTTAATTATGTTCTCATGTTATATAGCGCCACTAACCCTTCAGAAGGTTTTCAAGTAATATATAACTTAGTCTTTTTCTATTTTCAAGTTCCTTGAAATGTTTAAAATAAAACTGGAAATGTCTATGAAATATAAAAGGGCTAGAAGCTTAGAGATAAATAGGATGATAGGTATTACAGTTCAACCCCTTCTGTTGACAAATAAGGAAACTGCTCTCACTGAAGCTGCCTAGCTAATGGTAGTGATGGAACTACCATTCCATCCAGATCTCTTGACTCCCAGTCCTTTGTTTTTATCATCAGGCTAAATGAAATAAAAATTCTTCTCACAGTTAACTTACCTACTAAAGGTCAAAAAAAGTCAATTACTCAGTTATTGCAACTTATCATAATATAGAGTTCTAAGTTCTTACAGTGCCTAGAACACTGATGTTTGTTACTGGGCTGGTGCCGAAACAATTCAATCAAATAAGTCAAAGTTGTTTTTTAAAAACACTCTTCAAACAAAACAACTGGTTGGCTGATTTCTTTTAAATTTTCAACCACTATTTTGGCACCATGTAAAACTTACAGTAAATAATAAATGCTGACATTTCCATTCAAAGTAACTTCATTACAAATACTGGCATGTAAGCTATATTCTCTAAACTTCATGCTTTTCATTTTACTTTCACTAATGAAAGTGAGGTCAAATAAAACTGTGAATTATAGCTTGTCACTAAAATAAACAAATGAAATAGATGAAAAAAATATGTTAGCAAAGAACAGCAAAGAAAATCTTAGGTCGATTGGTTCACATAAGAAACTACTGTAGTAATCCTCAGGCAACTGATCATCAGACCATTACTTCTATTTTCCCCTTTAAGTATAAATAGGTTTTCACTTCCTAATTACATGAACAATAAAAATGAGTACAAAAACCCCATTCCTTCTCATTAATTTTCTAATGTTTATAGATAACATCTATAAATTACATTTCCTGTTTATTTTCAAGTTTTAGACTTTCTACCTAAATATTCTTCAATTTATCCTTCTGGTTAAATATAGTCTAAAGCCAAAATCACCCAAGACTGTAAAGGAAAAAAAAGATCAGTCGCATGCTTGGTATCTACTTTACATTAGTCATATTATTTTACATTACGTAGATGAAAAATATGTAATAATGCTTTTTCAGATTATGACATCGTAAACAAAACCACGTTTATTGCTTCAACTGTACACTAAAACAGTTTAGACAGATTAACAGGCAGGAACAAAGAGAAGTCCAGAAGAGCTTAAGTTCACAACAAATTCAATCATAGTTCTTTCTGAGCAGAAGAATTCACAGGATTCTCTCTCCCCCAACATTCTTTATCAGTTGGGCACTCATATGGCCATTGTACCCTGCAAAAACTAAAGCAAAAAGCAAAGTTACCAGTTGGCAAAAAGAAAAGAATCTTCAAAGATGATTATTTTTAAAAAATTATTTTACCACGAGCTGTCTTAGCAACAAGAAAATAAAGGTACAAGAATAACTGTAATCCTCAATTCCTGTCAAAATGTCAGAATTCCTAGTGTCATTTTGTGAAGGTTTTGTGTTTTGATTTTCATTAACTCATCTTACTACACATTCCCAAAGAAGTATTTTTCATAATTTTCCCCTTTGGAAACCTCAAAGGCTTGGCCATTCAAACCAGTTTCTAACAAAACGGTAGTTCAAACCCCAGGCTGACAAATGTACATGTAACTAACATATCATTATTATTATTATGTAATGTTCTCAACCAAAAAAAAACCCTATTTCTATCACCTCTACACTTCAACGAGGTTAATAGCCACAAGACAGTGAGTTATTTCTCAGATAATAAAAGTACAACTGTATGTTAGGAAATACACTTTTTAAAGTTTTTTTTGAGAGGTATATTTAGCTACTGATAAATATAAATCATACCAGTATAAACAAAAACACCCTAAAAATTAAAATGCAAGGAAGGCATATGACAATTGTATGTATGTGTGTGTGCATATGTAGCTTCAAAAATGAGGTGAGTAATAGGAATAAAAAGGTTAAGTTACAAATTTGTCGGTGAAGATTCGAAGTCTTCAGATTTTTTTCTCCTAGAAGGAAACCAACTTCCAGTCAATTTCTTATTTAAAAATGAAAACAGCAGAATCTGGACCAGATCTGTGATTTCACTGATAATAAGAAACTACCAATTCAAGTGCACATTTTCTCTCTAACTTACAGTTAGAGAGCATACTTTAAAGAGCATACAGAAAGTCACAGGACTTACTTGCCCAGGGCACATAATTATTATCTGTCAGAAGCCACATTTTGACCCAGCTCTTCCTGACTCCAAGGCCAAGTTTATCTATCCACTAAACCATGATGCTATTCATAGAACTTAATGGTATCATATTCTCTTGCAAATATTTGGAAAACACCGGCTACTCAAAAAATAAAATGTTTAGAAAACCAGGAAGTATGCTTTCATCTTCAATATAAAAATTAATTTTTATTTTAAAGTTTTAGGTTTTGTGAAACTTACGAGAGGATAAGACAATTGTATATACCATATTAAAGGCATCAAGATTCCCTAATCATTTTGAATATTTGTCAAGAAAGTTAGAATACAGAATAAACACTAAATGTTAAACATGGTACTTACATCATCATATACAAAGTTCACAAATCCTTGTTGCATGCTGTCTCTTCTCCTAAAAAAATCTTCAAGAAGAAAGTCATTATAAATTTTTTTTACTTATTTTAGCAAAAATTGTATTTTTAAAATATCTGGTACAATTTTCAGAAGGTAATAGTTATACATGGAATTAAACAGGACCTTTAGAATTCTTAGAGACATCAACAAACCTTTCATGATTAAAGTCTTAACATTTTATCAGTTAAAAAATAGTCCTAAAATGTTTTAACATTTTAGCATTTTTAAAAATAGTCCTAAAACTTGAGCAAAATATGAGAAAACATCAAAATTATACCGGAAAGAAGTACTTAAAAACTAAAGATATAATTTATTCTGATAGTAAGTATTTAAGTACAAGAAAAGTTTGAACATTTTTAAATAGAAAAAAGAAATATAATTTTTTAAATCAATACCTGTCAATGCTCTGAGCTTCACACAGCAAGCAACATAATCATCAAAGAAGATTCTGCCATTCTTACTATAACGTTTTACGATGGCAGTTAAGGTCTGAGGACTTAACCTATAACCTAAATAAGAAAGAGGTAAAATAATGACCCATAAACCTTCTGAATCCTAAGAATATTCCTGTTGTTTTAAAAAGAATTCAAATATCATTCCATCCACATAGAAAATTCCCAGGGAAGAAATTCCCAGTATTGCTGCAGATCAGTAACTGTTTTGTAATTTGTCTTGGGGAGTTTACCTAGCTAAGAGACTAATCCAGGATCATGACCAATATATGTAAGAAGTAGGACTTGAGTCCAGGTCTTCTAAGCTCTTCTCTCTGCAGACTCACTCTGTTATAAAAGTCCCTATTTACTATGCCTCCTGCCTCTGCATTTCATCTTCCAGAAAGTGTCCCAAAAGATACCTTGTATATTTCTAAATCAATTCTACTGAAAGCTATATCACAGTTAATACTAAAAGCTACTTTCATTGACAGCATGACCATTCTCCCATTCATCTGCCCATGCACATAACTTTGGAATCATCCTGTCCTTTCCCCCACCGTTTACCTCCTATGTACAATCTTTTGCTAAGTCTCATCTATTTTGTTTTTAACTAGGAGGTCATAAACTTCTAAAAAATAAAGACTGTGCTAACTTATTACAACATAAATGTCTTTCTTTGTGAAACAAACCTTTTTACTTTTACTGTTTTAAAAACATTATTCGGAAAAGGGGTTCGTAAGTTTCAGACCATCAAACACGTTCACAATACAAAAAAGGTTAAGAACTGTGCTTCAGACTCCCCCCACTTCCAATTCACCTTTCACAGCACACTATGTAATCTCCCTAATAAAGATTTAATAGTATCACTTCCCCGCTCACCAACATTTATATTGTTTACTGATTGCTTAAAGACAACTCCTTACCCTGGTATTTGAGACCCTCCCTTATCTGGCTCTACCCTTAAAAGTAATATCCATCTTTTTTTCCAACCAAACTGGAGAACTTGACTCTTCCCCAAATCCCATCTCAGACATCTTCTACCTCCAAGCCAGGACTCTCAAACCTTGGAGAGACATCCTTCCCACCTCTGCCTACTGAAATCCTTCACTGTACCTCATGGTTCAACTTAAAAGTGATTTTCTCAATGACTTGATGACCCACATCCACTAACCAGAAGTGATATTTTTTCCTTGTATTTATCATATCACTTTTTTGACCTCTCCTATGCATACACTTCTACATAAAGGATTATGTCTCCCCCACACCCAGTCACCTTCTTGAATGAAGAAACCATTTTGATTTGTATACCTAGTAGAGCCTTGAACAAAACAGTCATTTAATAAACGTTTGCTGAATTGATACTAAACACAACACACATAGAATCTTGGCAGACAATCATCAGGATGTACTAAAGAGATCACCAGTTTTTCCTGTCTTTTAAAGTATAGCACAGATGATGGAAAAAAAGAACATTATTACACCTACCAAAAGTTTCATCTTCATTTCAAAATACTGTAATTACATTTAAAATATTTTATGGATTTTTTGCTAACATCACAGCAAAGTTTCCTGTTCTCTTAACCCTCCTCAAATATTAAAAGAATTGCCTCAGAAACGTGTGACTTGGTAGGACTTATTTCAGCTCTGGGAAGCCAAGGAATCACCACTGCTCCCCAGAGAGGCAGGCAGTTGAGCACTTTTATTTCCCCATACCCTAACCACTCATTCACTGAGTCTCTTCACAGCTCTGTCCCACCCTCAAGCTACTCAATTTTCACATTTGCTCTAGTATTTTGTCATATTCTCACTACCACCATATATTTCTGATACAGAAGACTAGGGACAACTGCGTAACTACAAAGGTAAAAATAAAGTCAACTAATGACACTGTGAAACTTTACAGTGATACTTTAATAAAAGTTAAACAATTGTCAAAACAAAGAGAAGAATTAAACCAAGAAATGTTGACAGTTAACCAATGAAATGTAAAAAATAGGTGTAAACATACTTTGAGTTTCTCCCAGTTTTATAGTTGTAGTTAAGATATGGTTCTTCAGGAAAATTCTGATGAATACCACTGTTTTAAACAAATTTCCTACACTACTCTCAAAAACATAAATGTGTTCCATTAATATAGCTAAATCTGTTTAATTTAAAAACAAAATTACTTTGTGTTCTATAAGAATCCATTTGAACAGACAGGATGATTGCCTCATTTGGAAAGTATATTAACTGTCTGAGATCATATTAAGAACCAGGCATCATTTTTTTTTAAACTCTAGATAGATCATAAAAAGAATTTAAGCTTCATGTGCCAAAGAAAATACATGTCTATGTAAGAATGAGAATCACCTGTTGATAAAATTATCAATTCAAATTGTTGTTAATCATAAAAAAAACTCAGCTTTCCTATAGTTAGTTAAATGTTATTACCACTGAATTGGACTTGTGAAAGGCCAGTCTGAGCTGTACTAAAGTGTACTTCTGAAAACTAACTCCTTCTACAAAAGGGCAGACAAACAATCAGTGCAAAACAGACTTAAGAGTTTTCCTTATTTAAATGCAATGCACTTTTAAGTCAGATTAAAGCAAGTTAATGAAAGCTAGTAATTCCTGTACCTTTTCATTAGAGCAGGCAGAAAAAGACCCTTAGTTATTATAGCTATTACTGTCAAATGTTTACTGAGCTGAACCTCTTTGAAAATACCATTTTGTACTGATTATTATTATATTATAGTTCATACTTTTTTACTTTGTAAGCACTTAAATGCCTGTGTGTAGGAATATCACAGAATACTCTTGCAAACAATTAAGAGGTAGAACAGATAGCCAAAATCTGAATTTAGTATAACCAAGTGAGGTTTTAATGGATTAAAAAATATAACAGTACTTAAATACAACCTGACAAAAATATAGTTGCAATAGAAAGCGTAAGTCTTTAAAAAATTTCTTTTGTAAACATTTCTAACTATCATGAATACGTATTTTCAGAATGTAGCAATTATAGGTAAATCACTTTGCCAAAGGTGTTCAATCTACCTCTGCAACTAGGGAATCAAAACCAGAAATGAGTGACCTTTGAAGCAAAATAAACCCCCTAGACTTTAAAGTACAACAAACTAATATTGAAATGAATTCCATTTAATCAGAAAAGGGCAGCCATCTAGTTAAAATGCTCACATTTCCATGGTTTCTTACCCATAGCTGCAATGACTTGACTCAGTTCATGAAGCTCAACTGTTCCACTTCGGTCCTGGTCAATCATCATAAAGTTATGCTTCCAGGCATTAAGAACTGCCCAAAGTTCCTTGAATTCATTAAACCCCATTTTTCCTGTGAAATCCCTCTGGTATTATTTTCTTAACAAAAATAACTGTCAGGAAGAATTCACTAAATGCAAAATTCTAAATCAATGAAGAGAAAAACACATAGTATTTCAACTCTATAAAAGTTCAGTAGTCATAGCCAAATTCTGCATAATTTCTATGCAAAACTCAGAAAGGTTGGCACTCAAAGAAGGTGTTACGAAATATTTTTAAACACTAGTTTCCCATAACAGTTTTAAACTACTAATTGGCTTAAAGTGATATTCAAAATGAAATTACTCTAAGTTATTCAATTTTCAATTCAAAACATTTTCTTATTTAAGGATACATCCAACATAGAGATCATAATTCTGCAGGTTTCCAAACTGAATGCTGAAAAATATAATGAAAAGTTGAAATGAAGATTGCTTGATATCACTGTTGACATTTTTGATAACTAATTATTATGCTAAGCATATATTTTAAAAAATCAAGAATCAAAAATTTAAAAGTAGAAATCTTATATAATTACCAAGATTCCTAATGAGATACTAAAACTCTAACTTCTAAAATTATCCATTTAGGCTAGCTGGATATGATCCATTTTAGTTTTTCAATTATTTATGTACTGCAAATACTAGCTTGAGTATCGGTTACTAATTTTAACAGTTTAATATTCCCCCAATAGGACAACCGTGAAAATATTATGTTTATGCTAAATCTTCTGAAATTTGTTTTAAGAGAGATGAAGTAAAAACCATAAATGCTCTGAATATAAATTTTAAAATATACTTCAAGTTAAAAGTGATCTTCATTTATTCAACAAACATTAGGGACATACTATGAGCATGGCGCCACTTTAGATGTTAAAAATATAAAGATGAAAAGAAACAGTCCTTGATGTCAAGTTCTTGCATTCTATTTAACAAAGAGAAGAATAACATGGCTAAGAAAATATAAACTTGTTGCAGGAGACAGAGAACACTAATAATTTTGGCAGGGAAAGGGAGGAAGAGCTGGATAAGGGAGAAGCAATCAAGGTCTTCACTAAAGTGGAGCAACTGAACTGAGTCTCAAAGGCATATAAGGATTCTGAAAATAAGAGAAGCCATGAATGTAAGGACTCTTAAAATGAGACAAGGAAGTCATGAAGAGCTTGGGCCATCCAACCAATATCTGAAAAAAAAAAATCTCCTCTACAATTTAACTGACAAGTGATAACCCAAGGTTTGCTTGAAGACCTCTCTTAACTCTTGAATGGAATAGTCTGTAGGGGCCTATTACTTTAAGATTCTTATTTCTGGATATGTCAGAAATTTCTGGAAACTACATTAAGATTGTCTTTGAGCAGACTAAATAATGCACTGCTAGGCTAATGCAGCTCAAAATTATAAAGTGTTTAATAATCTGAAAAACACAAGCCAAAAAGACAAAAGTTTCCATTAACAGAAGAGATAAATTTATTTTTCATGTTTAGTATGAGACCCTAGAAATGTATACAGTGTATTAAATAAAAAAGGAATGAAGGGCCAAATAAGTCTTAAAGAGAATTAATTTTCTATTTCAAAAGCAAAAAAGATAGATCTTACGAGAATAAGTTCCACTAATCCCAGACTGTGTTAAACATCTCTGAAGCTCTTCGGCATCCACTTCACCATCCTGCAGAAAAAGTTAACAATTCATATTCACAGAAGAATACAGAAAAATATCAATTTGGTACTATGACCAATAAAACCGGCATGCTTTTGTGTAATTTTCAACTATGAAATAAAATAGAAAATAATTACAGAAATAAAATATTTTTGTGGGACCTGCATAAACTATTTTTTCTAATAACAATGTAATTTTATGCTAGTGTTATAATATTTTTTATATAAAAGTTTCTACATTGATCTGGACAACACGGCAGTCCTCCTTACAGTACAGTTATATTTTATGCCATTGACAATACATTCATTTACACAGCAGATGGAGAAAAATTATTAAATAATTTATCCTGAAAACGCTCAAGCACATCATAACTCAAGTTTTTGTTTCTTTGGGATTTTTTTCTGAAAAAAAAGAAATCAAAGAAAAAATTTTACTTTTACTTGCCATTCCCCTGTTGAAATTTCAGGGCTCCCCTGTAGTTTTGTTGCTTTTCATCAAGTTATTACCTAAAGATGCTCAATCAGGAGCTAAACATTTTGTGTGGCAAAGAAACTAACAATAAAAATAGGAAACCAAAAACAGGAAAGGAGCTAATATCAACTATGGTAAAAGCCTTAGCCATGCTCTAATCTTGTACTGTCTCATTCCATTCCTGCAAACCTATTTTGAGGACATAAAAACATGGAATTAATTCAAATAAAGGAATATTTCACACAATTACATCAAATGCTAGAGCAGAAATAGGAGATATGAGAGCAGGACAAGATAGAAAATCTGAAAGATACAAATCCCAAAGGAGCCAGGTATCTAAATTACATAAGACCACTAAATAGCTTTCAGGAAATCTGATACTTAGAACTATTATAAATACTTATGCTGTGAATTTATTATAATTTTGTCTCTAGCAAATGAATCCTGAACACAAATTCAAATGTACTAAACAGGGAAAGGAAAATGTTGTGAAAAGTCCCAGGATCATGTATACACGTTTTCCCTGTTCAGAGATTCCTGAAAGATCTTGGTTCCCACAGCACTTTTATCTGCTCTTAACTCTAAAATTTTGCATCCCATAAACATAAAAAAACCAATCTTTTAAATTAACCACACTAAAGTTATTAGAATTCAAAGTTTTCCCTCAAAATCACAATAATTGGCTAAAGAATGAATTTGTAATATAGTCTACTTTAACCAGAAGAAACAGTTATATCTCTAATATGGGCCACAGGGCAACAGTTTCTTAACATAATTATCCTGAAAGCCCCCTTTAAAAACCCTTGGGTACTGTTCTAAGGCAACCTGAATTGCCATCATCAACAGCAATGACAACAAATCAAATGCAGCCTAATATATTAAAACTCACTAAATACTACCTTACTAATAAACTTTACTTACTGTTAAGTTTTTTTTCTTTCTGAAGAGAAAAAATCTAAAGCCATTAGGTTCTTTTTTTAATTACTCCAAAAACGGGGGTGGGGGGGAAGGTAAAATTCCCATTTCTACCTTTTTTTTTTTTTTTTAAGTTTTCTAGTTGATTACAAAGAGGGAAGAAGAGTATATGAAATCAACGACTATGTTCTTTGGGAAAGAATGGGAACACTTCTCTAGTGAAAGGATTAAACTAACAAGAGCTTTTTAAGCCTCATCACAGCCTTCCAGCCTTCCTTCGATTTTCATTCTATATTCGCCTAGGAACAATATAGACAAAATAAATTCATTCAGTCATACGTTTTTAGAAAGGAAGAATTTAACTTTTTAAAATCTGTATTATTACAATGGCAAAAATGAAAGAAAATTAATCTGAAGTGACCTAGCGGCATAAATCAGAAGTTGGGCTCAAACTTGTTTTATTACCTTCACCTAAAGCTAAAGAAAATGGGGTGGGGGAAGACTTCAGCTAAGAGAAGAAGTATACATAAGCACTTTTACTCTCACAAGAATACAGAAGAAACCTAGAAAGATATCTATAGTGTAAGATTGTTTTTAAAAGAAAAGGAATAGCACTTAAAAGGTTATGGGTTTAATAGATACCCAAAAGTTAGGGACAAAACTAAACTTATTTTGAGTTGAAAAATAGTATTGCATTTCTGAGTCTTTTGTTGACTAAGTCCCATTGAAAGCAGAATGAAAACTCAAAAACACAACTTCAGCACTTGCCCTCCCCACCCACCCAAAAAAAAAAAGCGAGAAGAGAAAAATTCAATAAACTCTGTGTGTCAAATTTCTACCTGCTCAGTTCTCTGCAAGTCAAGGCCAGCGCTTCCATCACCCCACTGGTCTGCTTTGCTACATGGTAGATGACAGACTGTGGTAATGTGCCTCGTACATCAGGAGTGAGTATGTATTCCCCCTACAAAAAACTAAATTTACTATGATATTATCATAGTTGAGAATTAAATGCTTAAAAATCAGGAAATTCTTCATTGTATTTCCCATCAGGTCCTTAGCAATTTAAGTGTTATCACCTCACCCAAATAAAGATCTTTATTGAACATTCATTACAAAGATCTTTATTGTGTAGCTTCCATGATTTATAGTAAAATACATAAAATCTTAAAATAAAAAACTTGCTGAGTCAAGATATACTCATCCTGAGTATAGGAATGTCTTTTCAAAAAGTAAACTGCTAAAACAGGCCAGTTATTTTATCCTATAAATGTAAGATCATCATATATAATTGGAATAAGTTTGAGGAATGGAAAGAATGAAAGTTGGCAATAAAAGTTACAAATAATACTATGACAGATCTTATTTATCACTTATTAAGAAAAAATTTAAAAAGACAAAGGCTAGAAACAAAAAGCACATTTGTTTTTCAGATTACAGATTCAATAACAAGTTCACAATGCTTTCTCTGAAAAATCTTGTTAGAAAATTCTGCTACACGTTAATTCTATACAGACAGAGAAACAGAGAGAGAAAACATTTGGAAAATATAACCTATGAGTAAAAACTAGGAAGCAAAATGGAAAAAGATCTGCTCCTCTACCATCAGTTTGAATTAATACTATAGAAGCAAGAAAGTGGATTATATAGTCTATTCCTTGCTTTCAAGGATGCTCATCCATTAAGTATATCTGACTGTCACAAATTTATTATCTCATGCTTCTCAGATTTATCACCAAAGAAAAAAGTAAAGTATACTTTATTACATATAAGCTGGAGGTTTTACATTTATACTCTTATAACTACAGACCTTCATTTCTAAAGTAGGATCAATTTATATAAATATATAAAATACTCCACTGCCTCCTAAGTCAAATGGGAACCAAAAGAAGTTGACCTGGCAATTCCAGAAAATTAGGCTGGCTTTGAATATTATAATTGTTCCTTTTAACCCTTTTAAGAGGGCTAAAAGTATTACAGAGTTATCAGAAGAACAGATATACTAGTTTTCTAAAACAAAATCTGGGGTGTTTGGCAAGACAAAAATGAACAAGGCTTTGAAAGTCTTGTTACAAATATATCTTATTTCCTAAAATTTGGATCATTTAAGAAAATCCAAAGTCAAGATGGACAACTGAGTCATTGTCTACTCTATTAGAAATAGCTCTAAAGAAAAGGAGGTGGAGGGATGGGAAGGGAGCTGTCATTCTTTCTAAGATAAAACCTTGATTTCTATGACCCTCTGTACCTTGGGCAGGAGAAGTCTAATTCTTAAACAGGTGATAATTAGGTTATAGCTAGACAGTAAAAGCAGATGTAACAGTACTAGAGAACCATGTATAGAATAGCCTATGAATATAATAGTAGTAACAAGGATAGTAGTACCTCTTATTGAAAGAATAAGCCCTGCTTAAATCTCAGCTTTCTAGACGGATTCATGCACAAAGAATCCAGCTGTTTGGGCTTTGCTTTTTCATGCTACAGATACTTCTGATATACTAAACTGTGCAAAACTGTATATATAGTGTATAAAATATTAGCACAACTTCCCATTTATTTTCAATAGCTCATTTTAAAAACTATGGCCAAGATGCATGCATATTACAGCTGTATATTACCAAAAACTTTATTTTTAAAAAACAAGATTAATAATTTACTGGAATTACAGACACCCCATAATCCAGAGAGGTATTTTATGTTTTCCTTCTCTGACCCACCCTCACCCTTAACCCCCTCCCACCTCCCCTGCAAAACCAGGGACATATACATACAGGGGCAGAATTATCTGTAGTAATTCTTAATCCTTTTTTTCCTCAGGTTGGCTTTTATGTGTCACAATACCTTCTTTTGGTCTGTCTCCCCCTGTGAATATTTGCTATTTGCGCTGAAAAATTAAGCTTGGTGTTAAAATTACATTAGACAAAAGATAAACAGGATACTTACTCTCCTTTTGGGGAGTGGGGGAGAGGAAGTAATGATGTCTACCATTTTAAAGCCAACATACATGATTTTGGATTATCTGCACTAACACTCTCACCCCTTCTTTAATATGCATAACTTAAAGTTGATCACATTCCTACTTCTGCTTCCAATTCTATTCTGTTTTGTTAAAGTGAATAAACAATTCTAGTTACAACAGCAGTTGAAAAGAATTGCCAATCTTTTCTATTCAAAAAGAATGCTTACTTTTCAAAGTCCTTACAAGCCCTACTTTCCAAATAATGGCCTATTTACCTTAAAAAAAAACTTCAGATTTTGACAAGCCAATTTTTAAAAATTTTGATTGCTACAATTTATCCATAACAATTACAAAAGTTATTATGTACCCACAACGTACTAGTCACTGTGGGAAATTCAAGTTAGTTAATCTCTAACTTTGAAAAATTTAAAATTTATTTGAAGGAACAAGACAGGCACATAAAAAAAGGAATTATAACAAGGTAAATGCTATATGACTAATAGACAGTAAATACTAGAAATGTTCAAAGGAAAGAGATAATTTTTCTGTACTACATATACATCTTGATAAGTAGACTTTTAACTGATGAGAAGGAGGAGAAAAAGGGAAAAACATAAGGAAGAAAGAAGTAGTTGACATGAACAAAGGACTGGAAGTGGGAAAGGAATCCACAGGTTGATGAAGCTTGCAGTAGGAAACCATTAAAGGGTTTGAGATTAATAATACAATCAAATTAGTGCATTTGCTGGATGTATTTGCTTGTAGTATAAGCTGAATCAGAAAGTATTTACATAGGAGACCATAGTTAAGAGACCAACAAAATGGTCCAGAGAGTTGAGAACCTGCACAAGCACAGTGGCAATCAGAACAGAAAGAAAAACTATACGTGCCAGAAAATGTGATGGTACAGCCAATAGGTCTTAGTATTTAATGGACATAGGAAGCAAGTGAGAGGTCTGAGTCACAGATTCAACAGAAATATATCGAAGACTGGGTAAATAGAGAAGCAACTGACTCAATATTTTACGTGTTAATTTATGGTAAAATTTGGAGTGTGCCCCTACAACTGCTCTCAACTTCAATAGCTTTCTCCTCATTTTACCCAGAACCTGGCCTCCACATCACTTCCCAGTCACCACTCCAACCCCTTACTTCCAGTTCACTTTTATGTGTTTTCTCCTTCCTATATAAGCTTCCTGAAGGCAAGGACTATATTGCAAAAGCAAGGTATCTTACTTTATATTTGTATATCCAGTGTTAGTAGAGTGAGTGCTTAATAAATATACTACAGATCTAATAAAAAGATCTTATTATTGTGTTCATCCTTCGTTTTCAAAGAAGACCTTGTCATCAGAACAAAGATGACATGACTTGCACTTGACTTTGTTTTGAGTGAGGGAGGGCTGTACAGGTCACCAGCCTCACTTCTCCTCCAGAGTCATCTGAATTCGTCAGGATGAGTAGAGAAGGCCTTTTCAGGTACCCACTTAGCGGGAGTTTAACGCCCATTCAGTGAATAAGCCTGTTTAAGAAGTAGTCAGGGAATGGACCCTTTAATGAACCAAAGTAAAAAATAACAATCAAGGTGCGAGGGAAAGCGAAACAGTTACTATTGATAATCACTGTAAGCCAAAAGGATGCAGAGAACAATTATTAAGTGGAACTTGGGCAGGGCCTGTCGTTGTCCAATGTATGGGCTTCGGAGTGCGCTGGGTTGAAGGTTTGGGTGGGGAGGGGAGGGGAGGGGAGGGGGGGAGGAGGGAGGGAGGGAGGGAGGGAGGGAGGGAGGAAGGGAGGGAGGGAGGGAGGGAGGGAGGGAGGGAGGAAGGAAGGAAGGAAGGAAGGAAGGAAGGAAGGAAGGAAGGAAGGAAGGAAGGAAGGAAGGAAGGAAGGAAGGAAGGAAGGAAGGAGAAGAAAGGAGAAAGGGAGACAGAAGGAAGAGGATGAACAGAGTTACCCAGCTATCTGGGTCCCCACTCAGGCAGCTTGGTCTACTCACAGGGTGTGTTTATCCTTTGTTTTCGAAGAAGACCATGACATCAGAGAAATGATGACATGACTTGTACTTGATTTTGTTTTGGGTGAGGGAGAGCTGTACAAGGTCGCCAGTCTCACTTTCTCCTCCTGAGCCATCTGGGAGATGCTTTATATAATAACTGAGTCTCACAATAACTCTGAGGTAATTACTATAGACATTAACCTCATTTTGCAGAGGAAGAAACTGAGACGCAAAGGATAGGTGACTTATTTGTGGTCTCACAGCTAATAAGTGCCAGAAATAGGATTAGAATCCTTGTCTACCTAGGTCCAAGTCACAGTTTGGTCTCTATAAAGAGAATCAACCCCCTAGGTTTCCCCAAATCCTATTAAAAATAGTAAAAAATAATAAATAAAATAATTTTGATTATATGAAATTTTGACTAATAAAATAATGAAAAAAATAATCGCTGGATGAGTTACACATATCTATTACCAAGTTAGAAAAAGCAATGGAATAGAAATGTACTGGGTTCTATCCACATCTGGAGTAGTGAGTCAATGACTGACTAAATAAATCATAAATGAAAAATGCTATTACCAATTTCTAAAGAAAAGTTGTACTGACTTCTCCTGGGGTAGTGACATTTGGAACTTGCTACCTGTCTAACCCACTGGTACTTCTGAAATATTACTAATATATTATCGAAATCCTTTTCTCACCTCTATAAAGA
Organism: Bettongia penicillata ogilbyi; assembly: GCA_023548195.1. Lineage (NCBI taxonomy): Eukaryota > Metazoa > Chordata > Mammalia > Diprotodontia > Potoroidae > Bettongia > Bettongia penicillata. The sequence goes on along the minus strand of JAJHZJ010000401.1, from coordinate 8,875,036 downwards.
GCTTATATGCCTAAGTAGTTTTTGTTTAAAAAAAAAAAAGTTTTTTGACAGGGGAGAGTGGCTTGGTACAATGCCCTAAGAACATTAAAAACTAAAAATTTCTTTACAAGGGAGGGTCTTTTGGATTAAGTGACTGATGACTGGATCTTAGAAAAGATTATTGGTAGGATTCTTTTGTTGGAGGAGAGGGGAGTGGTCATAGAAAAAAGAAGACCCACTTCTCACTGTGATTAAAAATCTTCTAGATGCACAGATATAGAATAGGTCTAAATATAAAATATATTACCTACCCATCAACTGCTTGCTAAATATCTCAACTTGTATTTCACATGGATTTCAGCTAGATTATCTACCCAAACAGAATTCATTAAACCCCAAACCCATCCCTTTTCCAAATTTCCTATTTCTAAGGAGGATACCATCCTTCCAATTCCTCTAGGTACACAATCATGAGTCACCCTATATTCTTTCTCCAAACTACCCCCACTAAATATCTAATCAGATGCCAAGTCTTATCTATTCTACCTGTACAACATTTATTGTATTGGTTCCCTTTTTTGCTCTCACATAGCTACCACACTAGTTCAGGTACTTGTCATCTCTAGTGGAGTCAGGCTCTCTTCATTATATGGAGAAGTGAACTCAAAAAAAACCCTCTGCAGAAACTTCCTCCACCTCCTTATTGCAAGAGTTCCTAATTAGTGTCTACTTATTTCCAATCTCTTTGCCTCTATCATCCATTCTACAGTACTGCCAAAATAACATTCCAAAGACACAGATTAGATCACATTACTCCACAACTAAAAAGTCTTCAATGTCTCCCTAGTTCCTTTAGCATAAAATGCAAGTGTGGCATTAAATCCCTTTACAATTTCATTTCAGCCTACTTTCCTAGACATTTCACATTGCTTCCCTCCAGGTATTCTACGTTAAAGTCTATGTTCCAGGGTCAACTATATGCTAGGCACTGTGTTAGGCATGATGGTGACAATACTAACAACAGAGGCTAACATTTATATAGCCAGGCACTTACTAAGTGCTTTACAATTGTCATTTCATTTGATCCATATTCCCCATTTTATAGATGAAAAACCTGAGACAAACAGAGGTTAAGTGATTTGCCCAGGGTCACACAGTTAATAAGTGTCTCAGGCTGAATATGAACTCAGGTCCCTCCAGACTGAGGACCAGGATTCTATCCACCATGCCGCCTAGACACCTAGTTGCACCATGCCACCTAGACACCTAGTTGATATAAAGACAAAAATGAAAGTCTCTTTCCCCAAAGGATCTCCCTAACAAAAGAGACACCATTTACATGTATAAGCAAATAAAGAATTAAACACAAAATAAATTCAAGGCAGTTTAGGAAGGGAAGACACTAGCAAGTCATTGAAAGAGCACAAAAGGCTTCATGTAAAATTATTTTAGCTTAGTCTCAAAAGTTTTCATTGTTATTCATTTTTCAGTTGTGTCTGATTTTTCATGATTCAATTTGGGGTGTTCTTGGCAAAAATACTGGAGTGGTTTGTCATTTATTTCTTCTAGCTCATTTTACAGATAAGGAACTGAGTCAAACAGCATTAAGTGATTTGCCCAGGGTCATACATCTAACAAGTTATCTGAGTCCAAATTTTAATTCATGAAGAGGAATCTTCTGGACTCCAGGCCCAACACTCTCTTATCCACTGCACCACCGAGCTGCCCCTTACTTGAAGGAAGTAAGGAATCTATAAAGCAGAGGTGAAGAGTAAGAGTATTCCTGGTCTCTAGGCAAAAGACAAAGGTCTGGAGCCTGGAGATGAGTGCAGTGTGTAATGAACATGAAGTTCAGTTTGGCTAGACCGCACGCACAGTAAGAGTTCTTATTCTTTTTTGGTCATAGACCCATTGGGCAGTCTGCTATTTTACTGTATTCATAACTGAAGAAAATGCTACATTTCAAATAGAGGGTAGTGAAAATAACATCAAATTGAGAGATCACTTTGAATCTTTCTAGGGACCCCCAATTATGAACTACTGACATAGAATTTGGAAAAGAGCAGATTATAACAACATTTACAGAGTTTGTAAAATGCTTTACAAATATTACCTCATTTGAGTCTCCCAACAACCCTGAAAGCTAGGTGCTGTTATCTCTATTTTACATATGAGGAAATTGAGGAAAACAGCAGTTGAGTTACTTGCTACGATCACATAGCTAGTAAATGTGTGAAGTCTTATTTGTACTCAGATGTTCCTGACTGCAGGTCCCGCACTCTCTATCCCCTACACTACCAAATAAGAGTGTGTGGAGAGAGAGAGAGAGAGAGAGGAGGAATGGAAAGCTAAATTTTCTGTAGAAAAAATATATTGCTTTAAAATCAGCTAAATATTTTCTATTCAGCAAAGTTCTTTTTTAAAACATATTTATTTTCATTTTCAACATTCACTTCCATAAGAACAGAGTACTTTTAAAGAGTGAGAAATTGTTATTTTTACTAGACTAATGTTGGTTGAATTAGATGAAGACCAAGAAATGTTTGCTAGCTTTGTATTTTTACTACTGTTCAAGAAAATATCTTAAATAAATCTTAACTACTGTGTTCATTGTTAAAACAAAACAGAAGCAAAAAAATGTTGTTACAACAGAAGCTATTAAATGTTACTTATTTTGGTGGTAAAGTGGATACAGAACCGGACCTGGAGTCAAGAAAATTTGAGTTCAAATCCATAATCAGACATTAACTAGCTATGTGACCCCAGACAAGTCACCTGACCTCTGTCTTGTCTTAGTTTCTTCGTCTGTAAAACAGATATAATCATAGCACGTATTGCACAGGATCGCTAAGTGCTTCGCAAAGTTTAAAGAGCTAAACACTTGCTAGCTACAATGATGACTGATGGTGGTGGGTTACTTTCTGTTATAGATAGTTTCTCTTGCCAATAAAGTATAGAAGCTTAACTAAGTACAAGTATATGAAAACAGGCGGAACAAAAAAAGAAACAAGGAGAGTTAGACATTAGTGAAGATTTTCCTCTATTCCTCTCGTGTTGGATAAATCAGTCTGCTAATCTCATATCTTGGAGTTCCTGTGAGCTAACTGCCATGGTAGGTGGGTAAAGGAAAATTCGGTGGGAAAAATTAAATTATATTCACTACATTAAGGTGAGATGAGTCAGGTTTTGAAAAACCAAGAGATATTTTCAAGTTATTCATTTCAGAGTTTCTGTTTTTGTCATTTAGCAAAATAGGAGAAAGATGTGATAACTTAGGGAATATCTGTACGAAAATGAAAGGCAATATTTAGTTGTTTTTAAGATAGTATAGAAAAGTCAATTCAGGAAAGAGAGTTTGCTCAAACCAGAAAAACTTAGTAGCATATGTATTCATACTTTATCTCTTCATAACCCAGAAATAATATGAATAGATCTTAAGTAGGAATTCTCCAAAAATCTCTTTTTGAAAGAACTATGTTCAAAATTAAATATCTAATTTTAAGGCAATAAAGTGCCATACACACAAAAAAAATGAGCTTATCTGTTTCTAAATAACCTATCTGGTTTTTATAAGAATGTCAGTAAGTACAAAAATGCATTTTGATCAGGTTGAAAAATAACAGATTTTATACTCACTATAATGCCTATTACAGTTAAAGATGGTCCATTGTTGGTTGATTAATGACTATGGACAATGTATTTATTTCATAAGTATTTATATTTCATATTTCTTAACCTGGCGTCCATACCCATGATTCTGTTTTAATATTTTAATAATTGCATTTCAATATAATTGGTTCCCTTTGTAGTCCTACATATTTTATGTATTTAAAAATATTATTCTGAAAGGGATTCCATATATTTCACCATACTAGCAAAGAGGTAGTCACTATTATGTAATTAAAAAAGGTTATAAATCCTAACTTTAGGTTAAGAGGAAGCCTGTTTCAAAAGGATATGAGCGAGATTAGCTGCAGATGAGTCTTTGCTATTATAACTAAATTCTGGAGAGTGTTAAGGTAGATAACTACCAACAACAGAACTCTGAATAAATATAATGCTGGCTCAGCTCTATGATCAAAATTTCCTTCAAATCTTTGTCCTCAAGACTTTATGTTAGAGTGCCCATTAAACTCCTGCGTGAGATGTGACTACATAAGATCCGTACAATTCCGAGGCCCTAAAACTGATAATATATCTATTTGCCTGAAGGAAACTGTAAAAGACTGTTCTTTCTCCCCTTAACTCTTTAATATTATAATTTTTTCTGTTGCTGTTATATTTTAAGAAATGACGGTTGAATTTTTAAGTCCTTTACAACCAAGATAAGGTCAGAATGGGTACATGACTTAGATGTGAAGGATGATTCCATAAGCAAATTAGAAAAGCATGGAAAATTTTGCCTGTCAGATATACAGACAAGGGAAGAATTTAGGACCACAGACATAGAGAGCAGTAGGAAATGTTAAAATGATCAATCTTGATTATATTAAATCGAAAAGTCTTTGCACAAACAAAACCAATGCAAACAAAACTAGAAAGAAGAAAACAGAAATTTTACAGTAAGTTTCTCTAATAAAGGCCTCATTTCTCAAATACATAAACAACTGAGTCAAATGCATAAGAAAACAAGCCATTCCCCAATTGAGAAATGGCCAAAGAATATGAAAAGGCAATTTTCAGACAAAGAAATCAAAGCTATTTGTAGAAATGCTCTAAATCACTATTGATTAGAGAACTGCAAATTAAAACAACTCTAAGTACCACCTCACACCTATCAGAATGGCTAACATGACAGAAAAGGAGACTGATGAGTACTGGAGGGGATATAGGAAAATTGGGACACCAATGTACAAATGGCAGAGTTGTAAACGGATCCAATCATTCCAGAGAGCAATTTAGCACCATGCCCAAAGGGATAAACTGTGCATAGCCTTTGATCCAGCAATACCACTACTAGATCTGTATCCCAAAGAGACTTTTCTTAAAAAAGGGAAAAGGACCCCATTTGTACAAAAACATTTATAGCAGTTCTTTTTGTAGTGGCCAAGACCTGGAAATTGAAGGGATGTCCATCCATTTGGGAATGGCTAAACAAGTTATGGTATATGACTGTAATGGAATACTATTGTGCTACATTTAAGAAATGATCAACAGGATGATTTCAGAAAAACTGGACTGACTTACATTAACTGATACAAAGGGAAATAAGCATAGCCAGGAGAACATTGTACACAGTAACAGGAATGTTGTATGATGAACAATTGTGAATGACTTAGCTATTTGCAACAATGCAATGATCCATGACAATCCCAAAGGACTCAATGATGAAATTTTGTCTGAATACAGACAGAAGCACACTATTTTTCACTTTCTTTTTTTTGTTTACTTTTTTTCCCCACAAAATGACTAATACGAAAGTTTTTTTATGATTGTACATGTATAACCTGTATCAGAATGCTTACCAGAAGATGGGAGGGGAGGAAAGGGTAGCATTTGTAACTCAAAACTTTTTTTAAAAAAACAACGAATGTTAAAAATTGTTTTTACATTTAACTGGGGAGAAAAATAAAATATTATTTTAAAAAATACAGTAGATAGTATATACCAAACACAAGAAAAATTTTAAAATTTTGGTCACTTGAAACTGTAGAAAGTACCTGAATTTACCAAAAACATTAGAACATATCCTGAAGAACAAAGCCATTTAAATAAAAGATTAAACAAAAAATCAAATAATTTTTTGAAAAATATTTATCTGCTAATATCTCTTAAAGGGTTAAAACTTTAAAAGATATTCACCATTGGTACAACCATTATGATAATTTTAAATGTTAACTTTATCAAATGACCTTTATATTTTAACATCATTTTTTTATATTATTATTATCTAATACACATAACCCACTTATACCACAAATTCCTTCTTGACTAATTTGAATCAGTTAGGCAAAGTGACTTTTGGTTCAAAAAAGCAAATCTGTAATCTACGTGGCTTATGTGGCATACAAATCTTTGTCTAATCTGTTTTTCTACCAATAATTCACTCAGATCACTAACTCTTTCCCAATGGACTTTGTCCAGTGATGCTTCTAACCTCTATCCACTTCCCTGGCTTCCCTTCTTTACAACCCATCTACGAATTCCAACGAAGTCTTCACTGTGTGCTAGAGATTGTATATACTGAAGCAACAGCAGTAATAAATAGTATTTATATAACTTTTTAAGGCCCACAGTTTACATATATCATGCTGATTGAGCTTCCTAATAACATTGTAAGATGATACTATGAGTATTATTATTACTCCATATTACAGATGAGGAAATAAAGGTTCAGAAAGGTTAAGTAACTTGCCTATGTACATATAACTATTAAGTGTCAGAAATATAGCCAAACCAAGGTCTTACTGATTCTGAGGCCAGCATTTTATACACTAAATGCAATAACATATGGGATTTTCCTTTCATCACAATTCTGTGAAGTATACAAACAAATAAGTATGCTTTTTCCCAGAATTCATCCTTCTTGAATGCTCTGCATCCTTTGACAATATAACTCCTCCTAATATTCGCTTTTCTCTAGGTTCTCTTGACATTGCTTTCATTGGGTTCTCCTCCTTGCTGTCTGACCCACTCCTGAATACACTTTGCTGGCTTTTCATCCAGGTCATGTCCACTAATCCTGATTGTCCTCTAAATGCTCTTTTTAGGCCCACTTCTCTTCAATGCTTTATCCAAATTGTACTCATAAAAGTAATTATTTTTAACCCCATGTTCAAGACCTCAGATTTATTCCTATTAAATTTCCTCTTATTGGACTGAGCTCAGCATTCTAGCTGGTCAAGATCTTTCTGGATTCTGATTTTGTTAGCTATACCTACTACCCCTGCTAGATTGGTACCTACTACCTGAAAATTCCATCAGCATGCCATCTAGGTCTTTATGCAAATCACCAATAAAAACAATTACTCAGCACATGGTTAATAATAAACCCTTAAATTCTTTAAAGATTATACTAGAGATCTCAACTTCCTTCAAAGATGACAATAAAACATTAACTAATCTCTCAGTCTGGTCACTCAACTATTTCCAAACTAACTTAAAACTCTACTGTTATCTACCTCTCATCTTTGCATTTTTTCCATAAGAATAACATGCCAGACTATCAGATGCTTTATGGAAAGAGGAGGAAGGAGGAGAAAGGAAGCAAGAAGGAGTGAAAAGAGGAGAGAGAGGAGAGGAGGGAGAGAGAATAAGAGAAAGACAACATTCCTCCTGCTTCTTATCTCCAGTTCTGTCCAAATAGGGAATAAAACAAGACGTGAAATACATAGTTACTTTGCCTAGCTGTTAACTAACCACTGCTTTAGTTAATATATTGTCAGATTTTGCCAGATCTAACTCAAGAGATCAGTTAACGTGGACACTTACACATCCTTGATGATACTGAAGATGATGGAGGTTACTTCTCCTTAATGCATTGATTTCCATGAATTATTTTAAAGTTAAATTTATCAGATTTATATGTATTTATGCCTCAAGCAAGTGTCTGTTCAGCAGGGAGGACTGTTTCTTTCGGACTCAGTTATCATATTCTTCCTGTATTTGATATCATTATTCCCAAAATGTACATAGTAACCACAGCATATACATAAAATAGTCAAATAAAAAAAGAATTTCATCATTAAAGGTTTTCATGGTGAAAAGGGGTGTGGTTATGACAAAAACCCAGAAGAAAAGAATGACTTTAAAACATCCACAAAAATTCAAAAGCAAAACACAGCATAGGCACAAATTCAACCAGAATTCCTATAAGAAATGAAATAAGAGTTAAACCTTGCCCAAATAATAAACTCCTTGAAAATTAGAATGGACCAAATAGAAGTCAATGACTCCATGAGGTAACAAGAAATATTAAAACAAAAGACTGAAAATACAGAAGTTATAAGATTATATCTCACAGAGCAAAAACAACTGACCTGGAAAAAAGGGGGGAAAAATTTAAGAATCATGAATACCATGACCAAAACAAAATCCTAAACATCATAATTTAAGAAATCTCAAAAGAAAACTACTCAGATCTCTTAGAACCAGAGGGAAAGATGGTAAACACAAAGAATTCACTAATCACCTCCTGAAAGAAATCTCAAAATGAAAACTCCTAGGAACATCATAGCTAAAAATCAGTTTCCAAGTCAAAGAAAAAATACTGCAAGCAGCCCAAAAGAAAGAACTCAAGTACTAAAGAGTTCCAGTGTTCAGGATCACACATAATTTAGGAGCCACCTGGACTATACAGGAAAGGAGAACTTATATTCCAGAATCAAAGTATTTGTAATGAAACAGAGGACTTCTAGGTACTCTTGAAAAGACCAGAGCTATGAAAAAATTCTGAAGTTCAAATACAAGAGCAAAGAGAAACATAGAGAGATAAACATAAGAACAAAGACAAAGCACTAAACAAGAATAAACTGCTCACTTTCAAATATGGGGAAATAATACATGTGTCCCCATGATACTCCATAATCAGGGGTCACAGTGAGAATCCAGTTAGACAATGCCTGGCAGTGGCTCTGTTATCTTGGTGATCTTAAGAAAAGAATAGGAAGAGGGGAAAGGTAATATACTGGTGGGTGAGTGGTAAGGGGGAGATGTAGGGGAAATTACCTCACATTATCAGGGTGCATAAGAAGACATCTATAAAAACATGGAGGGGGAGGTGGACAGTGACTGACACTTGAGCATCACTCTTATCTGAAACTCATCAAAAGAAGGAAGAGCATACATACACAAAAACAGAGCTGGGTACAGAAATATTTCACTCAACAGGGAAACAGGAGGGAGAAAGGAGAGGGGAAATTAGAGGAAGGGTAGATTAAGGCAGAGATTAGTCCTAAGTAAAATAAACTCTAAGAATGTACAAAAATATTTAGTTCTTTTTGAGATAGCAAAGAATGAGAATCTGAGAGGGTCCCCATAAAACGAACAGATGAATAAGTTATGGTACATAAATATCGTGGAAAATTACTGGAAGCCAAAAAAGAAAAAAACAATTTACATATCATGGAGTACAATAAGGATTACATAAGACCTGGCAGCTACTACATTGAAGAACCATAAGTACTGGAATATGATAGAGCAAAAGAGCTGAGGTTATGACCAAAGGTAACATACCCAAAGTTTAGTAAAATCCTGAATGAAGAAAAAATGGAAATCTAACAAACTCAAAGACTTCCAGACTTTTATTACAAAAAAAACAAAACTTAAGGGAAAATTTGACATATAATATCCAGGACAAATATAAAGTAAACATTGAAGACCGATTATAAGGGACCCAATCAAGTGACCCAGGTCAAATTGTTTACTTCACGTATATGAAAATATTAGCAGTACCCTTGTAACTGTCATTATTTGCATAGTTTTAAAGAAAGGCATGGACTGAGTTGAGTATGATGGGGTGAAATCTAAAAAAATTAAACTATGTACAAAGAAATACAAAAGAGTAATTATCTCATATAAATGAGGCATAAAAGAAAAAATTGATAAAGAAGAAGCCAGTTGGGAGGAGAGCAGGTAATGCTGGAACCTTACTCTCATCAAGAATGGATTAATGAGGGAACATATATCTAGAAGAATATAAAAGCTGTCAAAATTCAGAAAGAAATAAGAGAGCAAGGAGATAGGGTAGGGGGAGAGTATAAGGGATAGACTTTTGGGTAGGTTAAGAAATACAAGGGCAAGGTAGCAAGTAGAAGTAAAGCAGAGGGCTAAGAAAAGACAGGGTAAATAGGAAGGATAAAATTACACAAGTAACTAGCTTAGAACATGAACAGAATGGATTTACACTCATAAAACAGAAATGGATCACAGATAAAAAATTTGAAATCAACAGTATGTTGCTTTCAGAAAACATTACAAAAATGAGAGATGCACACAAGGATAAAATAAAGGGGTAGAAGTAGAATTTAGTGAGTAAAAAAAGCAGGGGTAGTAATCATGATCTCAAAATTAAAACAGATTTAATCAAAAGTGAAAAATAAAAAAACTATACTATGTGCCAGCAATATTATTCAATATCGTTTCAGACCATTTAAAATACCAAAGTGTATACCTGCCAAAATGGACACAGGAACTATCTGAATATAAACATAAAGCATTTTTTACACAAATAAATTCAGATCTAAATAACTGAAGTAATATTTATTGTTCACAGGTAGGTAAAGACAATATAATTTTTAAACAACAATTTTACCTAATGAATCTATTTATTTAATGTCCCCAATTAAATTACTAAAAAATTATTTTACTGAGAAAAAATAATAAAGTTCATTTGAAGAACAAAAACTTTAATGAAATCGGGAAAAAAAGATATAAAGGAAGTAGATTCAGTGGTATCAGACCTTAAACTATATTGTAAGATGAGCGTTGTTGAAATGTAAAAAGGATAATTTTGATTATTTTAAATTAAAATTTTCTTGCATGAAACCTATGTAGACAAGAATAGAAGGAACGCATACTGGGGGAAGAGAACTTTCATAAACAATCTCTTAGGATGTAATTAGGTTAGAATATTGCTTTGGCATAGGATATGATAAGCTGGTTGATTTAGAAAAACATGGAAAGACTTGGACTTAGGAAGGATCCACCTTCAGAGAAGCAGGTGACAGAAGGAAATAAGTAGGGAACAGTCTTGCATATATGTGTATGAGTGTCTATGTGTATATATGTGTATATGTTTGTAGATATCTATGTATATGTATATATATCCATGCTTAATAATTGTAGTCTTCTTTAAGGTGGTAGGGATAGCGAGGGGGAAAAATAAAGTAAAAAGTACACAGCAGAGAAAAAAAGAAAACAAACAAGGAAGCAAAGTTGGACATTTTTGAAAATAATATGTAGTATTTATTATATAGGTTTTCTTGAAATAGAATTTTTTTAATATTGAATCCTTCTTATGGTCTGCTGGGCACATGTCAAATTTTTTTTCTTTTCTCATTTTGTATTTAAGTTTACAATAAAAAAATTTACAAAAGAAAAAGGAAAGAAAATAGTGGGGGTATTTCCAAGGGGCAGAGGTAAGAAAAAAAAGCATTCTAGGTACAGAGGACAACCTGGCATAGAAATTCCTAGAATTTTCTTTTACTTCCTCATCCTCTGCAACAGCTGTTGGGGAATAATCGCCACTTATCTCCACAGTGGTCTTTTTGAAAATGCTTATCATTTTTTTGACAATAAAAACTGTTTAATTTTTGTCTTTGCATACACAGCACCTAGGACAATAACTTGAACATATTTATTAATCGTTTAATAAATATCTGTGGAATTGAATGACATTTCCAGTTGCCTTTGGAAATATCACAAAATCTACTCCTTTATTTTCCTCTTTAAGAAGACCCTATAAAAAACATCCTTCCATTTAAATAACAGTAAATTTACATAGTGCTTTTAATGTTTGCTTTGTGTTCATACAAAATCACCTGTAAGCCTCATGAAGCCCTGTGAGATAGTTATTAAAGTTTTATTAACTCCATCTTCTAAAGAAGGAAAAAGACTCAGACTTTGCCAGGATCTCATAGGTATCACTGGAACTTTAACCCAGATATTCTTCCTTACTCCAAAGTATTCTGCTATAAGTACAACTTTCTTTTGTCTTCTGGTTTCATTTACAACAAAATGTGAATACTGATACGATTCAGTTCATCCCAAGTATTGTAACTGGATAAGATCTCATATTCAGAAAACGAATAGTGAAGTTGCTGCTTACATAAACTAACTACTCCAAAGGGAGGGTGAACTGAAGGAGGATGAAATGAAGCAATGAGGATAAAATTAAAAAATGGATGTGAAAATACTTTTAATAATATAAAGCATTAAAATATTACTGTATTATTATTAATACTACTTCAATAATGGGAATTTTTAAACCCACAGAGGTAAACTCACCATTAATCACACAGTAAATTACTTGAGAGGGCTTATATATAAAATACTTAATCTGAGCCATGAAACCCCTATTTCTTTATTTGTTGTTGCATCATTTCAGTGCTGTCTGACTCTCCGTGACACTATTTGGGTTTTCTTTGCAGACTGTAGGCTACTTTTTCTAATAACATGCTAAAATGCACTAACTTTATGGAGCAATAACTCCCATAAGCTAAGTTCCTCATCCTGAAGAAAAGTATAAACTACCAATTTATCTCATAAGAAAAGTGTATAAAATAGTACAAGAAAAACACTGATAGCACCCCATAAGAAATGTCCGATTATCCTGTAATCTAACTTAGTATTTATCCACAATTTCTGTATTTAAATACAAGATTTTAAAACAATAGTTACTGAGTTCAAAAGCACCACTTCCCTTTCCTAAAAGTCTCTTGCTTGTACCAACTTTCTCCCCACATAAGAAAAGTACATGGGGTTAAATGTGCTTTAATTCCAAACTCCAAAGCACTCACTGATATAAAGATTTTCCTAACTTTCAAATTACAGAAGGGGAAGGTAGCACAAAAAAAGTTCTAAAAGAAAAAAGTAATGAGACAATATAACATTATAATCCATATGGCTTAGTTATAACATCTGAAGGGTAGGGAGGTACAGACCTGTCATTTCATTGGTACAGATAATTCAAAGGAAGGAAAATCGCTAGTTAATGCAAAGCATTAAGTGTTCTGCAATTTAATAGTCTTAAAGAGTTCCCAAAGGCATTGAAAAGTTAAATGACTTGCCCAGAATCACACAAACAGTATAGTGGACTTGAACCCAAGCCATCTTGTTTATAAAGTCTGCCCTCCACTCACCAAGCTACAATGCCTATCACTCAAAGCTATGAACAACAAATCTACAAAAGTCCTGTGCAAAGATTTCCTGGAGTGCAAAGGTAAAAGGTAAGGGAAAAAATGAGGGACAAATTTTTTCCTCCTTATAATTCTACATTGTATTTAAAATTTTAAGGGAACTATGAGATTGGGGGAAAAAATTTCTGCACCAAATTTCACTGATAAATGTCTCCTCTCCAAGATGATACATACATAACTGATTTAAATTTATAAGAATAAGAGCTATTCCCCTGATTTTCAAAAGATACAAACTTATCAAAGAAAGAAATCAAGCTATCAACAATCACATAAAAAATGCTCCAAAACGCTAATAATAATAAAAGTAATGCAAATTAAAACAATTCTGCAAAATTGGTAATGTAATAGTAATATCCATCAAATTAAATTGGGCACAATGACCAAAGGACAATTGTTGGAGGGGGTGTGGGAAAACAGGCACATTAATGCGCTTCTGATGAAGCTGGGAATTGATTCAGCTATCCTGGAAAGCAATTTGAAATCAAGCGCAAAGTAACTAACCTGTGCTCTTTGACCCAGCAATTACACTACTAGTCATCTGCCTCAAAGACAGAAGAAAAGAATCTATAAGTATAAAAATGTTCATAGCAGTAGCAAAAAAAAAAAAAAAAAAAGGAAAAGAAAACTAAGGGGATGCCCAACTGTTAGGAAATGGCTAAACAAGTTATGGTATATGAAATGTAACGGAATATTACTGCACCATAAGAAATGAGGAAATCGGTAGCTTCAAAGGAAATCAGATCACAATGAAATGATGTGCTTTAATTCCAAACTCCAAAACAATAAAGAAAGCAACAACAGAGTCATTTCTACAGTGGCATCAACATTTTATATAAATATATATATATATATATAAATATGTGTGTGTGTATATATAAAAACAACTTTGATAGACTTTAGAACTCTGATCAATGCAATGACAAATCAAGACTATAGAGAACCAAAAATGAAACATGCTACTACTCACCTCTTGCCAGAGAGGTGATGAATGGATTTAAAATGCAGAATGAGACTTTCCTTTTTGGACATGGCCAATATGGTAATTTGTTTTGTATGACTATATAGATTTATTATGAGGATTTTCTTTTTTGTATTCTTCAATTGGGGATGGAAGGGTAATAAAAGGAAAAGAAAATAAATGCTCATTAGAAAAAATAATAAAATTAAATTGAGGGGAAGAAAAATACTAACACTAGAGAAATAGGTTTTTCATCAACTAGAAACATTCTGCATTGTCAGTTTTTCACTTTAAATTATTCATTTAAATGGACAAAATATTTCTATTCAGTTTAAATAAACTTAGGCATCATATTTCATAAACCTAAAACTGATACAATTGTCCTCATCTCTAAACTGTAAAAGAAACTATTTCCAATAAAATTAAGATTAATTTACATTTAGATTAGGACAAAAAATTCTGCCATATCAATTCTCCAACACTAATATCACCACACAGAATTTGGCATCTTACCTGTCCAGCAACAGCAGTGAAGTAAGTCCACATAGGGTCACTTGCTGAATAACCACCAGAATATACTGGATATCCAGAATATCCACCATGAGGCATATTTGGTACTGTTCCTGGCATTGGCTGTCCCATTTGCATCTGCATTCCAGGCATCTGGCCTCTGTAACTTCCATACTAATAAAAGAAGGAAAAAAAAAAGAACTTAAAAAGCTACATTACTTACTAAACTTAAATTGTTAAATGATGTAGGAAAAGAGTCAAGAGGGAAAGGGTAAAAGTTTATTCACACTGTTGAAATCCCCTGTAATAGTTAAGAGTTAAAATATTCTTCATTAACCTCTAAGTTCATCAACTACAGAAGCTCTATACATCAAATCTTGGAATTTATGAGAAAAATTCATACACTCCTCCCTCCATATATAATATTAAATAAGATGTAGTAAGATAACAAGGAAATATAGGCACAGCATTGGCTTAGTAAAAATGTTACAGGGTCAATTAATTTCCTAAGAACAATGTTATAAATGGGAGATAAGTTCCACGATGGCAAAAATTAAAATTACTAAAGTTAAAATAAGTCTTTAGAGAGTGTTGAAGACTGCCTAGGTAACCTTTATTATGGTAATATGTAAATATTAAATAAAAGCAGTAAAAGTAACATCAAATTTTAAAGGACTTTTGTAAGACCTTCAGCGCAAGGAGCATTGCCCTTATGTAACTTTAATGGTTATTCCTGTGTATTAAAAATTTTATAGAAAAAACAGTATGTATTAACATCACATAGCTTACCTTTACTAGCCTGAATTTTTGCTTATATAAAAGTGGACACTGAATCATGAGGGGATAAAGTACAACTTCCTAACTTTAAGCTCTCTTATTTAATCCTTTTTGGAAATTAGCTACTTAATCACTTCAGAATTTTGGCACCTAACTTTTAAAGGCAAAATAGTGATCCAATGGTACCTGAACAGCAGACTTTCTTTCTCATAAAAATCATTTACACCATATTGATTCAATAGCAATATCCTTGCTCATTTTAGATCTTTACTTCACAACTGGATCACTTCTCAAAATTTTTATTAACCTCCTCAAGACAGGTTAGTACCTCAAAGTTCTTTCAAGTTAATAAACAAAGCCAATAGCTCCTCCTCAGTTTTATCTTCTGTTAACGGTAACTTAAATGAGAAGATCTTTCCCATTCGTTAATAGGCCCATGTGACCTGCTTAAATAACATGGAAGCCTAAGTCACATGTGGTGGGAGGAGTTTGCTGAAATGGTGGAACAGAACTGGAAGGAAGTTGGTGAGAGCAATTAGGGTGGAGGGAAAAGCAGGTACAGAGAGGCTAGTGGACATTTGTTTGTTTTTGGGAAGGCTCCAACAAGGGGGCAAAGCTTGGGAATGGCTTTGTCCCCTGCACTGCTAATATGTACTATTA
Organism: Bettongia penicillata ogilbyi; assembly: GCA_023548195.1. Lineage (NCBI taxonomy): Eukaryota > Metazoa > Chordata > Mammalia > Diprotodontia > Potoroidae > Bettongia > Bettongia penicillata. The sequence goes on along the minus strand of JAJHZJ010000401.1, from coordinate 8,859,295 downwards.
CTATAACAGATTTGGCTTTCTAGTGTCTGACTAAATGTTTTTCTTCTGCCTTCTATATGGAGAGTCTGTTATACTCTGCGATTCAGAACTAAGCCAGAATATTCATAGAGGGTCTTGGTGCTGTAAATATTGCCTTTGTGATACATCTTCTTCATGATTTTGATTATTCAATTTAATTAAGTCTTAATTTGTAAGTTCCTAATTGTGAGTTTTAATTATCGTTGTTTCCTGATTCATAAAGCCCTAAGGATACAACTCCTAACAATTAGTGATTATAAAACCCTCTGAGATCCTGAAAAGTGGTCACCACTTTTGCCTTGAAACTATTCATGCAATTTTAGGAAACTTCATTCCAGGTTTTCACATTAATGACATCTGTCTTGACAAGGTTAAATTCTTCCCAAAATTTATATCTCTATCTTCAACTTCTGTGGAACCAGTTTGGGGAAAAAGCATGCTTATGACAATAATGTTTTAAAATAGTAATAGCATCCTGACCCACAGACTGCAGTAATGATGATGTATTTGGAAGACAGAAACAGAACTTCCACTAACCTCAGTGCTTCTAGATCTTTAGGATGCCCAGAGGCATTGTCAAAAACGAGCAAAACTGTTAGTAAGGTTATTGTCAGAGCAATATTTAGTCACTGTAGGTGAAAAATATCCAACAAACCATTCTTGAAAAACATTCAGTTACCCAAAACTTTCTTATTAGTCTTCCAAAATACTGACAACGTATGTTTAATCATTTTGGAAATAGTATTCTAAAATATAGTTCAGATTTTTTTCTCCACAAATTAGGCCAGTCTCTGTTACATTTAAATACTTGTTGAACACTGTAATTCTTGCCTTAAATATTTCTTTAAAACTCTCTGAACAAGCACTGACTATAAGCTGCTTGTCTAAACCCTATATTATTTTCCTTAGTCACAGCAGAGCGTGCAAACACAGGTATACACTTAATATTTATTGAACAGAATATAACTTATCACTGCTTTATCTAACAATCTATTTGCATCTTGCACTGATGATTCTGCAGCAAAAGACTCATAAATTCTCTCTTCTGTTTCAAAGGCCTAGAAAATACTATCCATACTCACTGCTTCCATTTCTTCTTACTCATTCTTCTACTCATCCAAGTCTGCTCAGCATTCAAATGCAACTGTTCTAAAGTCAACCAAATTCTCTTAATAGTCAAATTCGATAGCTTTTTCTCAGTCTCATACTTTTATCTGCTTCATTTAATACTATTAACTATTCTCTTCTAAGTTTTTGTGACTCTTCCTTGGTTCTCTGACTAATCAGACCTCTCCTTATTTTCTGGTATATAGTGTATTATCACACCTCTAACTATGAACTTTCCCAAAGTTCTATTCTGAACTCTTTTTACTTCAGTTTATGCTCTCTTGGGGACATCATCAGCTCCAATGAGTTTAAATATCATCTCTATGCAGATAACTATGCAGATAATTCAGATCTACAGATCTAATCCCAGTCTCCCAAGTGAGTTCATCACCACCAACTATCTGTTGGTTAAACTAGATGTCCCAGAGACATTACAAACACAGAGCTTATCTTTCTCCCTAAGCCCCTCCTTCTGTCCGACTTCCCTATTTCTGCTTAAGACAACACCACCACTTTTCTAGTCTCCCCAATTCATAACCTCAGTGTTATTCTCAATTTCCTCATTCTCCCTCATGCCAAAATAGTTAATCCCTAGTTGTACCCTGTACCCTTGCACTAGTCATCCCCTATGCCTGGAATGAACCTCCTTCTTCACCTATTCTCACAAAATCCCAATCCTTCAAAGTACAGTTCAAGCACCACCTACTACATGAAATCTTTCCTGATCCCCAAAACTACAAGTGTCTTTCCTCCCTACCTATTTTGTCTTAAACTGCCTTGTATGTATTCTTTTATTTATTCCATGTATACTTATGTTATATATGTACTTGCCAACTCTTCTGTTAGAATAAAAGCTCCATGAGAGTAGCAATTGTTTTATTCTCTGTATTTGTGTCCCAGCACCTACAACAGTGACTTTCATGCATTAATATTTGTTTAATGATTAATAAAAGGATGTGCCTGAACTGAACTTTGAAGGCAATAGGATTCTTCCCCAACTGATAAATGGTCAAAGTACATAAACAGGGAGTGTTCAAAGGAAGAAATTAAAGCTATCTATAGTCATATGAAAAAAAAATGCTCTAATTCACTATTGATTAGAGAGATGCATATCAAAACAACTCTGAAATACCACCTCACACCTATCAGACTGGCTAACATGACAAAACAGAAGATGATAACTGCTGGAGAAAATGTGGGAGAGTTGGAACACTAATTCGTTGTTGGTGGAGCTGTGAAATAACCCCAAGCATTCTGGAGAGCAATTTGGAACTATGCCCAAAGGGTTACAAAAATGTGCATACCCTTTGTCCCAGCAATATCACTCCAAGGACTGTATCCCAAAGAAATTATAAAAATGGGAAAGGGTCTCACGTGTACAAAAATATTTATAGCAGCTCTCTTTGTGGTGGCCAAGAAGTAGAAATTCAGGGGATGCCCATCAATTGGGGAATGGCTGAATAAATTATGGTACATGAATGCACTGAAATACTACTGTGCTATAAGAAATGATGAACAGAAGACTTCAGAGAGGCCTGAAAGACTTATCTGAACTGATGCTGAGTGAAAGGGGCAGAACCAGGAGAACTCTGTACACAGTAACAACCACAGTGTGCAAGGCATGTTTCTGGTAGACTTAAGTCCTTCATAGCAATGCAAGAACCTAAAACATTCTCCAAGAACTCTTGAGGCAAAATGCCATCCACATTCAGAGAAAGAACTAGTGAATTGGAAAGCAGAATGAAGCACAATATTTTCTCTTGCGCTATGTTTTGTTTTGTTTGGGTTTTTCTCATGGTTTCTCCCATTCATTTTAATTCTTCCACGCAACATGACTAATGTGAAAATGTATTTAGTAAGAATGTATGTGTAGAACCCATATAAGATGACATGCTGTCTCGGGGAGGGAGAGGGAGAAAATCTAAGACTTATGAAAGTGATTGTAGAAAACTAAAAACAAATAAATTTTTTAAAAAACGGAAATAGGACTCTGTGAAGCAGAAGTAAAGAGGAAATGCATTTCAGTCACAGAGACAGACAATGCAAAGACACAGAGATAAAAGATGGGATTTCATGTGTGAAGATCATTAAAAAGACCAGTTTAGTGAGACTATAGAGTACAATAAGACGATCAGTGTAAGAGACTGGAAAGTCAAGTTGAGGACAACTATTAAAATGGCTTTAAAAATCAGAGAGAGGGAGTTTGCCTATAGCAAATAGGACACCAGAAAGCTGAGTGAGGAAGTGACCTCAGATCCATACTTAAGGAAAGCTGTATGAAAGTGGGAAGGAGTGGGAAGAAATGGGAAGAGAGTTGTGGCAGGAAAGCCAATTAGGAAGCCACTGCAATGGTCTAGGTTGTGAAGAGATGAGAGTCTGAAGTTAAGATGGTGGCTATGTGAAAAATAAAAAAAGAACTAAAGGGAGAGATGTTGCAGACTTCAACTTTTAGAGTTTTGCCTCAGGCAAATGGGAGTTAAAGTCTTTCGGTGCAGTGGATAGAACACCAGTGCAGGAGTCAGGAGGACCTGACTTCAAACCTCACCTCAGACACTTGACACTCACTAGCTGTGCGATCTTGGGCAAGTCACTTAAACCCAACTGCCTCATCCTGGCCATCTCCAGTCATCCTGATGAATATCTGGTCACTGGAGTCTAATGGCTCTGGAGGAAAAGTGAGGCTGGTGACCTGCACAGCCTTCCTTCACTCAAAACAAAGTCAAGTGCAAGTCATGTCATTATTTCTCTGATGGCATGGTCTTGTTTGGCAACAAAGGACAAACACTCACAGGCGTGGGACAGGAACCTTAGTCTTCCTGAAGCCAGTCCTCCATCCACTATTCCAAACTCTATCTAGGTTTACTTGTTTTAAAATCCTCATGTGCCATATTTTTAATATACATACCAATGTTTAAAATTATCTAAGGGAAAAATAATACGTTATTTAAATCTTTCTAAACCGATCTTCCACATACCTACTAAATCAGTACTACTTTGTAAGGTATTTCAAAACATACTTGTTAAGATGTTAATTGTTTTTGCCACATAAGTCATATAGACTAGTATTTGCAAAAATAATGGAAATAATTTTGTGTTAGTGTATATGCAGCTAAGTGATGATCATTTAACAAACAAAAACCTGTGCAAGTTTGTTTTGTGGCAGGAAGAAAAGGAGACAAAGTACATTCATTTAAAACTTTTGTGAAGCATGTAGCATATCAAATGGTTAACTAAATCCTTTTTAAAATGACAATTCTAAAGTGCAACACTAATGAACTGGTGGTAGAGCTGTGAAATGAGTCAACTGTTCTGGAGAGCAATTTGGAACTATGTCCAAAGGGCAACCACACAATGTATACCCTTGATCCAGCAACACCACTACTAGGTCTTTATCCTAAAGAGATTCAAAAAAGGGAAAAAGATCTACATGTGCAAAAATGTTTATAGCAGTTCTTTTTATGGCGGCTAAATGTGGGAAATTGAGGGGATACCAGAAACTTGTGGTATATGAAGTAATAGAATGCTACTTTGTAAGTAGACATGATGAGCAGGCAGATTTCAGGAAAAGCCTGTAAAGACTTGTACAAACTGATGCCAAGTGAAATAAGCAGAACCAGGAAAGCGTTTTTACACAGTATCACTAACACTGCATGATGAACAACTATGCATGACTTAACTCTTCTCAGTGACTAAATGATCTAAGACAATTATGGGAAATGCTATCCACATCCAAATAAAGAACTGATGGACTCTGAAAGCAGATAAGCCCCCTTCTTCCAAAATTCAGTTTTTCTTCAGAAGGACATTACTGATAATAAGATTACACTGACTCTCCTTATCCTGGTCAACCCCCAAGCCAAGTTCAAAAATAATTTAATCTAAGGTAGGAAGCCCCATTGTGTTCTGCTCAGATTTGGATGGAGACAAAATTCTTTTGTCTAGATAGGCCAAATCCTGGGGGTAGTGTGAGGGAAGAGGTATTTCCTGTATGGAGATGAAATGATGATGAAATAATATCAACTCCTGTTGGAAAGGTTTAAAAACTGTGCACCCCAACTCCAAAGACAGCCCAATTCCAGACTGGCTCTCATGCATGTGTTTTGCCAGCTTTGAGAGAAAAAAAAGACAACAGACACAATACAATCATGTTTGTCTTTCTTAGACCACGCACTGAGGTTGACAATATATATATAACCAAATTGTTTACCATTTTAGGAGGGAGGGAAAAAAATATGGAATTCAAAATCTTATAAAATATTATTTTTTTAAAAATTAAGTCAAAGTATGCTTGCCCTTTCTCGTTAAATGACATATCTCAAGATTTAAATAGATACAATAGTAAGAAAACTGTATATATTTTTTAAAAATCACAAGTTTCATTTCATGAAATTAAAAATATGATTGCATTTACATCTATATTGATAACTCACTTCTAGTCTGAAAAATGCTTTTAAACATTTACAATGATAAGACTGTGCCTATTCCTATGATACTTTCACTTAATGGCCTGCTTTAATCCTAATATTACACTAAAATATTTAGACAACACACAACCTTGTGATACATTACTCTCAGAAAGTATGCATTAAGCAACCACAGGTATTGGGTCTATGCTCAGTGATGAGAAAAATGAGTACCTTTCCCTCAAGAAATAGTCAAGAGAAAATAATTCAAATATATTTTAGACATATTAAAAAATATATATGGGACAGAAGCAATTAAAATACACAGAACTGGCTTTGTGTGCAAGGTCATTTAGTGAAATGAATGAAGCTCTAGACACCATATTTAGGACTGACCAAATGTTGGGAAAATACTCTTTCATCATTCCTGTAAGAAGAAATTTCTAGTGTGCATCAATGACAGCTCCCTGAAGCTGACTTGAGAAACTGACTGATCAAAGAGATGGTCATCCAGGACAGGCTTCACTGGAATAGTGAATAACTGAGGAACTTAGCTTTCGGAGTATGGAGATGGAAAAGCAGAAGAGAAATCCAAGAAAAACTAAATAGCTAGAAGGAAATATCATTTGCTTGAAAAGCAACAGTCTTCCAGACAGCTAAATGAAAAGTTCTGAAGATGGCAAGAATTTAGTATAAACCATTTGGGGAAGTTAATGTCTAACACCCTAGACAGTGGTTAACAATTTCAAAATAAAAAATTTAAAACGGAAGCCCTCACCCCCACAATTCAAGGACAAGAGTTCCTGATAACACTGAAATTAAGTATTTTACTCCTGCAAGAGCAAGGTAAAAGAGACGCTGCCTTCCCTTTATTTATGGGACTTTAGTGAATCGGTGCCCTAGGAAGCTACAGGGAAGTACTGGAGCTACCTCAATTCTTAGCAACTTTTCTATTTAAAAATAAAACAAAAAAGAATTCATCAAGTTCGCAAGTTCCACAACGAACCCAAATCGCTTTTTGGTAAGCATACTGGACAAATTATTTTGCCAAAAAACTTTGTTAGAGAGACAAATCCCTTAAGGAATGCTCACACACACACGTATGTGTGTATACATACATAGAGACAACTAGTCGTTTATTTACTCATTTGGACCACTTCTGGGCAAAAGTACCGAACAGTCAGGAGAGGAAGTAGTGGGATGGGGGGAGGGGAAAGTTCTTCTCCCCCTCCAAAAAAAGAGAGGGGCGGGTCTTGTGAAAGATTTACGGGAACCTGGGCAGTGTTTTCTTCTTCCTCCGCCTCAGGACAAACGGAGGAAGTCTCCATCTTAGGAAACTAAATTCCTCCAACACCCAACTTCGGTGAGGCAGGACCCGACACAATTACCGCCTCTCCTCTCCTCCCGGAGAGCGCATCCAGCGGAAAGAGGCACACCGACAGCCCCCTCCTCCCCGACCTGCGCGGGCGGGGGAGCGGGCACCTTCTCCGAAGCCGGGACCAGGTGAGGAGGCTCGCGCTCCGCCCGGGCTCCTGCACAGCCCCGCCCGCAAGGAACCCCGCAGCCAGCAGGTGCAGGAGGCGGGGCCCAGCCCCGCTGGCACCGCCCGCTGGGGACGGCCACACCCCGAGGGGGGCGGAGGTCCACGGCGGCAGGGAGATGCCCCAGGCCACTTACCCCACCTCCGTATCCAGGATAGGCCATGGCGAGCGGAGCCGGGGAACGCGATCCGAAGCGAAGGTAAGGGGAGAGAGAGGAACACGAACGAGTTTCTTCCGTCTGCTCTGAGTCCCGCGACCCCCCTCTCCTCGTCCGGCCCCGCCTTCCGCTCCTCAGCTCCTGATTGGCTGCTCCGGATCTCGCGAGACTTCCTTCATCGGCCGCGAAGACACGCGTGTGTCCTGCCCCTTAGGTTCGAGGGCGCCCTGCCTCTTCTCTGTCGCAGGGGGTCGCTGGCATGCTAGGTCGCTTTTGTCCGCTCTACGAAGTTCCCTCGCCTTTCCCAGTGGGCCCTGAGGCACGACCCTAACTTCCCTCAGGATGCCTCCTTGAGCCGGGCTACCCGAGGTGGGAGGCTTCTCACCCCGAGACGCCCCCCATCTTCATGAAGGGGTGGTGACTTGAAGTGCCGGCTCCCCTGTCCGTACTCAGACGGGCCATCTTTGTAAGGCGCTTCGCAGCACTTAAAAATGCTCTCAAACGTAACGCTGGCTGCATGATTGCGGGTACTGCCCGATCCCCTGGCCGCGGTCAGTCCCCCCCCGTGCCGGGCACCATCGACGTGTCTCAGGCGCCTTCTGTGTGCCAGGTTCTGTGCTAAGAGCCGGAAGTACGAACTGAAGCCGGCGCCTGCCCTCCGGAAGCCTACAGTCTAATGGGGGGGCACAAAATGTAACAAATCCAACCAGGATAGATAAGAGCGGGGCAGGAGCTGGAGTCAGAGGAGCTGGGGAAGGACTTAAAGGAAGCCAGAGACATGAAAAGTCGGGGGGCGGGGGGTGTCTAGCTATGAGGGTCGGTGTGAGAAAGTTCCAGAAGCCGAGAGTTGGCGCGGAGGCCAAAGTGACGACATCGAGGAGCGAGGTGTAAGAAGGCCGGTTCTGGAGGGCTTTCCACGCCACGCAGCACTTGGCAGTCCATGCTGGAACCCCCAAGGAGCCACGGAGTCTAGCGAGCATGGGGAGGGGGCCGCTGGGGCCGCAGGGCTTGGTTCCCAATCAGTGGGTGAGATAAGGAGGAAATCTGTTACCTGGAGAAGGGGGTGAGCTGGCCTCCGTGCCGGCAGGCCTGGGAAGGTGGGCCAGCGGCCCCGAAGCGCTCCAGAAATATGCTAGGTAGCAGGGAGAAGGCCGGTGAGGGTGCTCCAACTCAGCCGCCTTATTTTACGGATGAGAAGACTGCCTCGGGTTCAGTGATTTGCCACGGCTCGTACATCGGGAACCCTGGGCCTCTTATCAGCGTTAGAATCTTGGAACATTAGAAGTGAAAGGACATTGGAGCTTAGAGCGGCCTAGCAGAACCTTTATCAAACTGGGGCGTTTGGTAAACCTCCCGCCACCCCGTGAAAAGGACTGGCTTTCTCATTTCCAAGTAAAAATAATCCATGAATATTGCTTGTTTAAATAGAGCTTGGGTGGAGGGCAGGAATCTTGAAATTTTTTTTAAAATGTAATGGGGGATACGACTGAAGGATTTATTCCTCACTTAACTTTACCTTCTCGTTTAAATTCCAATGCTTTACAAACAAACAACTTTTTGTTCTGAATTTAACAACCACCAAAAAGACATTTTCATATACAAGATAAAACAAACAGATGTATTAAAATGCACATTTCTGTCACGTGCAGATTGCTTTTTAAAAAGTATATAGTAAATTCAATTTGTTCCTTTCAAAGCTGTTATTAAGCACCCACTGTGTGCCAAGCACTGGGCTAAGAGTATGTAAAAGTATGAGTATGAGTATGTAAAAGTATGAGTATGTAAAAGGAGGCAAATGATAGATAATCCCTGGTCTCAGGGAGTTCTCAAACTAATGGAGAAGGCAGTAAGCACACAGATTTGTAGAAGGAAGAAAACTACAGAATAAATAGGAAATAATTGAAGAGGGAAAGCAGTAGAATTAAGAGAGTCTGTGTTTCTTTCTAAGTCAATGACCCTCCTTCTTTACTTCATTTTATTAGCAATCTTTTCACTATGGTTCCCAATTAAAAAAAAATTTAATTAAAATGCAATCCTTGCAACAAATAAGAATAAGCAGGAAAAACAAATGCATATTTGCCATGTTCACAAATGTATGTCTAATTCTGCCCTTTAATTCCTCTGTCAGGAAGGTAAAGTATCATGCTTTTTCATCAGGCCTTTGGAATTGTGGTTGGTCATTGCAGTGATCAGAGTTTTTAAATCTTTAGAAGTTGTTTCTCTTTACATTGTTGTTGCTATATCAAATCTTATTCTGGTTCTGCTTAGCTCGCTATACATCATTTCGTAGGATCTCCCAGGTTTATCTAAAGCTGTTTCTTTTAATTCTTAAAGTTCAATTATATTCCATTAAGTTCATATTTAATGGGCAGCTAAGTATTGCAGTTGATAGAGTACCAGGACTGAAGTTAGAAAGTGCTGCTGAATTCAAATCCAGCTTCAGAATATTTATTAACTGTGACTATGGACAAGTCATTTAACTATTTGTCTCAATATCCACATCTGTAAAATGAGTTGGAGAAGGAAATGGCAAATCACTCCAGCATCTTTGCCAAGAAAACACCAAATGGGGTCACAGAGTCAACACAACTAAAAAAAATGATTGAACAGCAAATTTATATAACAGTTTTATTCAGTCAACCACAAATTAATAGGTACCTCTGTTGTCTCCAGTTCTTTGCTAAGACAGAAAGAGCTGCCTCTAAATATTTTTTGTACCGAGTTCCTTTTCTTTCTTTGATCACTTGGTGTATAGGCCTAATGTTAGCTTAATTGGGTTAAAATATATGCACAGTTTAGTAACTATTGGGCCATAATTTCAACTTGCTCACCAGAATGGATTAACCAGTTTACAGCTCCACTCAAAGTGTATTAATATGACTGTCTTCCTGCAGCAACTATCAACTGATATTTTCCATTTTTGTAATCTTTGCCAATCTGATGGGTTTTCAAGTGAAACCTTAAAGTAGTTTCAATTTTCATTTTGCTAATTATTAGTGTTTTGGATCAGTTTTTCCTTTGGGTTGCCCTAATTTCTTTCTTTGAGAACTACTGGTATATATCCATTGTACATTAATCCATTCAGGAATAAATAGCTTTCATTCTTATATAGTTGAATTAGTTCCGTATATCACATATGTAATATATCAGGCTTTTATCAGAGAAACAAAAGTAAGTTTTTACTTACTTTTGTAAGATGTTATATAAGCAAAACTAAAGAAAAAGCTACATGGGGCAAGACATCTCATTGTTTTTCAGACTTCCTGGAGAGGGATAAAAGACACATAGACCCTATAAAATGTGGAACAGTTCTATTTTGAACAGGAAGAAGCAGAAAGGTCCATGGCAATGGTCCAAACAAAACTCTAGAAACAACTGGTAAAACCTAGGTTGATTAATATACCCAATTAAAGGTTTATACTTCTAGATGAAACTAAATTATTAATAGAGATTGGAGTGGCAGTTTAACAGATGGTTCTGAAGAATTAGAAAGAAAATGTTGCTCACAAAAAGCTTTAAATAATAAAGTAAAATAAGGCAAAATACGAAAAATTTGTTAAAAATTCAAGCATGAAAAACTTCCATTATCAAGAGTAATGTATATATTTTTTTAGCTTTTACAATGGAGTATTTATTTCAAAGATACAACAAAAACACAGGTAAACATGTCCTTCAACACATGGGGCCATACTCTTAACACATTATGCTGCCTATACCACACTTTCTTAATCTCTAGGGAAAGTGGGCTTAGCACAAAGTCTACATATGTAGCATTAGTCCCACCAGGTTCAAATTTAGCTATATTATGAGTCTTCATCTCAGCTATTGTTTCAAGGCCTTAATGCTGGGTTAATTGCAAAACCTTTGCAAGAATTTGATTCCTAAACTCCCCTACTCTCAGATGGCGTTCTTTCCTGACCTTTCAAACCTCAGAAATTTCCAATTTCCAATTTCATATGTGTAAACAAACAAATGTAAAGGTAGGCAAAGAACAAAAGCCTATATTCAGTCCTATCAACTGCAATTTTGTATTATAAAATTTTATTTTACAGAATTTATTCAGTCAAAATAAACATTTGTTAAGTATCTACTATGTTATGTGCCAGGCACTGTGCTAAGGTGGGGATACAAAGAAAGTAAAAAGATAGTTCCTTCTCTCCAAGGCATTCATAGGGAATGCATCCATGAGGGAACACAAAGAAAACAACACACAAAAAAGGAGGGACAGAGGAAGTATCCGCTGGAGGAGTGAAGCCCAGTGTGAATGAAGAGAGAGTTGATCCAAGTGCCCTCCTCACATAAAGGTTCTGAGAAGAGCTCTCTTCCTTCCCATCAAAGAGGATGCCAGTTTATGAGACCACATCTCTAGCCTTGGGTGGGGGAAAAACCAAAAGCCTTTCCTTTTATGACTTTGCCTCTAACTAGAGGTCATCTGTCAGGAAGAAGTCAGCCAAGGAAATTGTGTTGATAATGCATTTTTGTTTATTGTTAATAGAATTTTGCTTCTTAATGGGAAAATCTTTCCCATCCATTAATAGGCCCATGTGACCTGCTTAAATCACATGAAAGCCTGAGTCACATGAGTCAAGTTTCATGGAACACAAAGGGGTAGTACAGGAAGAGGTGAAGCTAGAGCAAAACTGAGAGGAAGTTGGAGAGCAATCAGAGTTGGGAAAAGCAAAAACTAGTGTGAGACAGCTTGTGTGTGATTTGTTTAATGGAGCTGATTTGTGGGAAGCCTAACAGAGGGAAGGCTTGGGGCTGTTGCCCTCTACATTGTTACTGTGTATAGATTTCTTTGTTATTATGATGGATTTGGCTTTCTGGTATCTGAATAAATGTTTTGGTTCTGTCTTCCATGTGGAGTGTCAGTTATATTTCGCAATTCAGAATTGTGCCGGGATATTCATGACTGCCATAGATGCTGTGAATATCATGTTGGCACTACAGAAGTAAAACTGAAAGGAAAAGAAAGGCTGAAGCCAGGCCTTTGGAACTCATCCCCAGTCAAATTCTAGTTCTAGTTCTCCCATCATAGGCAAAGGGGCCAATATCCACCACATAGTTGGCAAACCAGAATCAGCTATCCAAAGGCTATGTGTGCTTCACATCTCTCCAAGACATTTTCATTACATATCATCTCCCAAAAGTGGGCTTCCCAGCCTCTTCTGTGTAGGGAATTGCATCAGGAGCACTCTGCACCTACTCATAATGTCTATTATTCAAGAGGACCACTGATATCACGGGGTGATGTCTTATCTTGCACGTGACTTAGATTTAAACGAGGAAGAGTTTCACAACGCCATCAGCTTCACTTTCTCTTCCAGACTCATCAAAGTCCAGTGACAAGACAAAAGTCAAGAGAACTGGCCTTGGCTCAGGATGCAATGGATAACCTTGGCAAGACCTTGGTCTGACTAACTATTTCTCAGCAGTTGCTTCAATTGCCTTCATGGCCATGGGAACAAACTGTTCTCATCTACCTATTAGGGGTGTGGGGGTGGGGTGGAGGCTTCATATGCTTGGCACAGATACTCCCCTAATTCACCAATGGGTTTGAGGTTCATCAGTTACCCTTAAACTGTGTTAGCCCATCCGCCTGGACCGTTTGCCAGGTGTGGCCCTGAAACATGCTACAGCTTTTTGGAGCCACAGAGGAGAGTTGAGTGCCTTGAAAAGGGCTCACACCAAAGGTGTGTAATGGTAATTTAAATGGAAAGATCTCTCCCATTCATTAATCGGCCCATGTGACCTGCTTAAATATGTGATGGGAGGAGCTTGCTGAAAGGGTGGAACAGGAAGGGTGGGGCAGAACTAAGAGGAAGTTAGTGAGAGCAGTTGGGGTAGAGGAGAGAGTTTGCAGGCAGGTACAGCTAGTCTTGTGAGCTGTTTGTCTGTGAGAAAGGCCCTGGTGGGGGCTGGGGAGGGAAGGAGGCTTGGGAATGGTGTTGTCCCCTGCAGTGCTAATGTGTATTGATTTCTTGGGTACTATAACAGATTTGGCTTTCTGGTGTTGGGATTTGGCTTTCTGGTATCTGAATAAATATCTTTCTTCTGCCTTCTATATGAAGAGTCTGTTATACTTTGCAATTCAGAACTACCCTGGCATATTCATAGTCACTCTCAGTGCCGTGAATATTGCCTTGGCGATATAAAGTACTAATCGTCCTTGAGCTCCCCATATACTCTATAATGACTAGGCTTATAGGAAAATCTTTGTTACCTTCTCCTCTCAGTCCCCACTTTGAAAACTTACCTATGCTTTGTAAACCAGGGGAAAATTCAAATGAAAACAACTTAGAAGTTTCACTTTCCACTTAGAAAATTGGCCAAAACAGACAAAAGACATGTAATCATTGTAGGGAAAGTTGAAAGACAAACACAATATGCTACTGATGCTGTGAATTAATCCAGCTCTTCTGGAAAATAATTTTATATAAGAAAAATTACTAAATTGTTCATATCACCCTTATCAATTTATCATTACACTGGGCATATGTGCCAGAAAGGGGTTATATATGTATATACTGTAATATTCAGGACAGCTATGTGGCACAGTGGACAGAGTGCTGGGCCCAAAGTCTGGAGAACCTGGGTTCAAGTTAGTTTCAGACACTAGTATGACACTAATACTAGCCTCAGTATGACCATAGGCAAGTCACTTAACCCTTTTTGCCTCAGTTTCTCCATCTATAAAATGACCAGGAGAAGGAAGTGGCAAACCATTCCAGTATCTTTCCTAAGAAAACCCCAGATGAGGTCACAGAGAGTCAAACAGGATTGAAAACAACTAAAACAACAGTCATAATGTTCACAGCAGTATTTTGTGCGTGTGGTAACAAAGTACTAGTGGGTATCCATCAATTGGGAAATATCTAAATAAACTAGTATAAAATGAGGATTCTGGAAAAGATTGCTGATAATTTCCCTCTAACTAGTTCTACAATTCTGTGATGCTCTTAATAAATAATGGAATATTATTGGGATAGAAAGGACATTAGAACATATTCGTCAATAAGCTTGTCAAATTAGTGCATGTGATATAGTTTTCCCACCCCACTGGCACTAAACAAGGATTAACTTTCTCAGTTTTAAGTAAAATATATATATATATAAAATTATGAATATTATTCAGTTAAATAGATCAAAAGATCAGGGAAAGACCTACATCTTCTTTAAAATGGCATTGAAACATGACTAAGACATATTTCATATAATAAAATTTGAGGAATTCAGAGAAATGTGAGACTTGTATGAACAAATGCAAAATGAAGTAAGCACAAGAAAACAACATAAAGTAAGGAAATGAGCATTTAATAAGTGCCCACTATGTACCACAGTACTAAGCACTTTACACATATTATGTCCTTTGACCCTCACTATCACTTGGAAGGTAAGTGCTATTACTATTCTTTACAGTTGAGGGAACTATGACAGAGGTTAAAGGACTTGCCCAGGGACGCACAGCTAATACGTGTCAAGTGAGTAGTGAAAGTGTGAATAATTTAAAGAGCAGGAGTTGAAAAAGATGAATGATAAGCAATTGTCCCAGAGAACCAGTAATAAAACATACCTCCCTCCTCTGCTGTTGTGGCTGTTCAGTCATGTCTGACTTTTCTGTGACCCTGTAAAAGTTTTCTTGACAAAGTTACTGAAGTGGTTTGCTATTTCCTTCTTCACTGAATTAAGGCAAACAGAGGTTAAGTTACTTGCCCAGGGTCAAACAGCTGGTGAGTTTAGTCTAAGAAAAACAACAGAATTAGGTTTTATGAGTGTTTTATTTCTCTCAAGCTGATGGCATGCATGCTTAACTGAGCTCAATTTAGGGTTAGGCTGCACAAAGACAAAAAGAACCCAGAGCTGGGTGGGATTGGCCATGTTGTAGCCCAGTAAGGTACTGCTTCTGGGGGTGCGATTTTTCTCCAAGAAAGGGTTGTTTTACAGAAGTCATGAGGCACCTCAGGGAACAAGGAGAAGGAAGAGGGTCAGGCTGAAAAATCTCCAAGGTCCTCATACTAGGATGCTTGTGCTAGTTCTGTCCATTAGAGCCGCTATGAACTGGTTTAACTCAGTTCTGTGGTCACTAGGCAACCAGAAAGAATTCTGGGTTCAGCAATCAAGCACTGTATTGTTGTGTTTGTTCTTTATTCTCCAAGAGGACCATGATATCAAGACGATGACATGACTTGCAGTTGACTTTGATTTGAGTGAAGGAGGGCTGTGCACGGTCACCAACCTCACTTTCTTCTGACCCATCTGAATGCAGTGGTTCATCAGGACAAGTGGAGAGGGCCCAGGGGCCAATGTGAGACCCTGGCCTTTTCAGGTTAAGATCCTACAGCATTCTCACCTTGAGTGAGATACATCCATTCAATGAACAGGCTTCTTTAAGTAGTTGCTCAAGGGATGGCCCCTTTAATCAAAAAAAAAAATCAAATTGGGAAGGGAAGACCCTCAGGGTTCCTGGGTAAAAGAGAAACAATTACTATTTAGTTATTATATTCACTCTGTGCTAGGTGGGTGAGGACTTGTTCTCCAGTCTATGAGCTCCAGAGTGAATTGAGTTAATTGACTTGGTCTTTGAGCAAGAAATGTAGCCAGTAAACCCAGAGGAAAAAAGGCAGCTTTTGGCTATGGCAGGTACCTTCCTCTGGGTAAAACACCAGAGGAGAGGAGGGGAGATGAAGTGCTACTCACTCAGAGGTTGTTTGCTTTTCATTCTGGAAGAGGCCATGACATCAAAATGATGACATGACTTGCAGTTGACTTTGATTTGAGTGAGGGAGGGCTGTGCACGGTCACCAACCTCACTTTTTTCACGAGATTGGTGTGGATAGATAAAATATATATCCTGATTGGCTGATTCTGATTCCCAGGTTAGTCTGGCCTCCTCTAGAGAGTAAAAGCAATTCAAAGTGGTTAGTAAAGTCGGTAACCATTCCATTTCCACAGAGGTTAGATTTGAACTCAGGTCTCTGACTCTAGGCCTAGCACTCTATCTACTGAACCACTTGGCTGTCCTTAGACAACAATAAATTTTTCTGTCTCTCTTTTCAATGATGTTAAGCATTCTTTTGACCAACACATAAAACTTTAAGTAACGCAGTACAATTGGTTTATATATATTTAAAAAAGGAAAAAAGATAAGAACCAAATCCTACCTGATACACAGATAAATTTTGTGAACATTCATCCTAAAGAATAATCAACTGGCATATAAGAGCAGCCTGTGTTCCAGGAACTGTGCTAGATGCTGGGGATTCAAGTACAAAGAATGAAGCAGCATTGTCTCCATTAGATACTATCATGGTTCCTACTGTCAGATACCATTGCAAAAGTGGGGATAGTGATGTGGATGCCCTAAGGGTTAAAATTCATATTCAGGGTTGCTTTTCCAATACTTAGTGAAGCCCTGTAGCTTATTCTGTAACTTGAAGGCCTCCTAAAGCCCTTTCACCCTTATCTTGAACCTGTACCAAAAGCTTTGTTTTTGTGTCCCTTATTCTATGTTCTCTTATACTTTAATTTTTAACCTGTCTCCTGCTCTGTCCTTCAATCCTTAAGCCATAAAGAATTCCCTTTGTCTCCCTCATCCTGTCCTGTCTTTAATCTTCGACCTCCATAAAAACATCTAAAACTCCATCATCATTCTGAAACCTCTAACTATATAAACATAACTCCCCCAAATATCAGGGTCTCACTTAGGTTTCTTCCTAAGGAGGACTGTGTTTGCTTACACGATTAATAAAGCTCCCAATGGCTGCAAAGAAGGTCTAAGTGAATTCTTTGACACCTGAACTGCTCTCCCAAACTCTAAACCGCAACAGTAAGAGGCAGGCAGGGAAAGAAATCTCCAAGAAAAAAAAAAGAAAAAATGGGAGAGCAAACTATATTTTTCCTTCATAATTGGCATTCTATTCCTCAGCAGTTCAAGTGCTAGCAGGGTCACTTTCTCCTCTTGAACTCCATCTCTCTCCTTTCTGAACCTTTTCTCTGGTTAATGAATTGGAAGAAAAAGGCACACCTGGAGCAAATCCATTGTCTCTACCAGGCCTCTGATTTAGTGTCTTGATCCTTTCGTGTGCGCACAGGCCAGAGTCTTAAAGGGGCACAACTTTATATCTTTTTCTTTCTGTTACCTGTCCCTTAATTTAATGGATTTAGGGACTCAGTTGTTCAAGAGTCCACTGATCAACAACTCACAGTCAGCCAACAGGTATTTATTAAGCACCTACTTTAGGCCAGGCATCCCTGCTAGGTTGTAAAGATAGAGTGAAAAAAATCCCTACTGGCAAGGAGACTTCGAGGGGAGGGGACAAGTACCTGTACAAGTACATATGCAATATAAATACAAAGTGGATGAATACAAATACATATCCTTAGTTGGGCAGGGATCAGAAAAGTCTTCTTGAAGAAATTTGAACTACATATTAAAGGAAAAAGGGGTTCCATGACATGGATGGTCAGAAGGATATGCATTCCAAACACATGGGACAGCAGTACAAGACACAAGTGGGTGACAGTGTTATGTAGAGGAACAAAGAGACAGCCAGCTTGGCTGGATCAAAGGGTATGTGGAGGGCAATAATATCCTGTGAAACTGGAAAAACAAATGGAGACTAGGTTTGAGAAGGCTTTAAAAGCTAAATGTTGTTGTTCAGTTGTGTGTCTGACTTCATTTGTGGTTTTCTTGGCAAATACTTTGGAGCGGTTTGCCATTTCCTTCTCCAACTCATTTTACATTTCAGGAAACTGAGGCAAACAGGGTTAAGTGACTTGCCCAGTGTCATACAGCTAGTAATTGAGGCCATTTGAACTCAGGTGAAAAGACTAAACAGAGAAATCTGTATTTTATTTGAAGGCAAAAGGGAACCACTGGAGTTGGGTGAGTAGCTTTCAGGTCTGTGCTTGAAAACTATTTTGGCAGCAATTCCCAAGATGCATTTGGGGTGGAGAGAGAGTTTAGAAAAGGAAACCAAAGAGGCAAAAATTAGGGGACAAAATCCAGAGGAGGAGTTGGTTATTAGGTCACAGCCCAAAATGTCTACTCACAATGCGCAAAGTATGGGTGATAAGCAAGGCACACTAAAGAGTCTACTACAAAACTGACCTCATACCATCACTGAGACTTGGTGGGATGAGGCCCATGACTGGATATGCTCCAGGAACCCCCATTTTAGGGAAAGTGTCCTGGCCAACTATGTCTTCATTCCTCTCCATGCTCTATTCCTGCTTCTCTGGACTTTCTCTGCTATGTGCTACAGCAAGCCTGACCCCCAAGAAGACTTTCTCCCCTCTATCCTCTTCAAGCTGTTTTTCTGTATAGTCTTCACTCATGAGAACATAAACTACTTGAGAACAAGGATTGCCTTTCTACTTATATTTGTATTCTCAACCGTTAGCCCAAAGCCTAGAACATAGCAAAAGCTTATTGACTCCAATCTGTCAGCTAATAAGTATTTATTAAGTATCTACTAGCCTCAGGCATTGTCCTAAACTCCTTCAGAAACAAAGAAAAATAAAAACAATCCCTACCTTGGAGGAGCTCAAAGTCTGTTGGGGGAGACAACATGTAAACAGCTATGTATAAAAAAGCTATTTACAGAATAAATAGGAAATAATAAACAGAGGGAAGACACATTTTATCTGGGACTTGAGGAAGGCAGAAGGTAGAGATGAGAGGGAGAGAATTCTGATCACTGGGACAGCCAGTTAAAATGTTCAAAGCTGAAAAAGAGTGTTGTTCTAGGAGAAGACTAGAAAGGGATGGGAGAGGAAAAGGAATTGGTCTTGAAGGGCTTTGAATGCCAAACAGAGACTTTTTATTTAAACAAAGAGGTAATGGGGAGCCACTGGAGTTATTTAAGTAGGGACTTTAGAAATTTGACTTTAAGATTTTGTTACTTAGTGAACAACTTTAAAAAGTCTACATAGAAAGAGGTTATTCCATTATTTTATATTATTATATACTTTAACACATATTATTATATACTTTCTAAACAAGAAACTATTCATTATTATTATTAAAATCTATTAAGCCCACAGAGGATACACAAGTTTTTTGAGGATAGGGACTCTGTGTTTGTTATTTTCGGTTTAACTTTGAGTTCACTTTCAATCCATAATAAATATTGAATAATAGCAAAAAACCTTTGATGATCTATAGCATAAAAGACATAATGTATCATTCAAATTAAATGAGTCTGGTAACCACAAGTCAGGTGGCTTGAGTTTCAGTACATACTTTAAGAAATCAATATAAGTAAAAAACATAAAATTCAATCAGAATTACCCCCAATAAATGCCTTTCTTTAACTTGGAGATTGAGTAAATTCTTTCAGGACACTAAAACCAGCACATCTGTTCCTCATCATTTAAGGTAGCACTCCAACATTCTTGGGGTCCACCCTGAACTCATTACCAGTGGATACAGAGAAGGTCTAAGTGAATTCTTTCACACCAGAACTGCTCTTCCCAACTCTGACCATAACAACTTAACTATTTGCCTCAGTTTCCCCATCTGTAAAGTGAGCTGGAGAAGGAAATGGCAATCATTCCAGTATTTCTGCCAAAGAACACCCTAAATGGGGTCCTGACCTAACAACAACAGCCACAGTGTTTCAGCCCACAACTGGACCATGAGTAATTCAATCTCTGCTTGATAATTTCTGGTGAAGGGAAACTCAACTGCCCCAAGAGGCAATCACTATATTTTTGTGCAGTTCAAATTGTTAAGAAGTTCTTCCTCATAAAGAGTTAAATCTGCATGCCTTGAACTTCTGTCCTGGTTCTTCCCTCTGGACCCATTCAGAACAAGTCGTTCACATGACATACTTTCACATAATTTGTGAGCTATGATCACAATCACAGTTTGCTATATCTTCTGTCCTCCAGGTTAAAGGGACCCAGTTGGCTTCATCTCATCTTCGTATAGGATAATACCTTAATTCTGGGAATCCCACACAATACACAAAAATGTATTCTAACCAAGGCAAAGTACAAGAGGTCACCTTTCTCATTCTATAATTGTGTTAATACAGCTTAAGGTCACATTAACTTGTCTGATTGCCACATGTGGACTCATTCTGAGATTGCAGTACCCTAAAAGCCTCATGATTTTCTTCATAAGAATTGTTTGCTAGTTATGTCTCTCTCGTCCTTTACTTGTGCTTGTAGTTGATTGCCTTAACTCAAGTTTAAGACTTTATATTTATCCATACTGAATTTCAGAGTTGTGTGATCCAGGTTTTCCAGACAAGTATTTTGCATGAGACTCTCAAAGAATGCTGGTAAGACCTCACATGACTGTCAGGGGTAGAGCTAATGCAAGAGCTTTTGAAAGGAGAAGTATGCTTCATCCTTTTCTATAGACACATTCAAAGCACCATCAACAGAAAAGAGAAAGAAAAAGACTATCTTGCAGTTCTATAGGGGAAAGTTAGGTTCCCAACATGTCCCTGATTTCTAACTTGTCTCCCTAGAGACAGAAGGGAATGATCTCATCTAGCTCCCATCTAAATAACTTACTCACTTTTGGGTATTTACCGGAATATTCCAATTTATAAAACTTCAATTTAGTTTTGCTATTTGCTTGGATAAAGGGGTTTACTCTACAATCACTATTTATGATGGTTATTTTGTAATTAACTGTTGGATGAGAAAGAAGGGGTTAAGGCTGCAAGTATAACCTTGGAGTAACCCTGGCCCTACCTTTTAAGATTGGCAAAGATATTTTTTTTCTGAACTATTTATTCCTCCAGTCATAGCAAATAGATATAATTCTAGAATTGTACCCATTTCCCAGAGGAGAGCAGGTTGGTTAGTTTCATGGTCCCTTCTACTAAGGCAGCTAAGGGGTGCAGTAAATAGAACACTGGAACCTAGAGTCAGGAATACCCAAGTTCCAGTCCAGCTCCAGACACTTCCTAGTTGTACGACCCTGGGAAAGTCACTTACCTTTTGTCTGCCTCAATTTCTTGAACTGTAAAATGAGGACAATAATAGTTCCTACCTCCCAGGGTTGTTGTGTGGATCAAATGAGATAATATTTGTAAAATGCTGCTTGGTACCTCCCTGGCACATAGCAAGCACTGAATAAATGCCTTATCTCTTCTTTCCCTTCCTGCTCCCCTCAAAAGTCTCCCTTAGATAAGGATGAACAAGATTCCAGAGATATCTATCAGTGCTTTCTCTTGAGCCACCTGTCTATTCATTTGGACAACCCATATGCACAGACACATCTTATATGGGCAGCATATACCTTACACTTACAGACAATATAATTACTATAGAACTCATAGTGTAGATCAACTATAGAATCAGTCACTTAGAACTACTGGGATGATGGGTAAAACTACTTGTGTTACCCAAGTTATAATTTTAAAAATGACCTGAAGAAATAATGAGTTAGCCTCCATCTGGACTCCAAACAAGTTGCACTGTACTGGTTTGAATTCTAGCTCTGCTTCTTACTATGTAATATTAGGCAAATCTTTGCATCTCTGTTTCCTCATTGTAAAACTGCATGATAGAACTGGATGATCTCTAGAGTCCCTCCATGTCTAAATCCTATAAAAAAGACAAAAGTGCTTCTTGAGTGTTTCAGTGAAAAAAAGTAATATTTGAATGTTG
Source organism: Bettongia penicillata ogilbyi (assembly GCA_023548195.1). Classification (NCBI taxonomy): domain Eukaryota; kingdom Metazoa; phylum Chordata; class Mammalia; order Diprotodontia; family Potoroidae; genus Bettongia; species Bettongia penicillata. Next base: position 8,837,438 of record JAJHZJ010000401.1, on the reverse strand, counting down.
ACAGATATTCGCAGTTATAGAACTGCATGAATAAAAGTCTTATATGTATATAAAACTTTCTATAATTTAATTACATTGTTAGCCACTACTATTATTAATTCTGATCTATGGTAGATTGGAGAAGAAGATACTTGAGGCAGGCAGACCCACCAGTAGGTTAGTGCAATATTCCAGGTGATGAAAGCCTGTATCAGAGTTATGGCAGTGTTAGAGGAGAGAAAGGGCCATCTTTGAGAGATGTTGCAAAGTTGAAATCTACAGGCCTTGGCAACAGATTATATGGGAGGTGAGAGAGAGTGAAGAGTCTAGGACAACATCTAGGTTGGAAGCCTGAGGGGCCTGGGAGGGTGGTATTGCTTGTTATTGATGGACCATGACATCAGGGAAGTGATGCTATGTATGACATGCAAGTGAATTGGATTTAAGTGAGGAGGGCTGTGCAAAGTCACCAGTCTCACTTTCTCCTCCAGAGCCATGTAGGTCCAGTGGCAAGATATAGATCAGGACACTGGAGATAACCCAGGCTGTTCCCCTCTACAATAATAGAGAAGGTAGGAGATGAGGAAAGTTTCCTTAATGATCTCATTAATTCCTATGGATTTAATTACCATCTCCATGCTGATAATCCTCAAATCCGAAACCTATTCTCAAATCTACCAGTCTTTCTCTGTTGACCTCCCATATCACATCTCAAGCTGTCTTTCAAACATCTCAAACTGGTTATTCAGTAGACATTAATTCTAATTAATTAACCATTATTAGTAACCAATTCTAATGTAATAAAGTTACATACAAAATGGTTGTTTTATGAAATATATTGATTTCTTTCAAATGTGCACAGACTGAACTTTCAGAGAATGTTATTTAATTCCAAAAGTATTTACGAAGCACCAAATTATGAATGACATGATCCTAAGAGAGACAGTATTATAAACTCTTTAAAGAAAAAGTCTCTTATGCTCCCTTACATCTAGAAAAGTGCTCTGCCAGTTATAGAAATGCAATACTGATTTGTTGGTTGACTGTCCAATTTATTGTATAAAGAGTTATCTCCACTTTATCTCTGGATTAAAGGAATTTTTACATTAGAAAGGTATCAAGTCCTATGTATTTTAAAACTGGATACTTAAAAATCTATTTGGTTTTCTCAAAGTACTTCTTTCTAAATTCTGGGTTGGTATCACAACTGGAGTGTTGTATGAAATTAGTACAATTAGAGAGGTAGACAGAGATTCCTATTTTTATATGGTTTTTTTAAATTGCACCTGCATTCTTATCCTTTCATTTGAAAATCTGGATCATCTATTGACTTGGAGGAGGGGAAGAAATCCATGGAAAAACTATATTTTATGCTATGTCATTTTGCTTAATTGTTACTAGCTATTATTAGACAAAACTGAACAACAAAAACCACTTGAACGTGGTTACTTTTTAAGAATCATGATTTAAATCCCACAAGGTGGCAGCAGAGAAAACTCCATGTACAATAAAGTTCATAGAGTCTAAGGTAGTGAACTGAATGGCCAGGGATTGTGTGTTTCTGGTTAAAACCACAAATACAGCTTTGATTTCTAGCCAGGTCTTCTTGGACTTAATTTTGATAGCTCCTCAAAAGAAATCTACTCTATTGGCAATAAAGCTAAAGTAACTTCAGGTTACAACCTAGAAAGACTGGGTGACTGGGTGAGTATTCCTGGGTAGGCACATACATAAATACATACTATAAGATAAGGACAGAACCTTAAATAACATGTAATCCAGTTCCTACCTGGATTTTGCCTGTGAGGATATAGCAGCTTTATAAGGTTGATTAATTTGCCCAAGTTCACATAGCTGCTCAGCAGCAGAGCTGGGATTAGAACTCAGATCTCCAGTTTCTTGGTCCAGGGGCTTTTCCATGATAATTGAGCTCTAGTATAATTGTCTACGGGCAGCTAGGAGGAACAATGGATGCAACACTGGGCTTGGAATCAAAAAGACTCAGTTTTCATGAGTTCAACTGTGGCCTCAGACACCTTCTAGTTCTGTGACCCTGGTAAAGCCACTTAACCTTGTTTGCCTTAGTTCTTCATTTGTAAAATAAGCAAGAGAAGGAAATAGCAAACTACTCCAGTATCTTTTCCAAGAAAACCCCAAAATGGGGGCACAAAGAGTTAGAAACAACTGGGCAACAAATATTGTCTATCATATAGTCTGGTTGGATGAAGAGGACCAAAATGACATCACTAGATTAGAGTCAAGTTACAGCATGTCCTACTATGGCTGACCAGACCAGTGCAAGCTCAGAATGCTCCACCACAGGTCAGGTGCAAATACCACTGAGCATTTGGGCGGATTCTCCTAAATTTGTACTCCTCACATTTCTTTTGAGCTACTTCAATTCTGCTTTGCTTATAGAGCATAATACCTCCTAGGCAAGTCACTTAACCTATTTGCTTCAATTTCCTCCCCTGTAAAATGAGCTAGAGAAAACAGTGGCAAACCACTGAATTATTTTTGCCAAGAAAACCCCACGCGGGGTCATTAAGAGATGTGACTGAACAAGAACAGCAAAGATTAAATCCTTCTTGGGACTTAGCTCCAACTGTTGGATGGAATCCTCCAAACTCTTATTCTTTGACCAGTAGACTGGTTCACTGCTTAACTAACCAACTCCAAACTGGCTTTCCATTTTTATAGGTAGCCCAAGGGATGTGACTTGATCTTTCCTCTATGTTATGTGCCTTTCATCTGCCCCAAATCCTATAATCCTCTCAAATTGATTCAAGACTTATTTGCACCTACTTTACACTTTGGATAGAATAACTGATTCATCTTATATGTCTGGACCTTCTGTGATCATATTAATTGGTATGGGGGGGGTATGAAACTTACTTCTTATATAATCAACACAGTTATTAACACCTAAGCTTGGGTGAACAAACAAATCAGCCTTTCTTAAAATACAAATTAAACTATCAAGTTTCACAGTCCTAGTAGCCAATTCTAAATTGTTATAATCTCTTAAAACCATTTTTCTTATCTCCTAAAAGAATAAGTTAATGTACAGCTTCAGATACCATTTTAGAAATAAGAAAAGGGGAACTCAGGTTAAATGACTTTTCCGAAGTCACATAACTAAATAACAAAGGTGAGATCTTACTACAGAATCTGCTTGACCACCAGTCCAGCTCTGCTGTGCTGCTTCTTTTGGACTATATGGGGTGTTCAGGAGGGCTAGCACCTATGGTATGAGGACTTGTCAAAGCCTTTCAGGTCTGCTCATTTACCTTTGGTGTCCATCTATCACCCAACTCTCACCTGTGGCTCCAAAAAGCTGTAGCATGCACAGTGACCACAGTAAAACCACTTAGCAGATGGCTAAACCAGGTTGAAGGTTACTGACAAGCCTCAAACCCATTGGTGAGGTGTCTACCCCAAGCATGAAAAGATTTTCCCCTGGGAGAAATGGGTAGATGAGAACAATTTGTTCTCATGACCATGAAGGTGGCTGAAATAGGAACTGCGGAATTGCTTAAAGCTTGGTCAGACATCAAAGATGCCGAGGTCATCCACTGTATCCTGTGCCATTAACAGTTTTCTTGACTTTTCTCTTGCCACTGGACTTCAGTGACTCTGGGGAAAAAGAGAGTGAAGCTGACAACTTTGTGTAACTTTAATTAAATCCAATTCACATACAAGTTATGATGTCTCCTCGTGATGTCGCTGATCCTCTTAAAAAAGGAAGGATGAACAAAAATAAACATTGGGAAAACAATAAAAACCAAAAAATTAACGTTCACATAGCACTTTTAGGTTTACAAAGAACTTTTTTTTTTTACAACATCCCTGTGTGAAATATTGCTACAGGATGAATGGTATTACCCCATTTTACAGAAGAAGAAAATAAGAAACTGAGAGATTGAGTAACTGGCCTTTACTCACACATTCAGTCAGTACTGAGATAGAATTTGAACCCAGGTTTACAGACACCGAAACAAAGATTCTATCAAATAGGCTCTCTTTAAAATAAATTTGTCCCAACTGGCAATCAAAAACAATAGGAAAATAATGGTTAGCATTTATAGCTTTGTGGGGAGCTAGGTGGCACAGGGGATAAAGTAGCTGGGCTGCAGTCAGGAAGACGCCTCTTCCTGAGTTCAAATCTGGTCTCAGACACTTATCCTGTGTAATCCTGAGCAAGTCACTTTGCCCTGTTTGCCTCAGTTTCCTCATGTGTAAAATGAGCTGGAGAAGGAAATGGCAAACTACTCTAGCATCTTTGCCAAGAAAACCCCAAATGGGGTCACAGAGAGTTGAACGTGAATGAAATGACTGAACATCAACAATATAGAGTGCTTTAGGGTCTGCAAAGCATTTTACAAATATCATAACATCTGAGACTCACAAACACCCCGGGGCGGGGGAGTAGATGCTCTTATTATCCCCATTTCACCAATGAGGAAACTGACAGACGGAGGTCAAATCACGTACCCAAGGTTGCTGAGCTAGTAAATGTGTGAGGACAGATTTGAGCCCAAGTTTTCTAGACTACAGGTATAGTGCTAGCTGCCTCTAAGCAATATCATGTGCCCACCCAATATAATATATCTCTCATCCTATTTTAAGTGTATTTGAAGGTTGAAAAAAATCTTCCACATTAAAATCATCTGTTCTATAAATACTTTGAAATTTTTTGCCACTGTGTCAATATAATATAATGCTTTCTTAATTGTAATCAGACAGCTGTTCCTAGATCTGGGTCTGTAACTAACTTGCTATCTGACCTTGGACAAGTCCTTTCTAGCCTCACTTTTCTCCTCTGTAAAAATAAATAAGAAATAAGGAGTCTAGATTAAAAGATATCCCTGAAGGTCGTTTGTGGTTACAATAGTCTGTCTAAAAGTGGTAAAGGACTTAGGGAAGTGTTGTAGGCTTCCCACTCCCTTCTTTCATGACCCCACTCACCCCAATCAGTGAGGGTTTATGGTCTGAATGCTACATTGGCAGCCTTGAAATACTTTTTTAAATAAACAAAAGAAGGACTCAGTTCATCAACATTAGAATTTGTACAGAATAATTTGGAGTGTAATGGGGTGGGGATGCAGAGACTGAGAAGGCAGCTGTAATCTGCAGGGAAAACCTTCCCTTTTTTGTATCCCCAGCACATTGCCTGGCACATAGTAGGTACTTACTAAATGCTAACTGACTAACTGACCAACTCTGCTACATGTAGTTAGAAGTTTAATCCTTATTCCCTGATTATATCTTTTAAGTTTAATCCATTTTAACTCAAAAAAAATCTTAACATAAAGTAATACAAAAAAGCAATTTATTAGAAAATAACAATCTATTTATTTATTTTACAGGACTACACAAAAACTTGCAAAAGTAAATGAGAATCCATTTTATAATTTTTTAAATTTCCAGAAAAGGAGAACCTAAAACCTTTCTTTGTAATACACATCAGTATTTAGCAACTCTTCTAGTCAATTAAACCCTATTCATGTTTCTCTTCTGTGAAGTACAGAGATAATCTAAAGAAACTATACTAAGACTGTAGAATACAGTACATGAACTGGAGAACCTTTTTCTGAAATCAGTCCAAATACCATGTTAAGCCATTTCAATAGACTGATACTCAGCCACATAAAAAGAAAACCTACTTTTTTCCTTCAATGACCATGATGACTGAGACAGTCTTCACTAAATGAGGACACTATGGCAACCAGACTGTCCAGAGGAAAAAGGGAGGGGAGGAAGATGTAACTTAGCAACAGGAACCTTTAAGCAATAGGTTTTTTGTTTTTGTTTTTGTTTTCTCCTAGATTGCTAAAGAAAACTGCAAGCAGTGGGCAGGATTAGAAAATGTAATCAAAATAGAGGAATACAAGGATAATAAAATGAGAAGAGAAATTTAGAGATGTTGAGGAAATTAGGAAAAAAGATACAATTTCAGTCAGTAACATTTTTGAAGTGCTTTTTTTTTGTGCCATGTTCTAAGTGCTCTGGTTATTTAAAGTCAAAACTGTTTAGAAAGAAGTTAAACCTGCTGCAGTTACACTACTATAAATGATTAATAGGCTATCTTAGAGGGTCACTTTTCAAAAACACCACTTTCCTCTGGAATGGTCAGTTCCTTTAGGGTGAGGAATTACCTTTTCATTTGGAGCTTTGAAAGACAGCAGCAGTTAGTATTTACTGAGTCCATTAGGTAGTGTAAGAAAGACTCGGATCTTGACCTTGATTCTACAAATAGGCCAAACATCTTTTGATGATATTCTTTATTTAGTTTGATACATTTTTAAAAGATGTGCATAATTCATGACTACAGAAGAGCATGTCTTCATTAATATAGGGGTGACCTTTGTAGTGGAGACAGTGCCAACGTGTGAGGAGATATGAGAGTAAACAAAAGGGAAGAATAATGTCTACTGTCTCCAAAGCTCACTCAGGCTTTCTGAGATGTGGTATTGTGGACATTTGGCAGGGAAAGGATTGTTTTGATGTAGAAAACTCAGAAAATCCAAGAAAACAGTTGATTTTTCTCTAGATACTAAATCAAGACCTCGCTGTCTCAGAAAAATATCTGCTGCCTCACATCCAGTAATTTTGCCACAAATACTTCCCTAGGCAGTTCAGACTATTGTGGAGAGAACCAGAAGACTCCCCCTACTTGGTTCATTCTCAGGATATATAGCCCCACCACCACCTCTCCAGCCTCACTTCATACTTATTCTTTTTATCGACTAGATTGCTAGCTATTCTTCAAACTCACCACAATTTATTCATATAATAGAGGCACTCTCTTAGTCCTGTGGATCTTTCAGAAACTCTATCTTCCTTAGGTGATGCAATGGATGGAGCACTAAACGCAGGAAGACCTGAGTTCAAATTTGACCTCAACTACTTACTATCTGTGTAACCCTGGGTAAATCACTTAACCTTGTTTGCCTCAGTTTCTTTATCTGTAGAAATGGCCAACCACTCAAGTGTCTCTGCTAAGAAAATCCCAAATAGGGGTAACAGAGTCAGATATAACTGAACTCCTCTAGAAGTCTTCCCTGATCCCCCTCCACCCCACTTATTAGTGCTTTTTCCTTTTGTCTTATTTGTGTGCACTTTATACTCCTCTCCCGGTAGAATATAATACCCATGAGGGCAGGAGAGTTTTATTTTTGTCTTCCATGACTATAAGCTATTTCCCTCTCACTACGCTTTGGTTGGTTCTCTTACAAATGCATATTTAATAGAAGATACCAAGTGTGACGGACAAACCAGTCTGACTAGAGCAAACAGTACAAGAAAGGAGTAAGAGATAAGACTAGAAATATAAGTTTAGTCAGATGGTGGAGGGTCTTTAATATCAGAGTAAAGAGTATCAGAAATTAAAAAAGGAAAAATAGGAGAGAAAAATGGCAAAAATCCAAATGACTCTTAATTAACTGTGGGCAAGAAGGATGACACATTAAAAAAAATCATGGATTTACAACACTTTGAATAAATGAATGAGTGAATAAATGATTAAAAAAGTGCTTACTATTTGCAAGCACTATGTTAAGTACTGGGACACAAACAGGAGAATAAATCTGAAAGAGAATAAAAAGGTGAGATAGTCAATGCTTCCAAGGAGCTCATATTCTAATGGGAAGATAAGTAGAAGGTTTCAAGTCAAATAGATAGGTCTCATGGTTCTTAAAGTGCAATGGAAAAACATGATAATGTTCCACTTTTGATTTATATGGTAATGTCACAATTAATTACACTACTAAAATCATATCAGCTTATGATGAGCTATGCCAAGGACTTTGGGGCAAGAACTTTCCTTTCTGGGCCTTCAGTAGCTGTGGCTGCAGCACCTAACCGTTGCTAGTTGCTAGGTTGCATCTCCATAAGTGTTTTCTTACTGGATAATGGTTACAGGGTTTGGACAGTCTGCTGGACAATAGAGTGGTAGGGAGTACAGCTCTTGGACCTACCTGTCTATCAGTGGCAGTTGGTGGTAGTGGTAGTGGTAGTGATGGCAAGGAAGGTAGGAAATTTCTCTAAACTTTGAAATTGTAAAGTGCAACATCAGTGTTATTTAGAATTATTATTCTTCCTGTCTAGTCAAAGCCTTATCCAGACCTACCAGCAAGTACCATAGCAAACCTTACTAGAGAATTCTCAATCTCTTGTCAATCTCTGACCAATAACAGAAAAAGAAAGGACATGGAAAATCCATAAATTGGATAACTAGTAGCAGAATAACTAGGAAATAGTTATATTTACAATATAAGATTAATATGTCAATTTTGAGTTTAGGAGCATTCTTCTGCTAGACAGGCTTTCTGACAGATAGGACACAAAACATGCTCCAAACCAATGTGTTAACTGTGACATTTGTCACGTGAATAAGTGTAGTAATAATTCTAGTTATCTACTGAAAGAAAAAATCTAGAAACTGTTTGTATTAATCTAAATTTGCTGTGGTTTCATCTGAAGAAGTTGTTATTGCCTAAACAGGCTGTACAGTTTCAAAGAATGGTTTTCACCTCGTAGTCATATCTCATCAAACGCATAACAGCTGCAAGCTATTTTGTTTCTTAAAATGTGGAAATTTCTTTGGAGAGTAAAAGGTCAGTTAACAGCAGTATCCTATAAGTGCCTTCTATCTCCCTCTATGGTATTTAAAAGAACAAAATGTTTGTGGTAATGGCCTTTGAAACATACTAAGAATGAAATTCGCCTTCTGGGTTCTAAGAATAGGTAAAATTTGAAAGGGAGAACTCAATCAGCAGGATTTGCTTTCTCTACCTCAAAGATAAAGCTGAAGAGACTTGGAAAGGAAACAAACTTCTTAAAAAGAAGAAAAGATGAAAATGAAAGTGATCATAACACATTGTGGAGGAAAAAGGAAATTGAAACAAAACTGAAACATCTACCAGAAGATAAAATAGAAAATGCAGAGAATCGTTATGCAAACAGCAGGATGTGCAGAAATCAAAATTTGAGAGATTATTAGGTAATGATGGTAGGGACCACTAGGCATTCCCAAAAGGTGATATACCACAGCCATGAGAAGCTTCTAAAACACAGCACCCTTCTTTTTCCTATACTCCATGTACATACATCCTAACCCTAGCCTTTCCACCCCTTGCAGAGTGACAGTTTTAGATAGTCAGTAAGTAACTCTTGGTTAGCCAGGTGACTAGAGTGCCATGGATAGAGTGCTCACCTGAGTCAAGAAGACTCATCTTACTGAGTTCAAATCTGGCTTCAGACCCTTACTTTCTGTGAACCTGGGCAAGTCACTTATACCTGTTTGCCTCAGTTTCTTTATCTGTAAAAATGAACTGGAGAAGGAAATGAGAAACCACTCCAGTATCTTTGTCAAGAAAACCCCAAATGGGATCACACAGAGTTGGACACAACTGGACAACAATAACAACAAAGTGAATCTTATGTTCCCCATGTGGGATCTGGTCCCTCCTCCTCATCCCTTCATCTCAGTGATCTTACCATCTTCTATGAGTTTAATCATCATCTCCATGCATATGCCTCCTATGTCTACTTCTTGATGTAGCCCCTAGGTCCCTCATGAGCTCCAGTTTTACAGTATTAGCTGCCTTTGGGACATCTCCAACTGCACGAACTATAACCAAATCAAACTGAACTTGTCCAAAACAGAGTTTATTATCTGTCCCTCTAAATACATACTTCTTCCTAACTTGCTTTTCCTCTCAAGGGCTCCACCATCCATCCAGTCACCCGTGTTCATACAGAGTCTTGGAGTTGAGCTCCATTCTTCCCTTGACCTCACTTCCCATATCTAAACATTTGCTAAGCTTTGTTGATCCTAGCTCTCCCCCTAGTTCAAGCCTCCATCTTCTCTTGCCCAGAGTCCCTGTTCTTAATCTTTCTGCCCCTAGTCTCTCTCCTCTGCTCCAGCCTTCACAGAGCTGCCAAAGTAATTTTCCTAAAGCATAAGTTTCTGTCCTACTCAATAAACTTCACCAACTTGCTGTTGCCTCTGAAATAATACGAGCTCTTCAGTTAAGCATTTAAAGCCCTTCAGAAATCTGCTTCCCACCTATTTTTCTAAGTTTATCTCACATTTGTCTCCTTCATCTACTTTTCATTGAAACCAAAATGGCCTGCTCATCTGGGCCTTGGCATAGGTTGGCCTCATGCTGATCACCTTTGGAACCCTGCAGAGTAGATTGTTCAAATCTCCTACATGAGGCTGCTCCTGATCCTCCCAATTGTTAGCACTCCCAAACCCCCACCCAAAATTATTTTGTTTATGTGATAATTGCTAAGAGCAAGGTATACACTTGGTGGTACTGCAGTAAAAATGACACCCTTTGCCTAGCTTAGTGTTCTGCTTTCTGCAATCTACAGATAAGTAAGTTAATTAATTATCCATCAAGGGAATATAGTATATAGTTTGTCTTCTAGGTAGTACTACACTTAGGTCACCTGTCATTTGGTTTTCTCTTGTTGGAGAGCATCAAGTGCTTCTCTGAGGGCTCTCAGTGCCTGTGATATCTCCACTTCTCATTTGACAGTGCTCAACTGCAAAGTCTTAAGACTATAGACCCTCTTACTACAGGCATAGCTGGGAAAGATTTCCTTGTCTGTACTAGTTGGATTCAAAATTTAGCCTAGGGGAAAAGAAAAGAAATATCACTCTGAAATATTAAAAAAATTGTGAAAATCTTCATTTGGCTCACTCACACCATGTATTTGGGAAAGCTTTCAATTAAACTCATCCATAAGACCCAGGTGATTGACTTGTTAGTGGAAACATAATTTATTAAAACTAAATAAAAAAGGTAACTGTATAAGAACTGTCACAGCCAAACTGATAGATAATAATAAATAGGTGAGGTGATGGATGATACAGAGAGAGAAAGCGCATGCAATAGAGAATTACTTATCTGAATACCTATTTTCCCACAATTGATTTTATGATGCAAGAAACTTAAAATGAAGAACTGAGCGACTCAGGGATAGTAGTGAACAAAACTTTATATCTACTCTAAGTGGAAGAAGAAAACAGTTATCAACAGAGAAAAGTTTAAGTATGTAGCTCTCATTACCCCAGGCCCTAAGTCAAGGGCAGCACACAGTGGAATGTCTTCTGGATATGGAACCATGTAATGATTTTCACATTCTAGTTAAAGACTTAGCGACCTACAGGGGTCAAACATATACAGAATTTTCAACACAGAACAAATGGGCACCCACAGGAGATTGCTCTGTGATCCATCGGCGAAAACAGTAATATAGCTGGGACTAACAAAATGATGAAATTTTCTATATTGACCAATAAAGAGTGAGAAATGAGGGTTAGGGATGGAGTAAACTTAACCCTTAATTGTGCCAATCTGTCAAGAGCTTGGAGCATAACGGATTAGGGGTTGCCACAGAGGTCTTATTGTCCTTTGCATACATATATCCTTGGGGGCTGGGCCCATACTCATCAAATCAGTTTTCACTGGTCAATAGGTTGTAAGTTCCTTAAGAATAGAAACTGTTTTCATTTTTGTCTTTCCATCCCTGGCACCTAGCACAGTACCTAGAACATAGCAGGCGTTTAATAAATCCTCATCAAATTGAATTAAATGATATTACTGCCTCATTTGCTTATAAATCCTAAGAAAATATATAAAAACTGAAAATGACTAAATCAGCTATCAGAAACTATTACATCCTAGGTAAACTTACAACCAGAATCCAGAGGACTACTTAATCAATTTAATACAATTTACAAATGCAACACAAACTCTGCCTTTGAACCTTTGTTTTTTGTCCTCTTTAAACAGGACAGATATTCCCTTGAAGTAAACAATCAACCGAGAATTTGATCGGTAACTCCATTCCATTCCCCATTATTCTCAAACTCAACGAAAATTTTTGGTACAAGAGTATGACTGTAGTTTTAACTAGATTTGTTTCCTGGGCTTGACTTCCTCACTTCAACCTAAAGCAACCTGGCCAGGGTACGTCCAATAAAGAGTATAACAGAAATCAAGAATTAGTAATCATTTTGGAAGAGAGAATATCATTTGACACAGCCTGACTAAAGCATGAGACACCTGGTTAACTAGGGCAACATAATGTGCTAAATATCAAAGGACAGAAATACTGGCATTCTATGAAGACCCAAGGGGATGGGAGTATATCAGTTCCAGCAATCACACCACAGATTCAGTTCGAATCAACAAGTCTTACTGACTCCCTATGTGGAGTCCGGCACCAGAACTCGGTGTCTTTCAGGAACCCTGGGGCTTTCCTATGGGGTCAGGCATTTGAAATGTCACTGCCAGCACTTACTTCTCTAAGAGAGAAGTCTGAGAAAGAACTAATGACAGAATAGTCAGAGCCAGGATGAGCCATCCCTTCACAATCTAACACTAATCCTAATCCTAACTATTATTCTGCATATCCTATGCCTTCCCCCTTCCCAAAAAAAGGTATCCAAAAAGCCCGATGATAGAAAAGGAAAATTCCTTATCAGCCTCCAAAGAAAGGGATACATCTCAGCACAGTATGGAGAGCAAGTGGAATGGTGGAACCTGAGCCTAACTCCCAGCAGAGAGTCTTGGGAAGGGAGAAAGAGCTTCAATCTCTACCGAAAGGCTGTACTTTACTGGAGAGATTTCTGTTTCTCATAACCTGGGAACATTTTTCTTTACCTCTAAGATTTTGCCTTCCAAGCCTTCTGTTATTAGGAGGAGATAGGAGTAGGGGTACAGGATGGAACAGTGGATTTGGAGACAGAGCTTGCTGCTCATCCTGAGTCATGAGACCAAGGACCACTACTCTGGAAGGTCTGATGTCCCTGAGGAAGCCAGATCTGCATAACTCTATGCCAAAAAGAGCTAGGGAAAGGGGATAGGAAAACTGGTATTCCTACTCTGAAACCAACTCTGTTTCCTCTGCAAAATGAGGGGATTGACCCAGGTGGTCTCGAAGTTCCCTCTTCCATAACTTTGTGAGATTTTAGCTGTACTTGATTCCCCCTCAGATCAGTTTCATTTTCAGTAAAAGCTGAATAAACTTCCCTCTGTAAATTTCTCCTTTTTGGGGTTTCTTCTATAAAACTAAATTGTATCAGAAATTCCCCATTTTTTCCAACTATAAAATGCCTTCATTCGGCCCTCCCCATTTCAGTCTCTATTTGTTTATTGTAAAAATCAGGACCACTGCCACCACTGTCCTCCAAGTAACAGCTTCATTGATCTTAGCACCTGATTATCAAGCACAGTTAAAGGTAGATAGCCACCAAATAGCCTGCTTCCTGGGCTAAGGACAGGAGTGGAAAATGTGCCCAAGAGGGGCCTTCTGGTATCCCAAATTCTTTCCTCTTTCCCTTCATGGATCAATGTGTGTGTGTGTGTGTGTGTGTGTGTGTGTGTGTGTGTGTGTGTGTGTGTGTGTGTGTGTGTGTGTGTGTCTCCTCTGACAGCCTGATGGAACCTTTCATATTTATCTCAGGTTCAAAAATTTCCAGCCCTGACTCTTCCTGGCGTACTGTACAGAGAGAGGAGGGAGAACTATGAAAAATGACTCCTGTTTCCAAGATGGGAAGAAATGGGTAGATACAAGACTTAATTAAATACATGACAATTAGAGGATAAGAGGAGATAATCAAGAGAAGGTAATATTTAATAAACTACCAAAGTAATTTTTTGTTGTTGTTCAGTTGTATCAGACACTTCATGACCCCATTTGGGGTTTTCACAAAGACAGCACATTTTCTTCTCCTGCTCATTTTTTTTTACCTATGAAGAAACTGAGGCAAACACGATTAAGTGACTTGCCCAAGGTATACCTAAGTAGGTATCTGAGGCCAGATTTGAATCATGAAGATGAGTCTTCCTGATTCCAGGCCCAGCACTTTATCTACTGTGCCACCTAGCTGCCCTACCAAAATGAATTCATCTAATTAAATATAAAAATTTAAAAAAAATTAAAAAGGAAACAAGAAATACTTATTCCTATCTTTGTTTTAGATTATTCTTCTCTCTCTTTATGTAAACCCTACTTATCTTTCAAGGACCAGCTCAAAACCCACTTCTTTCAGTGCACCTGAAAGAGCCCTTTGACTTTTGACACAAAGACAAGGGAATGGCTAAGACAATACTATGAAAAATCTAATTTTCACCAACAAGCAGTGGGATAGAGTGATGAATCCAAATTCAGGAGACTTGGATTCAACCACCATAGTGCCAATGTGATATTTATAGCACCTGTGGTAGCCATGAATATATCAGCGCAATTCTGAATCGCGAAATACAACCAGACTCTCCACATGGAAGACAGAACCAAAACATTTATTCAGATACCAGAAAACCAAATCCATTAAAATCAACATATAATAACAATTCAGGGGGCACTACCATCCCCAAGCCTTTTCCCTGCTAGGCCTTCCCACAAATGAGCTCCCTTAAGCAAATCACAAATAAGCTCTCCCACTCACACTAGCCAACTGCCTGTTTTCTCTCTCTCCTCTCACCCATTCAGCAAACTCCTCCCACCACAGGCTCCATGTGACTCAGACTTCCATGTGACCCAGGCAGGTCACATGGGCCTACTAATGGGTGGGAACGATCTTCCCATTTAAACTACCATTATAAACGCCAACTCTTCTGCTTACAAAGCTGTATGACTTTGGTCTCTGGACTTCAGTTTCCTCCTATGTAAAATGAGAAAACTGGACTAGCTGATTGTTGAGATCCCTCTTCCCAGCTTTAAATTGTACCAATGCTGTGATCTAATAACAAAGAATCATAACTGTAAAATCCCTCTGATGTTCTTCTTGCCCAAGGCTTTGTACAGTTTTGCGGTGTGGTCTGACACACACAAAAATTCTCAAGGAAAGATTAGCAATTTAGAAGAAATATATTCACTCAGAGAGAGCAAGATACACAGACACACCCAACCACTATCACAGTTCTAACATTAAGGAACTACTGTTGGGCCCAAGGGAAATAGACTGTTCCCACTTTCCTTTTTCCATTAATGCGGTCCTTTCACTGGTCAATATTAGGTTTAGCCCCTATTGGGTCATATCCAGTAGTCCTGATTTATTTCTTAACCCTGGACTCAGAAGACTCTTGGAGGAGAGAAGTGAGGCTGGTGACTTTGCACTGCCCTGTTTCAGTGAAATCCAATTCACTTGCAAATTAAGATTTCACCTTGCTGAGGTCATGGGTCCTCTCTAAGAAGAAAGACAAACAACAGACCTCGGGGGAAACCCAGGCTCTAAGGAGAGATTAAGTTTCCTTTTCTCATGTGCTTTGGCTCATGAGCCCTGGGGAAAACTTGTTTCACACTTAGGTGCTGAAACATATCTAAGTCTCCCCAAAAGAGAAATGGAAAAGGTATTCAACATATGGAACAGGTATTTATTTCCTATACACAAAAGAAATGCAAAAGGACACAGAAGACCCACAGAATACAATGGTGAAAAGCCTAGGATTCAGGTAACTTGAATTATAATCATAGTGATAATCTTTCTGAAATATAAATCCATTCTATGGTCTCACTACATAGGCATTCCACATTTCACCTCAGCTATGCACCACCTAAACAATTCTGCATTTGTACCATCTTTAAAAAGTCCTTATCTTCTGATAAAACAAGTCATGCTTGGACCAGTCCTCTTATTGGTAGTTTTCTTCTCCAGAAACATTAAAACAGTTGTTGGAGACTCTTCTTGCTACCCTTCTGTTCCAGTCAAAAAGACCTAGACCATTTGGACCTCTTGAACTTAAAATGGTGCCCCCAAGCTTGGACATGAAGCTTTTATAGGCTGCACATGTGCATTAGATACCATGCATTCACTGCTGCCTGGCAGCTGGAGTGGGATATAAGGCAGTCTCACCCTCTAACACCCTGTTCCCCCAGAAACATCTTGAAATAGTGCTGGCAGGATCTGTATCTGGAAGAGAAAAGAGCACTGAGGTCGTTGAGCTCTTCCTGCTCAGTGGCCAATGAGGGCATTAGGTTGTCATAATAGTACAAGTAGTAAGGTCTGTGAGAATGGTAGGCAGTGGTGGCAGCCAATATCGCTAAGTACAGCAGCCCCTCTACTGTGGCTACTTGTAGCCAGCCTATGGAGAAGCAAGATGTTCAGAAGCCAGCCTTCATCCAACTGGCTATGTAGAAACTCATGGTGTCTCAAGGAAGGTGTGGGGGAAAGCTGATGAGGAAGGAAGGGGTAGGGCAGTGGGGGATGAGGGGCCAGGAAACAAGTTGAACTGCTTTCAATCTTTGACATTTCCAATATGTCCTGCATATTTCAGGCCAATTACTTCAAGTACTAAAGTAATTTTTAAGAAGGTTTAGGTTTGTAGGCATGGATATCTCTTCCACCAAAGCACATTCCAACTTTTCTTTAGTGAATGGGTTTTTAAGAGTTAATGTGGCTGAAAATGTCATCATCCTGTGGCCAGCCATGTGATTAGCCTCTCAGAATTTAACTTGGTTGGGACTTGCCCAGCAGACATAACGTAGTCCATTACCAGACCTTTATTTGAAGCCTTTTTAGTTTGGTTTCTTTTGAGAGCCTATGTTCAGAGTCTGTCAGAGTCAATAAACTCTTCTTAAGCACCTACTATGTACCAGGCACTGTGCTAAGTGGTAGGAATACAAAGAAAGGCATAAGATGATCCCTGCCCTGAAGAAGCTCACACGTGAAGGAGGAGACAGCACATAAAAAGAAGCTGAAGACTGGGGGTGAGGAGACTCTGCTCAGGGGCATGAGCCCTGCTGGGGAATTATCCAAGGGGACATGAATTACGGAGTTGAATTCATCTTGCAGAAGAATGTTTTTGGAGATCAAGAAAGCAGGCTGGGAATTAGTTTCAGCTGCATCATAGATAGCTACATTAACTTTCCCCACATAGCACTTTCATTATGCTATCCACCTGCTTCAATATCCTCAGTGGTTCTCATTGCCTATAAGATAAAATCCAAACTCCTTATTCTGAGATTGTGCTAGCTAACATCTTCCACTATCTAGTTTCATCTTTCCAGTTTTAGGGTCTGTAATTCCTCAAGATGAATAGGCTACTTCAACTGAACAGTCTACTCATTATTCCAGAAATATACCTTTGCACTCTCCCACCTCCTAAACTTCACTCCCTTAGAGCAAAGTTCTTAAAGTGTAATCTATGAATTTAAAAATATATATATCTTGATAGCTGTATTTTAGTAAATTGGTTTACTGCTTCTTCGTTGTTGTTCAGGCATGTCCAGCTCTTTGTGACCCCATTTGAGGTTTCCTTGGCAAAGATACTGGAGTGGTTTCCCATTTCCTTCTCCAGCTCATTGACAGATAAGGAAACAGAGGCAAACAAGGTTAAGTGACTTGCCCAGGGTCACACAGGTAGTGTCTGAGGTCAAATTTAAATTGAGGTCTTCCTGACTCTAGACTTGGTGCTTTACCCACTATGCTACCTAGATGCCAAGTTTAGTTCATAATCCCATGTATTTTATATTATGCATTTAAAAACATTATTTGAGAAGAGATCTGTAGACTTCAGAGCTAAGATAAAAAAAAGCAAAGAACTCTTAGAACTCTCTCTCTTCTCTTCTCTACCCATGTGTTTCACAAATAACACACAGGAGACACTGGATTTTTTGGATTCTAGCTTCTAACAGATCCACTCTTGATCCAGATAGAAAACTCAGGAAGATAGCTTCAGAGGGTTCAATAACCTTACTTTATTCTAGTCTAGGCTTCTCAAAAGGGATTGCTGATAATGGGAGCACCAACTCCCACAGCATTTCCTAACAAGCCTTTTTGAAGGGGCCGGGCACAAGGGGAGGCAACTACCTGTATCAGCAGGGACCCCAGCGTACACAGGAGGCCTGCGGTGGAGGTTCTTTGGTATGCTTTTCTAAAGGAAAGGCAATTTTTGAGGGGTCAACAATCACTTTAGCCAAGCACACAGATCATTCACTTAGTTCAGGGGAAAAAATCAGCACTCTGACCTTCAGAGAAAATAGAAACAGAGAAATAAAGATCAACAGACAGGGCTTCCAACTGTCTGACCATAGGCAATACATACATCATTACCAGAGAAAGAAGCACCAACATCTGGGTTTTCAAAGCCAGAGGGCTCCTTAGTGGCTTCCCAGAGTCTCACCTGGCACACAAACCTTCTTCTAAAAATAAACCCCAAAGTAAAACCTTACCTCAGAGTATTTATATACTTTTCAGAGCTGGAGGGCACCACCCTCAGACCCAGTCCTCAACAGAAATTAACAAAAGGTACTTGAGGCCTATTAATGATCAAGGAAGATTTAATCAATGTTACCCAACCTTTCATCTCTATGGTCAGGAACAGTTTGTACACTCCCTTAAATCCCCTTGAGCCTCAATGGGGGCCAGTTGAGGCAGGTACATGCATTCCTCTATGTATTACTTAAATCCCAAATGGGTTCTCCTATTTGGTTTCCCTATAGATTGCCCACCTGTTGATCAGTGCCTACTTGTTTTATAGAACAACAGACAAAGAAGGCACTTTGCCAATGTTAAGCTTACAGGTTAACTTTAGAAATATCATTCTTTGCAAGCATAGTAAATATTACTTATGTCATCCCTATATTTCACTGCACAGTGTCAATAGAACTGTCTGTCACTATGATTCTAGGAATTACTCTCTAGGGACCTTGGGGCTATTCTAGGAGTTATTATCTAACACCTGGAAACTAGATAATGCCAAGGCCATGGATCCTGAAAAACTAAACTCTACAGAGGATAACAAAATCCTCCTTAATTACACCATGTAAATGCTACTCACCTGGCAAGTTCAATATAAACTGCTCCCTCAGTGAAACTTCCTCTGACCATCCTAAGATACTTTTCTCTCTCTTCTCACAACCAATATTATATTTATTTGACATTAGATTCATTTGACACATTTAATACTTAGTATTACTGGTTCCCTTTTTGTGGTTCCCTAAGTAGTAATCCTCTAGAACAGGGGATGTGTTTCATATATTTCTGTGAACCCCTCTTGGTTCTTAATGTAGTGCTTTACTCATAGCATAGACTCAATATGTACTATTTATTGACTGATGTGTTTCTGTTCATCACTCTGTGTAGTTCCTGAATAGCCATGTGGTACTGTTCTCTAGCCTCAGGGTAACCCCTTCTCATGAAACTGAACTTTGTGATTTTAATAATGATAGGAGCAGTGACCCTGGGTAAGTCAGTTCACCCTGTTTGCCTCAGTTCCTCATCATAAAATGAGCTGGAGAAAGAAAAAGCAAACAACTCCAGTATCTCTGCCAAGAAAACCCCAAATGGGGTCACAGAGAGTGGGACGGGACTGAAATGATACAACAACAAGGCTATCAGTAATAATTAGTGATATTTCCACGTCTTGGTTAGTAGCAGCTTTAAGAACTTATCTTCATGTGGCTTTTATATTGTAATGTAGCTGCCATTTTCTTGATGTGGGTGTCTTTTTTCCCTTATGACATAGACAAATGTTGATGTTTACTACAAGTTGCTACATTAGTTGCTAATTAAGTTGGTAGTTGCTTCAGCCAAAATTTGTTGTATTGAATCCAAGAAAAGAATGGCAGCTTTATCAAAAATAAAATTTAAAAAAAGAAAAGTTGTATATTAAAGAGAACTGGGAACCTACATGCTAGGAGACAGGAATCTTTCCCACTTGGATTCCTGATAAACATAAAACAACTTTACCCTTGTTAGGTCTGTGCTTGAAAGTCCCTATGCAAATGAAGGGGGAGAAACACCCTATTTTTGTCAGCAAGGTTCTAGGGAAAGCAAATGCAAATAGGCATTTGGTACAGTGGAAAGGGCCATCTGGATGGTGCAGTGGATAGAGGTGAACCTGAAGTCAGGAAGCCTCATCTCCATGAGTTCAAATCTGTCCTCAGACACTAGCTGTGTGACCCTGGGCAAGTCACTTTTGTTTGTGTGATGTGATACGTTTCTCTAGCCTCAGGATAACCCCTTCTCATGAAGCTGAATATTGTGATTTTAATGATGATAGTAGCAGTGACCCTGGGTGAGTCAGTTCACCCTATTTGCCTCATTTTCCTCATCTGTAAAATGACCTGGAGAAGGAAATGGCAAACCCCTCCATGGTCTCCATTCCAGGTCACAAAGAATTGGACATTACTGAAAGAATTGAACAGCGACACACAATGGAAAGAGTCAGAGCGCCAGGTTTCAAGTCCTACTTGGACTACTACTTAAATGACCTAACAAGTCATTAAAACTTCGTGGCTCTCAAGTTTCCTTTTGTAAAATGAGTTAGCTGGATTCGATGACTGCTAAAGTCCATTCCAGCTCTATCTTTCCATCACTGATTTTGTGATAGGAGATAACAGTGCTCCACATTCACACTTAGATACATCCATTACAACATTTTACTTCCAGAGGACAAATTGCTTCATGGGGAGCTTAGGGCCTTTTCATGAAAGCCTAGAAATCTGGCACTGTTGTTCTTCCTTCGTTTTTCCAAGAGGTCCAATGATATCACAGGGTGATATCTTGATTCATGCTTGCATTGTATTTAAGTGAGTCAGAGTTGCACAGAGCTGTCAATCTCACTGTCTCTTCCAGTCATCGAAGTCCAGTGGCAAGACAAAAGTCAGGACAACTGGTGATGGACTGGAGATACAGTGGATAATTTTGGCATCTACAATGTCTGACCAAGCTCTGAGCACTCCTCAGCACCTGCCTCAGCCACCTTCATGGTCAGGGGAACAAATTGTACTCATGTGCCCATTCCTGGGGTGGGAGGAGGTCTTCACATGCTGGGAGTAGACATGCCCTAAATCACCAACAGGTTTGAGTCCTTTTGGTTATTCTCAACCTGCTTTTACTGGGGTGTGGCTCCTGTGCCTGCTACAGCTTCTCGAAGGCACAGTAAGAGTGGGGGGACATATGGATACCAAAGGTAGATGAATAGCCCTGGAAAGGACTTGGCAAGCCGGAGGTGTTGGTCTGGCATTAAGAATCATTCAGCAACTCCACTCATGTCATCTCCCTCATCTCCTTTCCCAACAGACTTCATCCCAACTGGGCCCTACACTCCTGACACAGAATGAGAACTTCATTATACTCAGTACACAATATTGCAAAATAAATAGCCCAAGTAACACTCATTTTATTCTCTGTACCAGGCCTATGCCAGAAGTTTGGTTGCAGCCCCTTCCATTGTTCAAAGGCTACTAGATGATCTAGTACATGAAGTGCCAGACTTGGGAGTCAGAAAGCCTTGAATTTGAATCCTGCCTCAGATACTTACTGCTTTATCTCTCAGCCTCAGTTTCCTCACCTATCAAATGAGAATCATAATAGCACCTATTTTACAGAACTGTTATGAGGATCAAATTAAAAAATATTCATAAAGTGATCTGCAAAGCATAATGCTAGATATTATTATATTATCTAATGGTTTATATGAAACAACTTCAGAGTTAGTTAACAGGACATCTCAATTTCCCATGTTGAAAGAAAAAAAATCTTTTTTTTCCTTAGGACAAAACATATAAATATAGGCCAGAATACTGACATAGCTGAAGTATTTTAGCACATGTTTGACAATTCTACATTTATAATGTTTAATTTTGGTAAATATTAGAAAAGAGAAAAATATTAGAAAAGAGAAAATTCTAGACATGGGAAATAGCTGGTGAAAATGCCCAGATTTGGGAGGATTCTCCTGTTTAAAGAAGAACAAAATTTTGTTCCCCTCCGTTTACTCTGTGGAGGGAAGTAAAGAAGAGGTCAGGTTATAAAAAATTTTAAAAACTAAATAGAGGGTTTTCTATTTGACTCTGGAGGTAACAAGTAGTCATTGGAAGTTGTTAAAGAGTTGGGGGTTGTGGTGTGTGTGTCATATGACCAGATCTATGCAAAGGAAAAATCAATGTGATAGCTGAGTGGAGACGACTGGAGTGGGAAGAGACTTGAGGGAGAGAGACCAACCAGATGGCTATTGCAGTAGTACAGTTGTGAGGTGATGGACCAGAATGATGATAGTGTCAGAGGGAAAGAAGGGGTCATATATGACAGATACTTAGAAGGTAGAATAGGAGTTGAAGATGTCATCCAGGTTGCAAACTTGCATGACTGGGAGGATGGTGGTGCCTTTAAAAGCACCAAGAAAGTTAGGAAGAGAGAGGATTGGGGGAAAGATGATGATTTCACTTTCTGGACATGTAGAGTTTAGATGTTGACAGAACAACCAATTCAAGATGTCTAGTAGGCTGTTGGAGATATGAAACTGGAGATGATGAGATTAGAGGTGGATAAATAGATCTTAGAATCATCATCCTAGAGATAATTGACCCCCAGGGAGCTAACGATATTAGCAAATGAAATAGCGTAGGGGGAGAGGAGAAAAGAGGCAAGAGAGAGCTTTAGGGGACACTAGTGGCTAATGGGACGAACCAGAATGATCCAGCAAGGAATGATCAGACAGGTAGGAAAACTAGGAGACAGAAGTATCACAAACACCTGGAAAAGAAAGTATCAAAGAGAAGAGGTGATTAACAGTGTCAAAAGCTGCAGAGAGGTCAAGATTGATGAAGAACTGGCAAGTACATTGTATTTTGGAAAGACTGTTTTCTGTTATTACTAAAAATAAGACAAAAGAAGAAGACTAATTTTGAAAAGAAATATTGAGAAAAGAAACTTTAATTAGTACCAGATGTGAAATGAATGAAGCAAGAGTGAGTTACCACATAAGCAATGTGTTTGAAGTTACATGAGCTGTGATACTGGCCAGAATATTGTAGACAGTTACATATGTATTTATGCTTATTATTTTTTTCACTCATTGTGCATATTCTGTACTCAAAACCAAACCCTCTGAATCCAGATTAAGTATTATTTCTACTAAACTGCAAGTATTACTAATTCCTGGATGGAAAAAAATGTAGAAATGCATATGTTTACTATCTTCCTCTTTTCTACCAAATCATGCATGTTGGTCTGTCTTCGGACTACACAGGGAAGACTCTTCAAATTGATCAGGGCACTTAAATAATTCAGGGACTCTCTTCATCTTCCACTGTTAGACTCTTTTCTCCAATCTTCCCAAACAATAAAACTCCTGTCCTATGTGATGTACTAACTTGTTCCTTGCTAAGACAAATAATCCAGCTCAAAAAAAAAATCAAAATAAAATAGAATAAAATAAAATATCATGAGTTCCCAAAATGTATAGGATTCCTCCTAAAAGGCATTTGTTACATGAGATGGATTAGAAGTTGCCTCCTTATCCTCAAGTGAAAAATCAATTTCCCTAATGGATCCCTGCAGCACATATGTCAACTGAAGATCCCAGACAACAATTCATCCAGTGGATTCTCTGGAGTTCATAAAACAATCCAAACTGTAGACTCAGATGAATTGTCCTCACTCATCCCATGACAGGGCAAAATAAGCTCCTAAGAGAAAAAGAAAAAAAGTTAAAAACTTAGATGAGTCTCCGATACATGAGAAGACAGTGCTTAAAATTAACTGGAATTCAACTCCTTAGATTCCAAATGAGTACCTAAAATATAACCCATAGCCCAAGCTTCCCAAATCCTGTGGGTTCACATAGGCCAGAGGGTTAATCCTGGGGGCTGATCCAGGAGAGTAATTTTCTATTTCAGGATTATTGCTCCCACCTGGAGTTAATTCAGGAAAATTCTCTTAAATAAACCTATAGTTTTTATTTAGTTTTCCCTAAATATGAATAAAGGGTTTATCTCCAGGTGCTATATAAACAATCAATAAACAATCTACATTTCTCCCCATTGTAATTCAAATTAAAGATCTTCCCTGCCCATTAACAGGCCTCAAGTAGAGCCCAGTAAGGGAAGCTTGATTTAGGGAGACTTGTTTCGTTAATTACTAATGAAGCACTGGGTCAACAGGGTTGTGCCCTCTGGCTCTGAAAAGTGTATACATATTCTGATAGGAAGTTTTGCTTTGGGGATTTATTTTTCTGTGTCAGATGAGACTCCAGGTAGCTGTTAAGGAGTTCCCCGGCTTTGAATGGTGCTTGGTTTTCTGGTAACCATGCACGTATGTAATGATCAGACAGTTGAATCTATCTGTTGATCTGTGATGTATGTATTGCTTATGGTCAGACAGAAGTCCTGTCTGTTTGTTTTTTTTCTCTGCTTGTATTTTCTCTGTTGGTGTGTGTAATTAAAGAATACTGTTGACCCCTCAAAAGTTGCTTTCTTTTTAGAAAAGCAGATCTAAACCTGTGCTAGCAGGTGATAATGTTTAATATAAAATTTGGGAGTAATCTCTTTGCTCTCTCTGAAGCAAACTCAGAGAATGCCTCTTCCTATGTCAACAAAAACCAGCCAGGGCTCACTTAACATTCCTTCAGAGATCTTTAACCTAAGACACTATCTTGACTAATGGGACGTTTTCCATGTCTTAATATTTATAGACATATACTATGTTATGGCATGTTAATGGTAAAGAAAACACAGACATCTTGGGTCGTAATTTCTATGTGAAACTTTGTCAAACTCTTATCTTATTGTATTTACAATCTATGCAATTAAGAAATTCCTTTCTAATGGTCTAGTTAATAATTATGGAAATCATAAATTTGAAGGACACAGAACGTTTCTTTGTCCTAAAACATATTTAAGGCTGCCCAATTCTTTGTATCGGTAGCCAGAACATTTCTGGCCCCATAATGCATTATGTTACTGTTATCTTAATAGGGAATTGATTAATTAATTAAATCATATAATGTATGCATTGAGCCTGTTGCCTTTTCTTTAACCAAGTTTTCAGGTCAACACAGGTCATCCTAGATGTATCAAGGTGTTTGCTGTTATACCCACACAAGGTACATACAGACATTGCAAAGGACACATAGGAACCCAGAAATGAATAGAGAAAATTCATAAATCACTCAGATGTGTCCATAGACATCCCACGGAAGATAATCTCATTTGGGAGATACTGAACATGTAACACTTTTTCTCTGTCCTGTATTGTCTGAATCACTGTAAATGTGTAAGGTGACAAAGCCTCGATCCCTTATTTCTTCAAGTCACTGGTGCCTTAAGCTGAACTTCTAGCCTCATTGTCCATGTGGTTCTTTATTTTTCCAAAAAGCAATGTTGTCTGGGAAATAATTTTCACTTGACCAAGTTTCTCTTGAACTTGGGAACTCTTGAATTTGAGCTTACCCTTGAGGCAACCAAGAATTAATTGGATTCTACCCAAGATTATGATGAGCCTTGAATGCTAGGTTAAAGATCTGGAACTCTGATAGTGGACTATTGCCAAAATTTTTTGAATGATATATAGTTATGATGTCTTTTATAAAAATTTTTATTGGAGCAGTGTGTAAGATTGATGGGATTAGGGAGATGTCTACTCCATAGAGTCTCCCTTCTCTGGCTAGGAGGAAAGATCCTAGGTTTTTTGTTCGGGGCGATTCCCTGACCTCTACGCACGGGGCTATTCCCCGGCCTTGGCTTAGTTGGGTTTCTGTTCGGGGCAATTCCCCGACCTCGGCTTAGTTGGGCTTCTTAACCCCAACTGATCCCTCCAGGCTACCTCAGCCCGGTCTCCTAACCCCAACTGACCCCACCAGGCTCCCTCAGCCTGGTCTTCGCTTGTTCACCTGTTCCCGGTCTTCGGACGTCTCCGGTCCCTGCCGTGCGACCGTATGGCCTAGCTGCGCAACAGGGCTGTCCCCTCCTCCACGGAGGGAACAATGACTACACACTCTCCTGAGGTTGTCAGTGCACTTGACTTTATTGATGGCATCCTTCTACATCTCTTTCTTGGTTACATCTCTCTCTCCGATCCCTCCCCCACAGCTCCTTATATCCCCAGCCAGAGCCCCACCCATGTTCCTCCCTAAGGGCAGAGCCAGCTCCCTGAGGGTGGAGTCAGCTCCCAAGGCTGGTTCAGAGCTTGGCCCCTAACAGCTCCCCCTTTTTGTTTAAACAGGAGTAGTATCATAAGGGGTAGGGAGTTTGGGGGAGGACAGGAGGGTACGCAAATCTGCTTTGGCTTCTAGTATTGCCTGTCTTATCATTCCGCAAAGGCATCTAATGCAACATGTGAGAAGGAGGCAAAAAAGAATACAAAAGGCAGCAATTCTACCTTCAATCAGGACTGCTCAGGGCAGACACGTAGCCCCTAGAAAGAAAACATTTGCTTCCTTGATCTCAGAAAAGCCCAAGAAAATAGCCTTGAGCAAAACAGGGGTGGAACCCTTCCTCCCAGCGCCGTCTTGTTCATGCCTTACCGGTCTCCCCTCAGTTTACCTGAGCCGTCCAAGAGGCTGGGGGTTGGCAATTCCCTTACAATTCCCCTTTGTTGTTTTGACTCAATCTTTCCCTCAGGACAATGATGTTCTGCCTACTGGATGTTAGGGAGTCCTGGACACTACGCAAAGCAGTTGATACATATTGGCACAAGCAGCAGTACTAACAATGCTACTACAAAACCTATCAGTAAAGGCTAAAACCATGAGGTCTTTACATGACCTCATGAACTTAAGCTATCAAAGAACTGAGGCATTTTTGAAGCCGTTTGTTCAGGGGCAAAATCAACATCTGCTTCCTCATCTAATTCTTCTGCCAATTCAATTAATCTCTGGATTTCCAGAGTGACATTATCTGGAATTGGCCCATTCAATTGAGCTCTAATTTCTTCCCACTGGACTTGTGACCCATTATACAATTTTGTAGTCAAACAAAAGGCATTATATCTATAATCACATTGCAGTTTGTGTTGTAACTGTAACATAAACACTTCTCCACCAATTACTTCAGCTACCTTTTGGAGTGTATGAATGGCTTCATAAAATTCACTATTTTGCTTGTTGCTTAAAGCCTGCAAATACATTTTTCATAAGGGAATGCAATTCAGAAGCTTGAACTATTGTGTTGTGTGTATTAGAGATAGATACAGCTAATGCAGTGGATGCTAAAATAGCTTCTACTAATAACATGATTCCTAACACAAGAAACACATCCACATACTTTAGTAGTTATAGGGGTTAATTGCTTGTCCAAAATATGTAGAAGTTATCACGGGGTGCTCCGTACCATCCTTTATCCTTAATTACTGTCATGGCATATCAAGGTGTTAGAATAAACACTCTCACTACTATCTTTGGTCTTATACATTCTTGTGCAGAACAATTCCGGCATGTAAAATTGAAAATTCCCATCATGTTCCGATATGCCTCTGATTTAGATCTTTTGTCTCTAACCCATAGAAATATATGTTTGTTCCCTAGACATACTTTGCCCATTAAAGTAACATTGTCAGATTTACTTGGTGATGCTACAGCAGGCATTCCCTGCACTGTTTGTCCTCCCATTACTAAGATAACTTTATCTATTTCCTGAACAGGCCTTCCAATTTCAGGATATCCCTTGTAATTAATATACATTTGTCTAGGAAAATTTGGCGCATATTTTTCATCAGGCAAATATGCAAAATTGTGACATGAATACAACATTTCTGTGTGGTTTCCCATAATCAATTCTGTCTCCTGTCAAGTGCGTGTGTGACAATTCTCAAATGGTAAAAACCCTATATACAGATGCCAAAGGGTTACATTTCTCATCTTTTGTAAGTTAAAAAACGGTCTATATTTCAACCCACAAGCAAGTCCCACAACGTCCTTGTTTGACCAAACTACTATTGTCCCACGTGTCCTCCATGCGAATAGATTGTAAGCAGGCCCTTAACCACGGTGGATTTGTGATGAATGCCCATCTCTGCTGTTCCTTTAGCGTTGGGTCGAAGGACGCAGTGTTGTTGAGTGTCATAAGTACGAGAAGAATGAGAGGAGTCATCATGGCCTAGTTGAGTAAATTTCTCCAGAAGTTTTTTCATTCGCCGCCGATAGTGCCTCCTTGCTCCCTGTGACCGCTCCACCTTGACGGTTGTCCTCTATCACTCTTATTCTTTTCACTGGAACCCAAACTTCTTTATTATCATCTTAAAATACAAACATACCCTTTTCCCCACGTTAACACTGTATGAGGACCAAACCAGTTTTTATTCTCATTGTGCCACATTACTTTACTGGCTGCTCTCAGGGCGCTTGTTATTGCTGATTCATTCTTTGCAGACTCCTTATTAGGAAATGTTAAGAATTTCATAGCAGCCGATAAGCCATCATTATCGAATTTTAAATAATGCAGAGTATAAACAGCCAAACAGCCAATTGTAATTTTTTATCAATTTAGAATATACACAATTTTACATAATGTAGAGTATAAACAGCTGAACAGCCAATTGTAATTTATCATCAATTTAGAGTATAAACAGCCAATTGCGAATTTATCATCAACTCCTGGTCCAACTCCCCCTTTTTGTTTAAGCAAGTAGGTGTTCAGGGAGCGATTTGCTCGTTCCACTATAGCTTGACCAGTGGGATTATGGGGGATTCCAGTGACACGTAAAATGGAAAATTCCACCATGAACTGTTCAATGGCTTTACTGATATAAGGTGGACTGTTGTTTGGTTTAATGCTTTTTGGTACTCCATGATTTGCGAAGCAATGTAAGAGATGTACTCTCACATCCTTAACAGCTTCTCCGCACTTGGCTGTTGCCATTATAAAACCTGAAAATGTGTCAACAGTAACATGAATATATTTTGCTCTTCCAAATGATGGATAATGAGGAACATCCATTTGCCATATAGAATTTGGACAATCACCTTTAGGGTTTACAGGGTGACAAGAAGGTGGGGGTAAAAATGGAACACATTGTACACACTGCTTAACTATAGATCTAACTTCTTGTCTGGAAATACCATAAAGATGTCTTAAAGACCATGCAGACAAGTGTAATTTGGAGTGTGCTTGTCTTGCCAATTCAGTAGAATGAAATGTTTGAAGTGCATTGTCTGCCATCTCATTACCCTCGATCAGTGGTCCAGGTAAATTAGAATGCGACCGAATGTGTGTAATATAAAATATTGTTGTTCTGGCCCTTATTGCCTGTTGAACTTCCATAGTTATCTGTTTAATATTTTCTGCCCTATCAGGGATATAAGCTGACTCCAATCTAGGTATCAATAGTGCTGTACACTTGTTGTCTGTGATGATATTACAAGGTTCTTTCACATATAATAATGCTTGCAATACTGCATATCATTCATTTGTTGTGTAGAAGTAAATGTTGTTTTAAATTTATGCATCTCCTTTTTGGATGGAATATACATAGGTGCCCTAAAATTTGGTTGCATCTGTAAAAACATCAACTCCTTTAGTGGTGAGGGAGAGCATTTTTCAGCCCAAGACCATGGCCACGTGGGAAATTGCTGGCCGAAAGGAATTGGGAGGCCATGTTGAATATTGTGATTGATCAATATCTGCCATTCCGCAAATTCTTGTATGCAGTTCTCTATTTGTTGACTTGTATACATAGTGTATATCGTGTGAGGTTCCTGTCTCATTAACATCCTCACTCTTTCCACTGCCTCATGTATTACTTGGCCTACTAGCACAGCATAAGGCACACAAGCTCTGTTCTCTATGTGGGCTAAATGTACCCACTCAATAATTCCTTGTTTTTGATGAAAAGCTCCAGTGGGTCTTTTCTCAGTGAATAAGATTGTGACTTTCAAGTCCTGTAATTCTAATATTCTGCTAGTAGTGCATCCCCTAATCTTTTTCTGCACTAATTTCAAACATTCCAGAGCTCCATCTGTCCATCCTCTGCGTGAATTTAATTGAGAAGGACCTTTCAATAAATCACATAATGGTTTCATTCGATCTGTTGTGATCCCCAATTGTGGCCCACAACACTGAATTTCTCCTATCAATTTTTTGAAAGACAATTTAAAGTTTTAACCTTTGTAGAATCTAAGACAGGGGATTTCAAACTTAGACCTGACCACTGAATAAATGGAAATCATTGTTTCATAGGCTAGTTTCTCCTATTCTGATTACATATACTCTGGAAGAGAAATTCTTTAGAAATTAGGTTGCTAATAAGTTCAAATGCTAAAGTTAACTTTTGCTTGGAACTAGCTTCAGGAACGTGATAACCTGATGTTCCTGCAGATAGTGATGTTCTCTGCAGAAAAGTTGCAATTGGGTCTGGGAACTCAGGAACTATGACCCTGGAACCTGATGTTCCTGCAGATACTGATGTTCTTTGCAGGAAAGTTGCAATTGGGCCTGGGAACAAGTACAAGTTCAGATTAAAAGAGCAAGATTTTTTTTTTTTTCTGCTCTATAGAGTGTTACATATTAACTTATTGATACATTACCTTGAAAAGGAAAATTTAAAACTATTTTAAAATTTTTTCTGTTGTTAACAGTCACCAAACTTTTATAAAAATTTTAGTTGAAAACCTTCAAAATGATAGTTCTCTTTCCTAGATCTAATCTGGAATGATAAGAGATACAATTCACTGCAGACCCAGCTGAATGATGATTTGGGACTGCAGGGCAAAAATCTTAATGGTTCTAACATTTACTCAAGTAGATTTTACTTCTGTGCTCTTTGAACAAGAGGACTTTTGAAATTCATCAGCCGAAGCGGGGAGACTTCTGGACAACTGTCCAGTGGCGCCAAGTCTGTTCCCGATCTTCGGACGTCTCCGGTCCCTGCCGTGCGACCGTATGGCCTAGCTGCGCGACAGGGCTGTCCCCTCCTCCACGGAGGGAACAATGACTACACACTCGCCCGAGGTTGTCAGTGCACTTCACTTTATTGATGGCGTCCTCCTACATCTCTTTCTTGGTTACATCTCTCTCTCCGATCCCTCCCCGACAGCTCCTTATATCCCCAGCCAGAGCCCCACCCATGTTCCTCCCTAAGGGCAGAGCCAGCTCCCTGAGGGTGGAGCCAGCTCCCAAAGGCTGGTCCAGAGCTTGGCCCCTAACAGTTTTTGTTACCTAGAAAATTTTAATCTTGCCCCCACTTGCTCTGCTTAGGTAACTGGGGTCCATGAGAATTGCCCATCAACTTTGCTTTTGGGCTGAAAGATCTATGTCATCAATCTTATGTGCTTCTGTAAGAACCTAATCACCCTAGGAGCTGTGATCTCTTGGGCAGCAAAAATTCTCTATCAGGTTTTCTGGTCTCCAATCTTTGTTGAGAAAGCTGTAGACAAGCACAAGTAGTTCCCATGTTCCCCTACTCTAGGAAGTCTTACTAGTTCCAAGGGGCAACTGGTGGGTGTTCCCCCAGAGGGGAACTGGGTGAAATGGCATGCTCCCTGTCCATACCTCCCTAAATGCAATACAGGCCTGATCTGCTGTGAATTGCTTTGTCTTCTAACAGGGAAGAGGTTAAAAAATTAAAAAGAGAAGTGAAATAAATTTGGTCTCTGTTCAGTTTTTATAGATCACAAACAGATGCAACTTTTTCAGTAAGATTCTGTTTCCTTGATTTCCCACCAGCCAATCATCTCCAGTGACTAAAAGTCTATCAGAAGTTATTTGTCTGTTAAAAAAAAAAAGTCAATGCTTTCTCTTTGGGGAGGTGGCTTCCTGACCCCTAGACAAAGGCTCCTGCCCTAACTACTCATTAAATTGGTCAGAGAGCTTAAACTGACCTCTGATAATATTCCTTTGAAAATCCTCTCTAACACATAATGCGGAAAATAGCAAGTACTGCTAAACAGCATAACTTAAATGCTGGAGTGGTACAAATAATGAATGCTACAAGAGTTCAGAGTAAAAGACAATCCTTGATCTCAAGAAGGTGAATGGAAGAGTTTTCAAAGAGGAAATGATTCATTTTAAGGGGTTCAGGGACCCTCCAAGGACTGAAATAAAGGAGATGGTCATCTGGAATGATTTCACAGACTCATGTATTCTTTAAATCAAGTTGGCAAATGGAGGGCAGAGCTCCTTAAGGAACTTGCATTCCTTAAGGAACATGCAACTTAACAGGAATGATGCTAAAACTTATATAGAAAAAGTAATGGATTATCTGGCAGATATGCTAATTAGGTGATAAGTTTCAACCTTGGTCACTGGCATCATTCAATACTGGAAACCAGGGAAAGGGCTTTTTAAGGGGTGTATTTTTGGTGTTATATCTGTGGTAAGATAGGTTTGAGAGTTGATTTCTATAGCTTGACCTCTGGATTGAATATGATAACTTTGGGAATCAATACATGATAATTCTGTGGTTACAAGATCGTCCTGTTTTTACAAGAGAATTTCTTCAGAGGTCAGCTTGTTCATGTGATGGGGAAAGATAGTTTGTCTTACTCGTGAGTTATTGCTAGGCATAGTGTCCTTGGGCTAGAGAGAAAACTCTCAGGGATAGTGTTTTTAAGCTGGGGAGAAATGTGATCTTGGAAATGGGGCCCATAAGAAACAAAATTTGTTCTGGACTTTGAGGAACCTGTAGGGTGTGAAAAAAAATTTAGGAAAGTATTTTAGAAATTCAATTCCATTCAACGATCTGATGTGAGTAAACATACCAAGAGACAGCCATGTGCCTGGTGTGTTAAGGGTGAAAAAATGAATTGACCCATAGAGTTAGTGTTGAACAATACTGACAAATAAGGTTTCAGAAGTAGATGCCAGATTATGATGAGACTTGAATGCTAGGCCAAAGATTTGGAACTCTGGTAGTGGACTATTGCCAAAATTTTTTGAATGATATATAGTTATGATGTTTTTTATAAAAATTTTTATTGGAGCAGTGTGTAAGATTGATGGGATTAGGGAGATGTCTACGCCATAGAGTAATCTTTACCTTAGACATTATTGCCTTCTATCTATGTGTAAAAGTTCTAAAGAAACATGTGGCAACTGAGCTCTGTGTCCCTCTTCCCCCCACTTTCCCCTAATTAGGCTATATATTACAAAATAATATTAGGAGCATACTTTAATCTAAAGTTTTAAAAGTCTTTCTTTAATTGTTCATCCTGAAACAATGTCCTACACTGACATCCTTTAAAAATCATTTTTATTGAAAACTCAATTAGATTCTAAAGAGAAAAGCCTGATTAGTCAAGGACTCCTGCTTGAAGTAATTAGGGCAATGATTTATGAGAAGGAAGAAGTTTTTTATTGATCAAGTGATAGAAGGGTCTCTTGAGTTCACCAGCTACTGACCATCTGCCATCTATGAGTATCTAAGCCCAAGAATCCCAGAAATGACAAGACCTCCAGACCATCAGTCTAGTTTCCAACCCAGCCTGCACCTCAATCATTCCAAGACTTCTCTCTCCTCTACCTGAAGACATATAGCAACTGCTTCTGTGGATATTGGAACCACAGCTACTGAATACCAAAAAAAGAACACTATTGTTTCCAAAGTCTTTGACCCTGTTAAATTGTTCAGCATCACAAAGTGATATGAGTTAATCAATGAAAATGACATTGAATATGATGCATTCCCATATGCTTCACCATTACAACCTAAGGACCTAGGACTTTTCTACCTGAGTTGTAGCTGAAACCTATCTATAGGTTCTTCCCCATTAGAATGGAAGCTCCTTGAAAGCTAGAACTGTCTTAAATTTCTATTTGTGTCCCTAGCTCTAATTCAGTGCTTTTCAATATAGTAAGTTTTTAATAAATGACATTCATTCATTCCTCCACTTGTAATCATGAGTAAAAGACAGTCCTTAGAGGCAATGGTTAAAGAGGGACTGAATGTTGTTATATCACTGGACTTGATCCATCTGAGTGTTACCTAGATTCTGTTACTTAAATTTGTTTAATCTTGACTGAAATTTTGTCTTTGTTTCTGAAAACTATAAAATGTATGAAGAGCTTGCCTGGGGAGGGAGAGCTTCAATTAGTAGGGGGAAATTTGCCATTTATCTCTCCTTCCAACTAGCAGTGTGTGTGTGTGTGTGTGTGTGTGTGTGTGTGTGTGTGTGTGTGTGTGTGTGTGTGTATAGCTAACATTCATATAGTGCTTTAAGGTCTGCAAAGTACTTTATGTATGTTACTTCATTTGGTCCTCATGACAACCTTGTGAGGCAGACATTATTTTTATCCTCTTTTTTATGAATAAGGAAACTGAGGCTGAGAGGTAGGAGCTTTGCCTTTAGTCACAAAGCTAGTAAGGGTCTGAGGCTGAATTTGAATTCAGGTCTTCCTGACCCAAGTCTAATATTCTATCAGTTGTACTACCATATACATTAATAAAATGTCTCTGACAGATTTGAAGTCTAAAAAGAAGGTACTTTTTTTCTGAAGGGGGGAGAGAGAAAGAGGGGGGTAGAGAGAAAGAGGGAGGGGGAGATGAGGGGGAGAGGGGGGGAAGAGAGAAATTCCTTCACCTAACTCTTATGACTACAGTGTACTCTTTATAAACTTTCACTCAACTGTCAATATTTTCCTGAATCCATCACTGCATCCGTTGGAAACAGAACAGTTGATTATTTATATACGTCTTTCGCTGACTTGAAGCCTTTTCTCAGTCTTCTCCAAAGCAAGCTGAAGTTACAAAATCTTAAATTAAATTGGGAAGGGTCCTTTGGGATCGTTTAGCCCAACTCCTACCCCTCGGAGAGGCCAAAATTAACGTCTAAGTAAGCAGCCCGCCCGGGGGTGGCCTGGCTCTGCAGACTTTGGGTTGCTAACTTCAGGCCTTGGCGGACTGTGGCGGGGCTGCCTTTACCCCACGCAGAGCCGTTTCTTCGTTTATCCACAAAATAAGACCTGGTTTACTTTGCCTCCGTATGAACCGTCCGTATACCTTCCTCCCCAGCAGCAGCCGGGCTCCGCCCCTTTCTCTTTACGGACCGAAACTCTGGAAGCCAGGAATCGAAACAGAAATTGTCCCAGTTAGGACTTTAAAAACGAAGTTCCCGCAGGCCAGCGGGCGGAAGCTCGGGCGCTCGGACCGCCGGCACCGGGGCTCCGGGACAGGACAGGCAGCGTCCCCGCGACCGCGGGCCGCTCCCGGGTCCGGAGCTGGGCGCCATGTCCGGGGAGCGCTCCCCGGAGGAGAGGACCTTCCTCAGCCTGCTCCTGTGCTTCAGGCCCAGGCTGAAACAGTACATCCGAGTGGAGCCGGTGCTGGACTACCTGACCTTCCTGGGCAGGGCGGAGAAGGAACAGATCCGGCACGCGGCCGCCGCCGAGGGCAACGCCGCGGCGGCCGAGCTACTGCTGAGCACCTTGGAGAGGGGCGCTTGGGGCCCGGGCTGGACGCGGGAGTTCCTCACGGGGCTCCGGAGCGGGGGCTGCCGCTTGGCGGCTCGCTACGTGAGCCCAGACCTCGCCGACCTGCCCTCGCCGTCCCTGGAGAGCTGCCACGACCGCTGCGTCCAGCTGCTGGACCTTCTGCAGCCCACGCTGGTCGACCAGCTTCACGCTGCGCACGTTGTGGACAGGTGCTTGGAGAAGGACCTGCTGACGAAGGAGGACAGAAATCGGGTAGGTGCCTGTCTCCCCTGCTGCGCGGCGGTGACAAATGTGCGCGCCTGGGCGCAGCCTGTTACAAAGTATTCTTTGGGGGCCTCTGACCGCGTTATTCATTGAGAACTTGTAGCACACTTGGCCCCGTGAAAAGACACCCGGGTTCATCTGTTCCTCTGCGATCTTGGGCGAATCACCTAATTCTTCTGTGCCCCAGGAGGGAGTAGTGCGGGAGAGCTTATAAATTCATGATCCGTGACTCAGAAGCCTGCAGCCTGACACGAGAGAGCTGTTCCCTTACTTCCTCCCTACCCCTTCCCCCTCCTGCCAAACAAATGTTGATTAGACATAAAAGGTTATTAAAGACAGACTATTTGTAAAGTGGGGGCATTTTGCTTCTGAGGGTGTAAGGGAATTACTGTGTAGCTAGCTGTAGTCAGGGCTTCATGATCCCTGGCCAGTCCCATCTTTCAGTATTTGTAGTGGTTAGTCCTTTGCTTATGTCTTGAAAAACCCATAATACAGACATTTGAATGAGAATGTTTGGTATTTTAAAAACTGAAAGGGAGACGTTCCTATATTGCAGGAATCTGTGCCTTTTAATAGGTCAAAGATGCCACACCCCTCTGACGTTGTGTTTGGTTTCAGTATGGAATATATAATTTTATACTCACTTTTAAAATTGATATCTTATTTTTATGTCACTTAAGTTTACTCCATTATCTTGCCCAATCCTTCCCCTCCAACTTATATAACAATTAGAAAAGTAAGGAAAAAAAATCAGTTAGGTAATGACTGTACCCTTTGTGGTATATGATTGTAATGAAATACTGTTGGGCTATAAGAATGACAAGCAGGATGATTTCAGAAAAACCTGGAAAGATTTACATGAACTGATACAAAGTGAAGTGAGCAGAAGCCGGAGAGCATTGTATACAGTAACAACCAATACCGTATGATGATCAGCTGTGAGTGACTTAGCTATTCTCAGCAATACAGTAATCCAAGATAATTGCAAAGGACTCGATATGAAAAATGCTGTTCATCTCCAGAGAAAAAACTGATGGTGTCTGGATGCACATAGAAGCATACTGTTTTTTATTTATTGTGTTACTGTTATTTGGGGTGGGGGGGAGGTCTGTGGAGTTTTTTTTTCACAGCATAACTAGTGTGGAAATATGTTTGATATTGCACACATCTAATTATGTCAAATTGCTTACCCTTTCAGGGAGGAGGGAGGGGAGAGAGGGAGAAAATTTAGAACTAAAATTGAAAAAATGTTAAAAATTGTTTTTACATATAATTAGGGAAAATAATCAAAGAAAAAATCAACAAACCTAATCAATGAAATTTTTTAAAAACGTGACAATATATTCAGTACTCCATACCTGTAAACCTCTCCACCATCTTTGCAAAGTATTGAGAGAAGATAGATTTTTTTTTAATAGCTTCTTTGGGGCCAAGCTTATTCTTTGTAATTTTACAGCATTCATTTTCAGTTATTTTGTGGTTCTGTCCATTTATCTTGTAGTCATTGTGTAGATTTTCCTGGTTTTGCTTATTTCACTTTTTATCATGTTCATATAAGTCTTTCTATGCTTCTCTGTATTCACCACATTTATCATTTCTTACATCGCAGTCATATTCCATTATGTTTGTATAACACAGTTTGTTTAGCCATTCCCCAATTGATAGGCATCACTTGTTTCTCATTTATTTTTGTACCATGTGTTAGATAACTGTGCTAAATGTTAGGAATACAAAAAAAAAAGGCAGAAGATAGCCCCTGTTCTTGAGAAGCTCACAGTTTAATAGGGGAGACAACATGCAAACGACTATATGTGGGATAAAGTAGAAATAATCAAGACAGGGAAGGCACTGAAATTAAGGGGGAGTCAGGAAAGCCCTCCTGTAGAAAGTAGGATTTTAGCTGAAACTTGAAGCCAGTGAAGCAGAGAGGTAGAGATGAGAATAGGGATTGGTATGGTATGGGGGGTGGGGGGGTGGAAAATGCCCGGAGTCAGAAGATGGAGTAACTTGCTTGAGGAACATCAAGGAGGCCAGTGTTACTAGAGCTCAGATTATGTGGAGGGGACTAAAATGTTAAAAGGCTGAAAAAGTCAGAAGAGATCAGGTTATAAAAAGACTAAAAACCAAACTGAAGATTTCTTACTTGATTTTGGAGGTGATAGGGAGTCACTGGAATTTATTGAGTAGGAGAGTGGTATGGTCAAACCTGTGTTTTAGGAAGATCAGTTTGACAGCTGAGTAAAGGATGGACTGGAGTGGAGAGAGGCTTGAAGCAGGCTTACCCATCAGCTGGCTGTGACAATAATCAAGCCATGATGTGATGAGGACCTGCATCAGGGTGATGGCAGTGTCAGAGGAGAGAAGGGGGCGTATTTGAGAGAGATGGCAATTTGAGATATGAGATTGAGAAGGGTTAGTAACAGATTGCATGTGAGAGAGTGAGACATAATAAGAAGTCCAGGATGACTAGATCGGGAGCATGAGGGATTAGAAAGATGGTATTGTCCTCTATAGTAAAAGGGAACATGACAGGGAGGAGCAGTATTTGGGGGAGGGGAATATGGAATTTTTTTTTTTTGACATACTGAGTTTAAGATATCTATTGGACAACCAGTTTGAGATATCTGGAAGGCAGTTGGCAATGTGAAACTGGAGGTCAGCAGAGAGTTTGGGAAAGATTTAATAAACATTAGCATAGAGATAGATGATAATTAAATTCATGGGAGCTGATGAGATCACTAAATACTATAGAGGGAGAAGAGAGGGGGCTCATGACCAAACCTTGAGGGATACATATGTTTAGAAGGCATGATCTGGAAGAGGATCCAGCAAAGGAGACAGAAGGAGTGGTCAACAAGGTACGATGAGAACCAGGAGACATTGATGGTGTCCTAAAAAACTGGTGGGAAGACAGAGTGATGAATGATGTTAGTTAAAGGTAGAAAGGTAAAGGAAAATAAGTATTGAGAAAAGGCAGTACATGGAGGGAGTCCAAGGTCATGACTTTGCTAGGCATAATCAGGAATATGATAAGGAGAAGTAGGAATTCAAGAGAGAAGTTGAATTGAATGTAGAGTTGAATTGGTTCATCAAGGGATCAACATGGGAGAAAGGGAAGAGAGTGGTTAGTGCAAGGTAGATGACCTGGGAGAAAACTGGCGTTGAAGAAATTGGAGATTACCAGATGGAAGAAGAGTAGAATTTTGTGAGAAGAAGACAGAAGGAGGGGTGAAAGGGTAAATTAGTGTTAGATAAGAGGATTTTTGGAATTTTTGAACATAGAAGTTCAAAGTTGGTTGGAGGAGTAGTTCCAGTGAGAAGGTTGAGAAATTTAGTGTTTAGGGTAACTGAGGGAAAGCTAATATGTATTTTTGAAGTCCCCTAGTATGAGAGAAATTTTGAGTCATATACTGAACTCATTGACAAAGGAAGGGAAGTGATATAGGTATCTATAGATAATAGTTACCAGGATTTTGATTTGGTGCTAAATAAGTGTGTATGTTTGGGGTGGGGGGTGTTAAGGGAGGGCTAACTCCTCTGGTATGAAGGAGCCCAAGCCTTTTTCTCAGCTACTTCTCTACTTTTGGTATCTGTCAACCAATGCTTATCTGTGGTTCCAAGAAGCGTGCATAGTGACCAAACCCCATTAAAACTAAACAGGCTGAACCAGATTGAGGGTAACTGATAGGCCTCAAACCTGTCAGTGAGTAAGGGAGATGTCTATCCCAAGTATGTGAAGACTTCCCCTGGTGGAATAAGAGTATAAAAACAACTTATTACAGTGGTTATGAAGGCAGCTGAAGAAGGCAGTGTGGAGTGCTTACAACTTGGTCAAACATTGTAGATTCCAAAGTCATCCACTGTATCCCAGGACATTGCCAGTCATCTTGGTTTTGCCTTGCCACTGGATTTTGATGACTCTAGAAGAGAGAGTATGACTAAAGACTTTGCATAACTCTGCCTCACCTAAATCCAATTCATGCTGCCCAAGACATTGCTCTCATGATGTCACTGGTCCTCTTCAAAAGATGAAGGACAAACAACTACAAATATATAGTGTGGCCCTCAAAGGAAGTGAGGTTACTGAGTGATGGAGGTAGAGGGAGAACCATGAAGAAGCAATGCAGAGCAAGGAGTATTACAAATCCTCTTCCCCTGCCAGTAAACCAAGGAGAATGTGTGTGTTTGTCCTTCGTTGCCAAAGAAGACCATGCCATCAGAGAAATGATGACATGACTTGTACTTGACTTTGTTTGGAGTGAGGGAGGGCTGTGTAGGTCCCCAGCCTCACTTCTCCTCCAGAGCCATCTGAATCCAGTGACCAGATATTCATCAGGATGACTGGAGATGATCCAGGATGAGACAGTTGGGGTTAAGTGAGTTGCCTAAGGTCATCCAGCTAGTGAGTGTCAAGTGTCTGAGGTGAGATTTGAACTCAGGTCCTCCTGACTCCTGCACTGGTGCTCTATCTCCTGCACCACCTAGCTGCCCCCAAAGAAAATGAGTGAAAATGCAGCTAGTACTGGGAAAGGGTGACCAGGGAGCATGTGTCATCAGAGGGAAGCCAGGTTTAACAATAGTAATAGCTAGTAGATGGAAGGAATGGGAGATGAAAAGATTTAAGATGAAAGAAGTTTGTTACTTATGACATAGACATTTCAGAGGGCACAGTGGAAAGACTGGGTGGTGTTTAATTGAAACTTTGGGGTGGGAGGATTAAGTGGGGGGATAGGCATGAAGAATGGACAAGAGTGGAGAATGAGGTTTGCATGAAGATCTGCAGGAGTCGAGTGACCTTAGGGGTAGCTTTCAAAACTTTTGGGTAAAAAGCACAATAAAAATGAAATCCTTAGTTCTTAATCTGCGATCTATGAAATCTATAGATGGAAATCTAGAATGTTGATCTATGAACTGTTTTCACATAATTGGTTTCCTTTGTAATCCTGTGTTTTTGATTTTGTTCATTTAAAAGCATTATTCCAAGAAAGGGGGCTGTAGATTTCATGAAACTGCCAAAGGGATTCATGTCTTGCTCTCACACACACACACGTGCGCACACACACACACATTAAGAACCTTTACTCTTGATACATATTTTGACAGCTTAAGGAGTCAAATGAGTTCATCAGATCCCATAACATAATTTTCCCCTTGTTTTTTGGAGAACTATCCCAAGAACATAATGTCAGAATAAATACAAACAAGAACTTTTAAAAAAATTAGTCGTAAGAGTCAAAAATCTTGTTCTGAATGCATGTTAAAGCAATGTGTTGTATGACCAAAGTCAGAGGTCATGTCTTGAAGGTATCAACAATTCAGCAATTTTTAAGAGCAAATTAATTTTTGAAGCATCTCTGCCATTGAATTCCAAGGAATGTATTAATCATTGTAACAGTCAATTCAGTTTGGTCATCTTATGGATCATATTCAGGAAATCAACTTTTTATAGTCTTGGCAAAGACTGAAGCCAGGATATGGATTTGATGGCCCAGTTTAACTGAATTACTTAATTCTACTCCTCTGTAATCTTCACGTTGTTTTGTGTATTGAGAACCAGAAAGATCACATTACAGTAGTCCAGCTGGATATGACAAATGTGTACATCACTGTGGCAGAATCTTATTTTGGAAGAAAGTACGCAGCCTTCAAGCCAGCTGGAGATGGAAGATGGCATTTCCAGCCACGGTAGCTGTTAGGGAGTCCAGAAGCAACAGAGTCCAGTAACACCACAAAGTTGTTTATATTTGCTGGGTATACTCTTCCAATTGCCAGTGAAGTGGCACTTCTCATTATTTACTCTAAATACTTCTGCCTATCAGCATCACTTTTGTCTTGCCTGGGTTGAATTTCTGCCAGTGAGATTTCATCCAAGATCTGATTGCTGGCAAGCCCTAGGACAGCTGAGAATAACGCAAGGGGACTGACACAAAGGCGATATGGAGTTAGGTGGCATTTGTGTATAGATGGCACTCAAGGCCAGAGTGACTCACAACCCATAACCTCCCCCAGATAAACACTTCTAAAGAGAAGGATTGTAGCTAAGGAAGAGCTATATCTGTCAAGCTCTCTGAGGAAGATACGTTTCCATGTGAGCCTTTGGAATATTTCTGAGACAAATAACTTTGCCCATTATAATATATTTTTAGTTCTACTTAAAGGATATGGTTGACATTGTCAGGGGTAGGATACATCTACATATTAGCCTGTGGAAGTGTCAGTGAATTTTAAATTTCTTACTAGAGGCAGGCTTTTTAGGCCATGAATCTTTTATAAAAGATTAAGATGCAGATACTTTTCAACTGGCTTAAAATCTAGATAAAACACTTGTGTTGAATTTTGAATCTTCATAGACTATATGCATCTTTCTGAAT
The DNA here is from genome assembly GCA_023548195.1 of Bettongia penicillata ogilbyi. NCBI lineage: Eukaryota > Metazoa > Chordata > Mammalia > Diprotodontia > Potoroidae > Bettongia > Bettongia penicillata. Next base: position 8,795,715 of record JAJHZJ010000401.1, on the reverse strand, counting down.
GATTCATGAAGAAAGACATCGTTCTGGCTTAGAAAGATAATAATGGATAAACTGTTGAACTAATTTGCCAGCATGCCTTACTTAGGCATATAAAATCCCCAATTTACTTGGTTATGAAAAGTACGTGATTTTTTTGGTATCTTAAGTTCAAATGTCCTATATTCACAGAGGTCCTGCTTCAGGGTCTCATTGTGGCATAAAGGTAACCCTGGGTTTTGAGATCTCTGCTGGCAAAATTCAGCTCTGGTAAATTTCTACCATGTGGCAAAGGCGGCTGTGAGTACATTCGTAATGACAGATTGAGTCTACTTTTGGAGGGCCATTCTAGCTACACATGGAGAGGCTGATCACTAGTAAACAGGCTATTAGATGATAAATACCTTAGCCACAGCAATCTATGGGATAAAATAATTGTTCTCCAGGCCTATTAGGCCTCATTCTGCTTCTTCAATGACAGTGGCATAATGGTTTTAAGAAATCACAATTTTTACACTGTCTGGAAGCACGAGTTTAATTATTGGTAATCTAAATGTCAAATCCTTTTCTAGTAACAAATGAGTTGACAGTGAGCAGTTATGGAAAGAGCATTGGACTTAGATTGAGAATATGTAGGTCCTGGTCTCAGACTTTCTGCTACTCATGTTGGACAACTCATGAACTTTTCTAGCTAACTTTGGTTTTCTCATCTATATAAAATAAAGAATATTGGTATCCAAGGTCCATTCCAGCTCTAAATCTATAATCCTACCAACACTGAAATTCATTTTGAATTAAAAGATAAAGGCATGAGTTGTTTAAAAAGTTTGAGACATCATTACTGAATAATTAGTCATTTTTTAAATAATGCTAGCATTTTATTAACGCAAGGGTCAGTGATACTCCTAGATGCCAAAGAACTCTCGTGGAACGCACTCAATCCTTATATGCCCTTGGAAGGGTAGGTGTTCCTGAGGGTGGCAATGGACTCTGGTTAAAAAGTAATGAGAGAATGAATATTATAATGAGGTGAGCTTATTCTGTGGAGGATCTTGAACTGTATGACACTGAGCACCCAAATCTTGGTTGAAGAGATTTATCAATTTCCATTTTACCAGTTTGACAAAACATTTTCCCACACCTATACAGTAAGCAGGAATCTACCCATCCACTTAAACTTAGAATTTCTTTACTACCTTTGATTAACTCTTATCCTGGATAAGATTTTACCCAGTATTTCCCACGTTGGTTGATTTCTGGATAAGGAAGTAGAAAAGGAGTCCTAATTCAATAATTATTTATTAAATAGAGAGAAATAATTTTCGCAGGCAGCATCCTCTTGATGATGATGGAGAAATTGAGGAGCTCAAACCCCTCTCCTTTCCTCCTCTCCCCTGCCTGAGGCTGTTCTGTCCAAAGAAGGGTAAATTTTAATGGCCAAAAGCTACCTAGTTAACTTGGGTTTACTGGCTTAATTTCTTTCTCAATGATCAGGTCTTAAACCCAATTCACTCTGAATCTCATGGATTGAACAATAGGTCCCTGCCCAAACACCACTTAATGGTGATTGTTTTGGGGCCCTCCTGGCTCAGAATTAATGTAAATAATAACTGTTTCTCTTTTATCCTGAAACCCAGAGGGTCTTATTCTCCCAGTTTGTTTTTTTTTCTTTTTTTTAGTTAAAGGGACCATCCCTTGACTCACTTCTCAAGGAGACCTATTCACTGAATAGGCATTACCTCACTCAGAGTGAATAGCTGAAAAGGTCTTAGCCTAAAAGGGCCAGCGTCTCCCACTGCATCCTGAGCCATCTCCAGTCTTCCTGATGAATATCTGGCTACTGCACTCAGATGGCTCTGGAAGAGTAAATGAGGCTGCTGACTGCACAGCTCTCCCTTACTCAAATCAAAGTCAGTTGCAAGTCATGTCGTCAGTCTCTCTGACGCCATGGTCGTCTTCAAGAATGAAGGATAAACCATACAAGCAGTATCACATCATTAAACAATGAGATACATTGGATAGAAAAAACAAGTGACAGTGGAAAGACTACTGCCTCTGGCGTCCGGGGACCTGGGTTCAAACTCTTGACACTGATGAGCTATACCTGTACCCTATTAGTAACCTGGACCAGGCTTCTGAGCTTCTTTCTTGATCTAGCTCTATGACACCCTGATCCTTTAAATGTCCAAGTTTGTGGGAAGTTTAGCAATGAACTTAGTTAAGCTCTGTCTGCTAAAGGATGAAGCTGGAAGGACACCAAAGAAACGAAAACTGTTAAAGATGTGAAAGTTTCTATAATGCTTTTTCTCTCTCAGTAACCTTAACAGGGCATCTATATTTGTTCTGTAACATCGCAGTCCCCAGCTCCAATGTGCTACATGAGGAAATAGAGATGGCACAAAGAAAACCTATATGGAAAAGGACAAGACCAAGTATGCACCAGGATCCTTGCTGGAGAGGATATGATTTTAAAGTCATTGAGAGATCAGTTCCCAAGCTAGACAAAAGAAGTGAGGAGGGAATTTTATTTTATATGCCAATTTTTATTTTTATTCATTACTTTTAAGTGGCCAAAATTTCACCACCAAAATCTAGATTTGTGATAGAAAGTTCAACTTGACCTTATCAAAATATTTTTCATATGGTTTTCTTTCTTTGTAATAAGTCCTTTTTTTATTTTACCCCAATTATATGTAAAAACAATTTTAACATTTGTTTTTAAAACTTTGAGTTCCCTTTCTTTCTTCTTCCCTCCCCACATCCCTCATTAAAAACACAAGCAATTCAATATAGATTATAATGTGTAGTCATGTAAAACATATTTCCATATTAGCCATGTTGTAAAAGAAAATATATATCCCCTAGATTCCCCCCCCAAAAAATACTCAAGAAAAATGAAGAAAGTAAAAAAGTATGTCAATCTGTATTAAAAAACCATCAGTTCTTTCTCTGGGGCTGGATAGCATTTTCATCATAAGTCCTTCAGAGTTGTTTTGGATCACTGCATTGCTGAGAATAGCTAAGTCATTCACTGCTGATCACCTTACAATATTGCTGCTAGTTTGTACACGGTACACGTCACTTTGCATCTGCTTCTGTAAGTACAGGTTTTCTGAGAGCATCCTGTTCATCATTTCTTACAGCACAGTATTGTTCCATCACAATCACATACCACAATTTGTTCAGCTATTCCCCAATTGATAGGCATCCTGAGGAGGAAATTTTAAAAAACAATCTCAGATTAAGTTATTACTGCTGAAAAAATGTATTCCAGTTATTAATACCCATAAACCTCATCTCTATGAAAACTTCAGGGGAATAATCTGGAGTGTCAACAGAGGAAAGGGAGGTTGTGCTCAACTGAATCCAGGATCTAATCTTGTTGAATATTCTTTCCCAAATAAACTTCCTTAAGTTTTTCCTTAACTCTGATCCTGGTAAGTTCCAGAACTCTATAGTTAATTGTCATTTGCCATGCCTCCTTCATAAAACCCTTACTCCAAGGCCTCAAGGCGATATGGAAGTGACGTTGGATCCATGGTAGTGCAGGGTGTTAGTGCAAGGCCTCGACGATCAGCTTTGTATAAATCCTAAGAAGGACTGAGTGCTTATTGAGGACCAGCCTAGCTAATTATAGAAAAACTTGTCATTAAAAGGTTGGCCAGCATATGAAAGGTGGTGTTTGATTTTTTTGTTTTGTTTTTAGCGTCCCCAGCAAGTCATAAAACCAAGCTCCAGCGCTGAAAATTGTCATCTTTCGTCATTTTTTTCCCCAATTTGCTAATTGTGAGACAGCACCACAGAGTTATTTTAATTTGCATTTATCTTACAAATAGTGGTTTGGATTATTCTTTTCCTAGGCTTCTTCGTAGCTTGCTAGACATTTCTTCTTTTGGAAACTGCCTGCTTATAGCCTTTGACAACTTTTCAAGTTTTTTTGTTTGTTTGTTTTTCTACTTTTTTAATGTATTATATTTTCAGGTTTCAATTACTTTTCAGGAGTTTAGTGGCAAATTATACATACATATGTGTATGCATATATATATTTCAAGTATGTATAAATATATATATGAAAATTGGATTTCTTTAGCCTTCTTTGCAATAGATAATTAGGTAAAACTATTGCTTCCCAAGGATTTGATAAGTTTGCCAACACCCAAAGTGGAGGATTTATTTACCAGAATATTGATTAGGCTGCCTAAGTTATACAAATGGGATGAAGAATTTCATATGAATATTAAAACAAAACAGAATCTTTAAGGAATAATAGTATTTTGAGGGTCAATATGCATGAATTCAGGGAAGACAAAAGAATCACAAATGTGATTGCTTTTTAAAATCAAATTAGCAGATTCATAGTAGAATGAAAAGTGGTAGGCTAGACTTTTAAAAAGATATTAATTATAATTGTTTATTCTTATTAGAGAAATACTTAATGATTAGCTTGTATAGGATCTCTATCTGAGGGATTAAAAACTGATTAAAGGGAAGTATAAATGAAAGATGAGAATGTCTTGGGTTAAGAGAAGGTGTATAATCTGGTCATATTGAACACCTTTATCAACTATCATTTAAATCACCAGATAGTAGTACATGTGGCATAAATACAAGGGAACAAGGAATTTACAGGGGGATCTTTGGGGGCTTAGTAATATAGAAAAGAGATTTTAAAAGCATCAGCCTAGAAAATGATAAATGGTAGAAAAAACAAGTCATGTTTTATGAATTGTTTAAGGGAATAGTTTAAGTTTGTAAATGATGTAGAGTACTGCTCTTGGAGTCAAGAAGATGTGAATTCTGTCTTACACACTTAAAAACTGTGTGACTCTGGGCAAGTTATATAACCTCTCTAAGGCTCATCTGTTTCTTCATCTGTAAAATGGGGATAATAATAGAACCTACCTCCCAGGGTTATTGTCAGGACAAAATGAGATAGCATGCGTAAACCACTTTGCACACCTTAAAGCACTATATAAAGCTAGCAATGACTATCATATTTATTGAAATAGTAACACTTTAAGTGAGTGTCAAGGAACGTGATTACATGGTGTTAATAACCTTTCCTTTGCCCCCTAGCCCCAGATACTTATAAGAAATATAAATATCTTAATAAGATATAATATATATATATATAATATCTTAACTTTATACTAAATAAGATACTTAAAGAATTTGAGGGGTAATTGCGAGAAGGTTAAAGGGTGCCTGTTTTCACTGTCCTTTTTGGGATGCGGCATGATGCATCATAAAACGTGCTAGATCTGAAGAGGAAAGACCTGAGTTCAAAGCTTGGTTCTGCCACTTATTTTACCCACTTGGACTTGGACAACTGAGCCTTGGTTGAGTTAGCTGTAAAATGAGGGAGCTGAACTAGACGTTCAAAGTTGTCTTTTGTTTCTAAATCCTTGGCCATATTACAGTAAGTGATTTGCAGAAATTATGCATTTTGTATATTTTATTGTACATCTAAACATTTGTATTATAAAATTTTAATATTCTTAGCTTTGAGCAAAATATGAACTGAGGAAATATTCGTCTAAGTTATTTTAAAATGAGTGATAGTTTCCTTAATTTGTTACACATATTCATTCATTCATTTATTTAAAAAAGGGAAAGTGTTGCTCCATAAAGTTTGGAAACCATTGCTTTTGCTGGTTAGTGCTGTCACTTTGCTAGGTAGGAACATTCCTGGTTTCTTTGCCCTAATCTGAGCCTTTATTTATACTTTTGACTGATTACAAACTTTTTTCCTGATAATTATTAACATCATTTTGGATTAGTTAAAGAGTTTTAGGTTTTTTAATTCTACTTTTCTTTTTTGAACTAGGTAGCTCATCTTGATGAAAGTCATGGTAATGAACATGCTGTCAGGGAACTGCTGAGCAGAATAGTGCAAAAAGAAGATTGGTTTTCTAAATTTCTAAGTATTCTTCGTGAAGCTGAATATTTTCAACTTGCTGAAGACCTCACAGGCATCGATTTCATGGAAGTCAATGAAGGTTATTTCTTTTTTTTTATTTAGAGGTCAAATGAAAGCAAATTTTGATACCTTGCCAAAACATTACACATTTAATGAAATTTGTGTTTACCTAATACTAAGCATCTAAGATTAGAATATTGTCTTTGAAGGCTAGAAGAATTTTATCACAACTTATCACAACTCCCAAGGTCTCAACTTCATCTTTTAAATGAAGGAACTAGACAAGATAACCTCTAGGCAAGATACTGTGGGGGAAGATATTGTTGATAATTATACAAAATTGTCATTATACTTCATGCATATATACATTATACAAAACCAAACTAAAAAACAAAACCAAAAAATACATAGTACAACATGAAATATTGTAAATATATAAATAGAATAGAATAACTGTTATAAAATACAATATAAATATAATACAATATAAAATATTTTTATTTATTTTCAAAAAATTTTTACCTTAGAGGAAGAAAAGTAGATGATAGTCTGAGTGAACAGGTAAGTTGGTTTGGAAATGACTCCTACATGAAAGGTTTCTGCATGAGTTCTTTACACAGAAGAACTTCCAGAGCAGATGTTGTGAGTGAAACCTTTGTCTCACGTATTTCTTACATGAATGCCTCAGCATTATTATTATGGTCTAATTTACACCTTTCATGGATCCTGTGTGTATTTGTGAGAAGGAATGAAACGAGTTTTAGGAGAATGTTTTGTATTGACTGTCTTTAGCATGTTACCATGTTACCCGAACACGAGTAGCTGCTCTCTGGGGACGCAAGTGGCTAATTCGAGCAGAAGTTGGGGAATGTTGCTGTTTTCTTCTAGTTTTCCCCCTTCCTCCTTCTCCCTCTCTCCTTTTTTCCCCCTTCACCTCTCCCTCCTCTTCTCTTTCACCTCTCCTTTCTCTCCTCATTTTTTACAGAACAATAGTAGTTCCTCAATTAATGAAGATCACCTCAACTTCTAATTCTTAACCACACAAAGAATTATTACAAATATTTTTGTACAAATGCATCCTTTTCCTTTTTCTTTGCTCTGTCATTGGTTCAAAGGCTTTTGCACATTTTAATAGCTCTTAGGGAATAATTTCAAACAATTTTCCAGAGTGACTAGACAAGTTCACTACGCCACCAACAATGTACTGATATACTTGCCGCTCAAGCATTTGTCAGTTTCCTTTTTTCTGATAACTTTGCCAATCCGATAGGTGTAAGATGGAATCTCAGAGTTGCTTTTAATTTATATTTCTCTAATTATCAGTGATTTATGGCATTTTTATATGTCTGTTGATAGATTAAATTTCTTTCTCTGAAAAAATGTGTCTTCATAGCCTTTGACCATTTATCAGTTGGAAAATGGTTCTTAGTCTTATAAATGTGGAGTCAATTTCCTGTATTAGAGTTACTAGATTATTTGAAGAGAGAGAGGTAACAGTAAGAACTGGGATGATCAGGAAAGACTGAGGTTTACATATGATTTAATCTTAAAGCTGGGGATTCTGAGAATGAAGAGACAGTGCATTCAAGGCCTGGGAAGATGGCTTCTAAAAGTTCCTAGCCTATGCAGGGGTATGGAGGCAGAAAAGACTAATTTAATTAGGAAATCGAGGGCATAAAGAGGAGTAATATGAAATAAACTTTCAAAGGTAGGTTGGAATAGGATTAGAAAGGGCATGTCAAACTGAGGAGTTTGCATTTTATCCTAGAAGCCATCAACAAGAAATCACAACGTTAGGAGGCATATATGAAAACCAGGTTTATTACAAGATAAATGAACATGCCTATGGAACCCAGAGAGTTCACAGTCCTTAGAGAAGTTTGCGTATTTATGACAGTACGACAAAAGGAGGTGGAAAACAGGAAGGGTGTGGCACGGGAGGGGACAAGTGCAGGAAAGGTATATAAAAGGACAAAACCACTCCCATCAAGGAGAAGCAGGCAAAAGCCACACCCTTTCCTTTTGGGAACTGCTAGACTGTGAAGATAGAAGAGTCTGCTTATCTGCAAAGGACCCCAGCTGAATGAGCATTTTCCTGGCCTGATACAGATGGGCTGGTTCCTGTTCTTGTCTCCCAAGGACATACAGGAAATCTAGCTTGGGTGACAAATAACAAATTATGTCAGCTGGGGGTAAGGAAGGGCTTTGTCCTTGATATGTTTAGGGCTTCCTGCATGTTGTGGATCTAGTGTTTTTGGAAACTTGGCCATTCATAAAGGACAAGTTCAGGGGACCCCTTAACAACTTGTAACAAAGCAATAGGAAATCCGTGATATTTTTTGATCAGAAGAGGGAGATGGTCAGACTTATGACTTGGGAAGTTTATTTTGACAGCTATGTGGAGGATGGATTGAAGAGGTGGGGTGGGTGAAGCAGTTGCAATAGTCAGGGTAAGAGTTATTGAGGGCCTGATCTCAGATTTGAGCCATTTGGGTAAAGAGGATGAGACAGGAACTAAATACATCGTTGAGCTGGAATGAACAAGTGTTGGACACATTTTGAATATTGGGGATGAGGAAGATGGAAGAGAAGAAAATCATCTGAGGTTCAAAACTAGACTGACTGACTAGGGAAACAGTAATGTTTTCAACAAAAATAAGGAAATTTGAAGAAAAGGAGTTCTGATCTGGACTTAATTGAGTTTAAAATACCTAAGGGACATCAAGGAGTCAGTAAGGTGAAATTCCAGCTCTGGAAAGAAATTGGGGCTGAATATATAGATAAGTTAAATGAAACCATGGGAACTGATGAAATCACCCAGTGAGAGGTAAAGAGAAAAGAGGTGAAGAGAACCTTACCATGATTGAATAGGAAGATGAGAACAAGCTGGATTACATTTGAGAAACTGAGAATTACTTTTAGTGATCTTAAGCGGTTCCTTGTCCCCTAAATCTGTATTCTTAATATTAATATTTTATTTATGAGAATATGTGGGTGCAAATTATAGGATACCACATTGGGAGAAGAACCAAGTTGTAGATGACACAAAGGACCATGAAAAGATGCATGGTAGATATAAATACTCATATTAAAATGGTAACTTTCTTGCAAGAAATGACAAAGAAAGTTATAATCAAGGACATATGTAACTGGAAAAGCAGGTAGTGGTGGTCAGTCATATGACAAGAACATAACTCCAGTTTCTGGGAATTGTTAACATCTTTCCTCCCCCTTAGAAATTTACAATAAGCTTGCCAGTGCATTGGGTGGGTCCACTATGATGAATTCATGGAAGAATATATATGAGAATCACACAGGATAAGAAGTCTTATGGACTTTAAGTTATGATCTATACTTAGAGAAAAAGTTCTCATGCTGGAGGTTATAGAGAAGGAGAGTATCTTTCTTCCATTGTATCTACCATAAGGGTAAAATCATTGACTAAAGTAAATTTAAACACATGGTGAAAATAATAGATGACATTTGTATAGTGCTTCATCAATTTAAAAAACTCTTTAAAAATATTATCATATTTTGTCCTCATAAAAATCCTATTAGGTAGACAGAGAAAATTATTATCTACAATTTACAAATGTAGAAATGGGTTCATTAGAGGGAAGTGACTTTGCCAAGGAGATATAAATGCTACATGGCAGAGCTGTACCTCAAACTTGGGCTTTCTTACTACTTACTACTTTCTTAGACTACTTCTAGAAGTATTCATGGCCCATCTCAATACTCTTTTTGTCTAATATGGTTACATTTTAGAAATATAAACAAAAATTTTACTGAATTTGTCTTGTAGAAACAGTGAGTACTATGTAATCACACAAACTAACAAAGGTATGTAGTAATATTTGTATTATGGATAAGTAATATAGGTGAAAATTGATAATTTGCTTTGCTTTTGAACTTTTCCTCATGTGATCTTCTGTACTCTTTGATTATGTAAATATCAATGTGATAATACATATATATATACATAAATTATATATATATATATATATATATATATATATATATATATATATATATATATATATATATATATATATATATATATATATATATATATGTATATATATATATATATATATACGTATGTGTGTGTAATTCCATAATTTTATCAGTCTTATGGAGACAGATCACCGCTTCCCCACATTTCCATGAATTAGCAGTCAAATAATAAATAATCACTGAGTAGGCATCAATTTTATGGTCATGTTCCACTATAAACTCAGCTATGTTGATCCTTGGACAATTCAGGAACCCTTACCATCTTGGTAAGACTTATCAGAGCTAGAGGTTTACCATAGCCTTTAAGAACATGAGGTTATTCCATGCCATAATGAGACACTGGTATAAAGCATTAATGAAGAATGTCCCTGTTTAAAAATATAAATACTGTTTCTTATATACTTTGATTGATGTGTGCATTGATATACATGCTCACTTCAACAGTATAGGTAGCAACCCACAACTTTACATACTTTTTGCATCCTATTTCCTTTCCTAAATCTTTCACAGAGGGACCACCCAATATATTGGGAAATAATTCTTCATATCACTTAACATTGCACAGATATTATTAGGTCACATAAGCTTTTCATTTAAGTATTCCTGGATCTTGCTGTATGACTCTCCTCATTTTCCATTATACATCTTTCTGATGATATCTTTTGCAAATCTTCTTTTGTACAGTTTTTTTTGTTGGTTAAATGTTGCAACCTACTCAGGCCCACCATAGGTCTCTCCATTATCCTTTGAGTGAACAACAACTTTAATTCTTTGGAGATTGTGGCAGTTTATAACTTCTCCTAACAGTGGGGATACTCCAAGGATATGTCCTGGACCCTCTTCACTTCTCTATTTACATTCTTTCTCTTGATGACCTCATCACCTACTGTAGTTTTAATTATTCTCCCTATTCAGGTAACTCACAGATGTGAGTTGCTACTCTCTCTCCTGGACTTCATTATTGTATCACTAACTGGCTAGAGGGCATTTTCTTAAAACATGCGCACGCACGCGCGCACACACACACACACATACATACACGCACACACATGCACATATATACCCCCAAAGTTAAGACTGGGTCTTCCATCTTACCCAGGTAGGAAGTTCAAGAGCTATTCCAAGACCCAGGACCCTCACTGAACTAGGACTATTTGCCCCTCCTTAAGCAACCCAGACACCTAATTAATATAGGCTATTGCAGCACGCAGCTCAAAAGATCAGCCAGCCTCCACCTTTCTGGTTGAACATTTCTAACTGGATGTCCTTAGGACAGCTTAAACTCATTTTGATCCTCTTGTTTTCAGTTGACTTTGTGTTGATGGCATCAAACAAAATTCTTTATCTTTCACACTCAAACCTACCCTCTACCTAATTTCCCTACTTCTGTTGAAGGCATCACTATTGTTGGATTTTGCCAGGTTTGTAATCTTTGTTATCTTTGACACTTCCTTCTCTCTCACTCAGTATATCTAATTACTCTGTAGATCTTGCCATTTTACATACGTAATCTCTCTCTGTCTGTTCGTTCTTTCTCTTCATATGGCCATCAAGTTAGTTCAGGTCCTTATTACTTCTTTCCTGGTCTGTTTATTATAGTAACATCCAGATTGACTTCCTGTCTCAAGTCTAGCCCTACTACAGGGCATTATTTATAGTTACTAGAGTGATTTTCTTTAAATCTAGATCCAATCACATTACTCTCATAATCAGTCAGTTCCAGTGATTCTTTATTACCTGTCCGATAAAATGCAAACTGCTGTTTAGCTTTTAAAACGCTTTCTTACTTGACTTAATTTCTTTCTGACTTCATTAAATATGCCCCTCTTCCCACTCAATAAGGTCCAGACAAACTTGTCTTTTTTGTTCCTCGATCTCCTTCTCAGTGACTGCCCTGGCTGGCCCCCATGCCTGAAATGTATTTCCTCCTAATCCTGTCTAATTGAATCCCTGTAGTCCTTCAACACTCAACTCAAACACAACATCCTACCAGAAAAGCCTTTCTGGAGCCCTCCCAATTGTTAGCACTGTCTCTCCCTGGCTTCTTTGTGTTTATCTTGAATTTAATTACCTTTAATTTGTTGTCTTTATTTTGTATTCTGTCTCCCCCAGGAGGTTATAAGCTCCTTGGGAGGAGTGACTTGTTTCATTTTTGTCTGATGCCCCTAGCAGCTAACTCAGTGCCTGGTTGACTAAGCACATAGTAGGTGCCTAATAAATGTTTATTGATTTCTTGAAGAGTGACTTTAAGATAGTATTTTGTTCTGTTGAAGCAAAAGCTCCTTTACAGTAAACAACAAATACCAGGGCTTGTTTTATCTGTTCTTCAGTGAATTGTAGGAAGATGGGATCTGCTGTAGATTAACATGTGAAAAAGCCTGATTTCCATTCCTTTATCTTATAGCTATCATACCTTCATCATGGATGTCCTTGATACACATGTAGATTATACTCAAGCATGTGGGTTGGCAATTATTGATACTTTTTGGTCATCTTCTTGGGGGGATAATAATAAGGTCTTTTTTTTTGGTAAACCTTTAGAATTCTCTCCTATATTCTTTGAGAATTTACTTCCCCAACATTTTCAGACTTATGCTGCTTCTAGCACAGAACAACTCCTTTTTAGCTTGGCCAGCCTCCTCTTCCCTTTTTTGTTTTCTTTAATGGAATTCTACTTCCTCAATTGGGATCCCATGTTACCAAAATGAATGTTAGAATTAAAATATGGTAACTCAGTTAACTTGTATTGTGGATTCTTTTCTTAAAGAAACTACTCATGATGCATAGGTATGAGAATTCTTTATGTTCTATAAACCTTTTTGCTTCTTGTTTCTCACCCCTGAACCATGTTTCCCAGGATTTTTTGCTGTTCTCTCCTATGCCTACATTGGCATTGAAGCTAACTGACCTTAAAAGTAGATGTTGACTGTATCTGGAATTTTTTGTAGAATGTCTCTGGCTTATTTTCTATAAAGATAATAATGCACAAGTTGCAGTTATTTTAATGGTGCTCTTTTTGCAAATATCTATTGTGAACACCGAAATACAAGATGACAAAATGTCACATGAAATGGGATATACAATAAAACCAACTTTGTTGTGGTTCTTTTATTTGTCTCTACAAAAAAACCGAGGAAGCCATCCTTCTACTCAAATGGAATGTACTTTTGTCTTCTAGTTTCATTGGTAATGAAAATGTCAGTATTTATTATATAGTTTCTCTAGTATTATGGCAACTTGTTGGTCCCTGGACAAGATTCAGATTTAGAGTACCAGGACATTAAATATAATCCAAAAAATGGCATAGCGTTTAGCACTCTTTGCCCCAGTTTAGCCCCATTCTTCCGTGATTGTTGTTTAAGTGGAAATGGCCCACACAGGATGGAGGGCCATTTTATATTTTTCGTCATTTCATAAATTGCAGTGTCCAAAGAAATGCAGCAGGGAACAAAACCCAGAACTTAAATAATTTAGAAGGAAGTTTGATAAGTTATCCAAATAGAGAGGAGAGCCAAAAAAGCGTGCCCCTCCTCCAAATCTGTGAGTTACAAGTTGAATCCTATAAGTTATATAGAATTCAAAGGAACAAGGAAACAGTACCAGCATGGGGGCAGTTTCCAGATAAGATACATAGGTTCCTTGAGATGTACAAGAGGAAACTCTTCACATTCCATCCTTCATGGGTTTCTAGACTGTATAATCTATGTCCTGAGTTTTGCATTAAATAAATCTAGTCTGTAGGAAACAGGTCTGGTTTCTCAGCCAGGTAAGGTTCAAACAATACCAAGTTTTACCAAGTTTATTCTCTCTTCAAGCAAGATGATATATATACTGTGTCCAATCAGAGATTCCTGATTGATTCAATCAAAGGCAATACTCTGTCAAAAGCACTTGATAGGCTAAAACTCAAATCAGAAGAGCAGCAAAAAAAAATCCTACTTTGCTTGTTGTTACACTTGTTTTGAAATGTCATTTGTATTTTAATATTTTTGCTCAAAAACAGATATTAAAGAAAATGGAATTGAGAAATTATCCCCTGAGGATGGTCATGTCATTGAAGAGACCCTTATTTCTTTATCGGATCAACAAGTGCAAGAAAATGATAGCCTAACTGTTGAAAGTGATGAATTGGAATCATCTTTTGCAGACTCTTCTGTGGTTTCAGGTAACATAGTCGTATTTAATATTATGAACACTTCACAGAGTGTAATCTTACACAGTGAGTAATAACCATCTTACTACGTATAAAGGAAATAAAGAACTATTCAAAAAAAGGCAACTCATTTTGGCATACATGTTTTTCTGAACGTTAAAAAACTTAAAATCATAATTTAAAGCACAAATAAGCCAGAAACACTTTGGAATAGCTGAAACCAGATTAAAATGTAATTGGGAAATATTTTTAAAAATAAATAAAAATACAATGAAACGTAGTGTTAATATGTGGCATTTTAAGTCAGTATATGACCTGCAGGGGTCCTTATGTTCAGTGCGCCCCCCCCCCCTTTCTATTTGATTTTGACTCTACGGCTTTAAAGGAATGAAACAAACTTTCTTTTCTCTGATCAGTAATATGTATATCTTATTTTAGTTATTAAAACAAACTATGGGGCATTCAAAAAGATTTCAAAGCTATTTAACTTAAACCATTCATGGCAATTTTAGGTATAAAGAAAAATAGCAATTTTGAAGTTGCCTATAACACTAATTTCTGTGGTATTTTAAAATTTATAATTCATTATTGATGAATAATTCATTCATTTGATGACTCAAATAAAATGACTTTTTATTCATTTGAAATAACATTTTAAAAACTATTACAACATCTCATATTGTGCATGGCATCTTATCCAATATAATGTATTTTGGGGGAGGACATTCTTAGCAGATAATCGCATATTTGTGTTATATCATTTATAATTGATCAATAAAAAACCAATAAAAACGATATAAAAGTCAGGTCTTCATAACTAAAAGAGAATTAGAATGGAATATTAGTTATTAATTAGACCTAAAATTATAGTTGACTTGATTGATTGTAAATTATATGATATCTACATACCAGTAGTGCAGTGAGCTGAATTTGAAACTCAGAGAATAGTTGTTAACATTTCAGTGTCAACTTGGAGGAAGAAGAATGACTCAGGAATGATGAAGGGCTCTTCAGCGTTGTTATCAATCATTTGAATGAAAGCATAGATAGTGTGTTGTCATCTTTATCAGATCTGCAAATGACATTTATAACTCTCATGAAATAAGCGCTTGGGCAGCTACGGCGATTCAGTAGGTAGAGCTCTAGGCTTGGAATCAGGAAGACTCATCTTAATGAGTTCAAATCCAGCCTCAGATTTAGTAGCTGTGTGACCCTGGGCCAGTCACTTTGCTCTCTTTGTCTTAGTTCCTCATCTATAAGATGGAGAAAGAAATGGTAAACTTTTAAAAGAAACCCCCAGTGTAGGACCACAAAGAGTGGGACAAGACTGAAATGAAACAAGAGAGCTTAGGTTCCAAGGAGATGTGGACAAGTAGAATAGCACAAATTTAATGGGGATGAGTGGG
This sequence comes from Bettongia penicillata ogilbyi, assembly GCA_023548195.1. NCBI lineage: Eukaryota > Metazoa > Chordata > Mammalia > Diprotodontia > Potoroidae > Bettongia > Bettongia penicillata. Next base: position 8,780,243 of record JAJHZJ010000401.1, on the reverse strand, counting down.
ATCAGTAGGATAAAATACTTGTGTTCCTATAAAAGGTATTGTTGTTATTTGTCCTTTGTTTTTCAAGACCAGTAAAGTCACAAGGTGATGTCTTAACTCATGCCTGAATTGGACATAAGTGAGGTAGAACTGACACTTTTTCTTCTTGACTCATCGAAGTCCAGTGGCAAGACAAAAATTAAGATGTCTGGCAATGGCCCAGGACACAGTGGGATACCTTGGCATCTTTGACATCTGACCAAGCTCTAAGCACTCCACGGTGCCTGCTTCAGCCTCCTTTATGGTCGTTGGACCAAATTGTTCTCAGCCACTCATTCTACGAGGGGAAGTCTTCGCATTCTTGGGGTAGACACCCTGCTAATTCACTGACAAGTTTGAGGCCAGTTGGTTTCCCTCACCTTGGTTTAGCTTGTCTGTCAAGATGGTTTTTATCAAGTTGTGGCTACTGTACATACTACACCTTCTTTGAGTCACAAGGGAGAGGGTTGGGTGATATATGGACACCAAAGGTAGATGAGCAGCCCTGAAAAAGACTTGGCAGTTCTCACACAGAGGTGCTAGTTCTACCTAAACACCCCATACACCCTTCCCTGCACAAGTACAGGGTCGGGGAAGTGTGGCTAGATAACATCTCTGAAAAAAAAATTGTGGGAGGGAGAATAGTTAAAAACAAGTCACAAGTGTGTCATGGCAGCCAAAACTGCTAGTGTGAGGCTATATTTAGGCTTACATTATATTGGTTTATGTTAAGAAGGCAGGAAGCAAGCTAGCAAAGTGCCTTCTATGTGCTAGGCTTTATAAATATTTCATTTGCTTCTTACAACAATGCTACAAGGTAGGTGCTATTATCATCCCCATTTTACAGCTCAGCTCTGGGCATTTTCTCTGACTGTCCCCTATGCCTGGAATGTACTCCCTCCTCCTCTCTAACTATTGACTTTCTTGTCTTCCTTTAAGTCCCAACTAAACCCTCTTAATTCTAGTGCTTTCCCTCTTTTGTTTACTATTTACCCGGGATATAGTTTGCTTTGTATAGTACATATTTGTTTGCGTCGTATCTCCCCCATTGGATTATAAGCTCCTTGAGGCAGGAATTATTTTTTGCCTCTTTTTTGCATCCCCAGTGCTTAGAACATAGGAGGTGTTGAATAAATGTTTATTGGATGGAAAACAGAGGTTCAGTGATTTATCCAAATTCACACAACTAATAAGCATCTGACACTGGATTTCAATTCAGGTCTTCTTGATTCCAAGCTCAGTGCTCTTTCCTCTGTACCACCTACCTGCCCTAGCCAGTGTCCAGAATAAAGTAAGTCAGCGTCCCTCTTGTACATATTCTGCCATGGTCAGATCACATTGTGAGTATTTTGTTCTGTTTTAGGAGTGATGTTTTAGAAAGTAGGTTTACAGTCCAGACTGTATGCCAGAGAAGGCTGTTATGATGATAAAATGATTAGAGATCATGTCACCTGAGTAGTGCTTTAAAGGAATGGTTGAAAGTGTAACAAGGAAGGCAGAGGCTTTCAGGGAGGGAGAGGGAAGATGGCAGCTATCTTTGGTATTTAAAGGGCTGTCATGAAAGCCCAAAGAATAAATCTCATTCTTTTTAGAAGAGTAGAAGTTGCAGAGAAGTAGATTTTTATATTTAAAGGGGGGAAAATATCTTTGTATAACATAGGAGATAATAGCTGAAACTATATAATTGTAAGATTTGCAAAATACTTTACATTCATTATCTCCTTTGAGTCACAGATAACTTTGTGAGATAAATATGGCAAATGGTTCCATTTTACAGATCAGAAAATTGAGCTTGAAAGAGGTCAGTAAGTCAGCTAGCATTTATTAAGTGCTTATTATGTGCCAGACTTGCCCATGATCATTAAATTAGTACCATTTGTGGTCTGGAAGAGTTTCTTAAAATGTAAAAGAAAATTGACCAATACCGCCCTCCCCCAACTCTCCCTGATTGACTACAGTTAGCAGTATTTTAAGGAAATAAATTGCCCAAGCACAAATATATTCCAAATCCAGAAGATTATTGAAGGGGATTATTTTCAGATTGACCAATGCCTTGCGAGGGCTGGTTCAAAGGATGCTGTCTATTGGGTCTCCAGTAGATAGCTATGCAGTCACCTGTTGCATCAGATCTCCTACAAGTGCACTGGCACTGGTTTCTCATCTTGCCCCTTTCACACTTGTCTCTCTCTCTCTCTGAGCTAACATGTTCCTTGCTTCTCACTAGTGCTAGGGTAGTATTTGGTAGGTAAGTAAGGTTTTATGTATTACTAATACTCTCAGAAGTAAGCTTCAAGATCTTTAAGCATTGGAATTGGTTGATTAGGTAAAGGAGAGAGAAGGAAGGAAGGAGAAAGTCTGATACAACCCATACTTGACTACAGGTTTATTAAGTCCTGTTTCATAACCTTGGTTGGACTCTGAAATATTTATCTATAAATTTCTCAGAGCCCAGCTAGTCTTCTATAGAGATAGTTATAATTCAATAAAGAAAGGACTTTAAGGCTCAGGAATAGCATTTTAATAAAATGTATATAGTTGCCATTTATTTTTCTCATGGTCTGAATTTCTGACTTAACTCTGATCTCTTCCAAGCCTGTCTCGATGTACTATAGATATTGCTTACAAATTAATATTCATCTACTCTGTGCTTTTATTCTTTACTTCATATGTTGGTGTGTTTTACATATATGAGATGTATCACTGGGTCTCCTCTGCAGGCTAGCATAAGCCTGATAATAATCACGTAATTGTTGTTTCAAAGATAGAATTCTAATTCAGGTTTTCTTGACAATGCATCCAGCATTTTATGCACTCCATCTGGTAGTAGTGGCTCCTTTGCTGAAGGTCTTAAATCAAATACTGGATAGCCATTTGTCGGTGTTATTCTAGAAGTTATTTATGTCCAGGTATGAACTAAAGTAGATGACCTCTGAGATCTCCAGGATTTATCTTGTTTGTCCTTCATTCTCAAACAGGACTTTGACATCAGGAAAGTGATGCCATAACTTGCAAGTGCATTGGATTTAAGTGAGGCCTCGAGGGCTGTGCAAAGTCTCCAGCCTCACCCTCTCCTCCGGGGAGCCATCTGGGTCTAGAGATCTGGATAACTGGAGATGGACCCCTTGATTCATCTAGCCTTTTCATGGTTCAGGAGGAGGAATTACCTTTGTTCCTTTAACTTTTGCATAACCAACTGTTTTTATAAGATACACCCTTAAATTTAACAAGAAGTAATAACCAAGGGAAAGAAAAGGATATTTAACTTTAGACCATTTTGCACATTATAATCTTCAAAGGCTAGACTAAACAGTAGTGAAGGGAATTGGGATTTATATCTTTGTGTCAACATGTTATTTAAGGACAAGGGCAGAATTCTATAGTCTTTATATCTCGACGCAGTCCTTTATATTGCTCTCCCTGTAAATGAGGGTGAGACATAATGAAAAACCAGAGGTTTTACATCCAGGGCTATGAAGGAGTTGTATGAGTTTGAGTTGGTCAGTTTTTTGAACCAACTTGTTAAATTCTAGACATCAAAATCAGACCACTAGATATGACAGACTTAGAGAACATTGTTTCCTGAGGTCCCAGTCATGGTTCAGGCTCTGGTGCTAAGAATCATTCAAAGAGAGAGAACTTAAATAATGAATACCTTTAATACAAATATATACAAATACCCCTAGGTAAAAGGTATTCCCAAGGCAGTTTGTTAAAGTAAAAGAAAGTAAAGACACTTGTTAAGGAAATTGAAAACTATTGGCAGGAAGGTTTCCTGGGGTCTCCAGGGGGTGGGGGTATGTGTGTGTGTGTCTGTGTCTGTGTGTGAATGTTAACTCATATCTCCCCAGCTCTACCAATATCCTGGCCCACAATATTCCACCTTTTTACTCCTACCTACCAATAATGTAGGTGACTAGGTTCACAAACCTCAGTTTTTAAGCACCAGAACCCACCCTCTTATCCTGGCCCACGTTCTACCACACACAACCCTCCCTTATTTCCAAGACTGCAGATGGCCAGGTGAGCCTCTGCCAGCTGCTGTGGGCAGGCCTTAGCCAACTAAGCATACCAGCAATAAGGGTTGGATTCATTTTGCAATTTTGATGGTGCCCCCTCAGCATTACTATAAAAATGAAGAATGAGCTGAGTGGGAAGCTGATGTTCATTATCTTGGCCACCTTTGTTACTGGCAGCCTGGGGTTAGAGGATGGAGTATTGTTAACCAGGATACTGGTGGAACTGGGCAGGTGTGGGATAATCCCACACACTCCCACAACACTAACAGGGACAATTTTGAATGGAGAAGCAGATCTGGAGTAGTTTGAATTTAACCCCATTGTACTGATTTATGACCCAACTTCGGGCCCTTTGGACAAGAAGAATTTATAGACGTGATTTGTAGGACTTTTGTGGGGAGCATTTGAAACCTCAGAGAACCCACTTGTCAACTACCTTTAGTCTCCTTTCATGGTCCTTTGGTTTGCCTTTATTTTCACGAACTGCTTTTGGAACTTCGATTACCTGGGGGTATTTGTATAGATTTTTTCTTAAGTTAAAGGACTGATTATTTGAACTATCAGATTTAATACAATACTAATTAATAACAAATACATAAATAATAGAGTATTCTTACAGGGTTTTCAGGTTTGCAAAGGACTTTATATGTGTTGTCTCATTTGATCCTGACAACATTACTTCAACAGAAACTGTTATCCCCATTTTATAGATCCCTCTAGTACTAGATGTTGAACCACAACCAGGATGCATGAACAGAGCTTTCTGACAGTCAAATTTATAAATAAATATATAGTTAGATAAATAATCAGATATAGTTTGCGGAGATAGAGGGAAGAAGGAAACGAGCATTTACGTAGCACCTACCATTTGCCAGGCACTGTGCCAAGTACTTTTTACGAGCATGATCCCATTCCATCCTCACAGCCCTGGGAAGTGCTATTATGGTCTGTATTTTGTAGTTGAGGAAACTGAGAGCAGCAGAGGTTGTGACTTCCCATAGTCACGTGGCTAATCAGTGTCTGAGGCTGGATTTCAACTCAGTCTTCCTGACTCCAGGCCCAGCAGTCTGTTTACTATGCCACTAGCAGATTAAAAAAAAAAAAAAAAAGTCAAATGATATCTTCCAGAATTAAAATTTCTTTTGAAAAAATTTCAAATTCTTTTGAAAAAAATTCATTTGCTCTTGTTTGTTTTTCTTTCTGTATGACCTTGGTCAACTGAATGAAAACCAAAAAAAATAAAATTAACCAAATGCTTTTTAAAAAGAATTTTTATTGGTTCCTTTTATTTTTTTGTACAAGTTGTTTCCCAATATACTCCTCTCCCATGGAACACTTGCTTATAGCAAAGAAAATCACTTAAGCAAAAACAGCTGACAGTGACGTGATGATCTGGTATTTAATCTTTTTATAGTCAGCAACCTTGATCAAAGGGTTGAGGAGTTATCTACAATTGAGGTTGGTCACTGCAATTAATCAGAGTTTGATAGCCTTTTAGGATTTTTTTTATGACATCATTTTAGTCATTGTGTTTGCCATTCTCCTGGTTGTGCTTTCCTTGCTATATTAGTACAGTTCCTTAGAGGTTATGTGATTGTCATGAAGGAGGTTATATGATTTTACCATGCATCTGAATTCAGTGAATGGCAATCTATGGAGGCATATCTATAGTGTGCTCCTGATTTGCCTGTTTACTAACACTTAAAAAAAAAAGAAAGAAATTAGATTGACCAACCTCTTCTCGATAAAGCCACGTTAGCTCTTAGTCATCAACATTTTCTAAATGTTCATAAACCATCCCTTTAATAATAAATCGTAGAATAATACAATGAATCAACATCAAGCTCAGTAGCATATTTTGTTTTCCAAACTTCACCATCTTCCCTTTTTTGAAAATTAGCCCAGAATTTGTCCACCTCTAGGCCTACAAGTACCCTTCCTATTCTCCTTGGTTTTTCAAAGATTTTTGATCAGTGTCTCAGAAATAACATCTAGCATTTCTTCATTTTTCTGAGTAATCGGAGGGTCCCATCCAATCCCGAGTGACTCTGGTCATCTAAATGTAAAGTATCTTGGGGATGTTTGGATTGAGTTCAATTATATATCCAAAGCAAAGGTAAATTCTAGCTTTTTTCTAGAGCAGATGCAAAGTATGCCTGCTTATGATGTATGTTTGGTCCATTTGCCTTGTGATTTAGCATGGCTATGCCAGAGTTGATTTCATTGGAGGAAAATAAAATGCATGCGAACACGTTCACAAACACAAACCCTCTAAAGGAAATGAAGATTTTGTTGTTGTACAATACTAAATTTAATAGTGCCAAATTTACTTAATATAAGTAGGCCTTTAGTATTATTTGGCAAATCTTTTGTCTTCGAGATTTTTGTTGTAGCATTTTTGCTGCAGGAAGTTTTGCCTCTATAAAAATTCTTAGAATTAAACAGATGTAATAATAGTTCATGACATATAATGCTTAAAGGTTTACAAAACATTTTCCTCATGAAACTCATGTGAAGTAGGCAATCAAAGTATTTTTATCTTCATTTTCAGATAAGGAAGCTGAGGCCTAGAGAAATTAAGTGACTTACCAGTAGGTACACAACTAATTAGTAACAGAGTCTGGATTCAAACTCATGTCTCAATTCCAAAGCCCCACTGCACCATGCTAAAGGTCTCCCAGATCTTTACTGTGCATTGTTGCCTGCTTATTGCCTTAGGTATTTTCTCAATACTGAATAAGCCTCATTTTAGATTCTAATGTATTTTATGAAGATTTCACGAACAGTAAAAGCAAAGTCGCATAAAAAAAAACTTGTTACTCAAGCTGCACTCGTTCTGTAAGTAGACAGAAGACCTCAGTTTTTAGAATCATCAATCTGGCATATTTACATGTGCTAAATTCACTTGCAGAAAGACAAAACTGGGGTTGGCAAAAATTTTTAAAATGACCTGCAATTTCACATTTAGGACTATCTAATATTTATTTTTTTAACCCATTTAAGAATCTTAACACATACTTATCTTTGTGAATTCATCCATTTAAGATCAAGTACTCATTACATGCAGGCATTGTGCTAGTGTTATACTGGAGATATTAAGTGTAAATGTGAACTGTTATTTGGAATTTTAATACTAAGGTTGGCAACATAGTTCAAAAGTCTCTAATGGTTTGCACATCATTTAGTTGGTAAACATTTATTATTTATTAAAGACCTATTACGTGTTAGGTACTGTATTAAATGCTAAGGTTACAAAAAAAAAAAAAGACAAAAGATAGCCCCTGCTCTTAAGGAGTTTACAATTTAATAGGGGAGACAGTATGCAAATGCATAAACAAGCTATGTATGAGATAAATTGGAAATAATCAAGAGACTAAAGGCACTAGAATTAAGGGGGAATCAGAAAAGCCCTCCTGTAGAAAGTAGGATTTTAGCTGAAATTCGAAGCCAGTAAAGCCAGGAGGTATAGATAACGATTAAAGGATTAAAATGTAAAAAAAAAAAAAAAAAAAGATTGAAAAGGCCAGAAGGGACCAGATTATAAAAAACTTTAAAAGCCAAACAGAAGATTTCTTATTGGATTCTGGAAGTGATAGAGAGTCACTGGAATTTATTGAGTAGGAGCCTGATAGGATCAAACCTGTGTTTTAGGAAGATCCGTTTGACAGCTGAGTGAAGGACGAACTGCCTGACCCATCAGCTGGCTACTACAATAGCCCAGGCATGAGGGTCTGCAACAGGGTGGTGGCAGTATCAGAGGAGGGAAAGGGGCATCTTCAAGAAATGTTGCAAAGGTGAAATTGACAAACCTTAGCAACAGAGGAGTCAAGGATGACAAGAGAGTTGTGAGACTGAAGGGGTGGGAGAATGATGGTGCCATTAACAGTAAGAGGAAAGTTAGGAGGAGTGGAGGGTTTGATGGGGAAAGATGATGAGCTTAACTTTGGACATGTGCAGTTTGGGGATGTTCTGTAGAACATTCAGTTCAAGATGTCCAATATGTAGTTAGCAATGTGCAACTGGAGGTCAAAAGAGAGGGTACATCTTGGAATTTTTTCCCCTGTATATCTGACCAAAGAATCCAAAGAAATTTTTGAAGAAAGTGAACCTCCCCCATCAGAAATCGTAGTAGGAAGTATACAGTTATTGATATATTTTTTAAATTCTTTATCACCTTCATAGGAAACTCAAGAGGACTCATCTATAATTTCTATGTGATAGTGATTATTAAAAAACAACATTTATATAATGCTATACAGACTGAAAAGTGCTTTACCCATGTCATTTCATTTGAACCTCACAACAGCCCTGTAAGGAAAGTGATAATGATATGATCATATTCATTTTACAGATGAGAAAACTGAGATGCAGAGAAATTACTTTTATCCATGAGAGTTGGGATTTGAATATAGGTCTTATTGTCTCTAAGGTCAAATCTCTACCTAGTATGCTACCTCTCCTGAAGGGAGCAAAAAAAAAATTAAAAAGTTTACAAAGCATACTTCTTATAATAATGCTGTGAGGTAGGTCCTACTGGTAATATTTTCCCCTTCTTACAGATGAGGAAACTGAGGCTCAGGTTAAGTAACTTAACCTGTAGCCACATTGTTTTAGAGGCATGTTCTGAACTTGAGGCTTTCTAGTTCCACTATGTGTTATGCCACACAAACTCTACCACAGGATATTTAAAAATAAGTAGTCATTTGTTTCAATAAATTTAAAATCTGTATATCTAAGAACTGAAAAGTGCCACTTAAATTTTTTGAAACAAATAACTTTTTAAATATCTTTTTTGTGCCTTGCTTTTGGAGCAATTAATGTAGCTTATTTTAAAAAGGTTTTGTCTCTGGATGTTATTTATGGTTGCTCTAGGAATCTAGTTCCTCGCTGTAACAAATACCTTGCATTTTCCACCAGAGGGTGCTTTTGCATTTGTAAAGACACATGGTGAAACTCCATTGTAACTGCCTTATAATTCAGCAGTGATAGAAAGTTTAGTTTTTGTATATGAGAGTGGTATGTGTGAATGCCTAGTGCGCATGCATCTGAATACGTGTATCTATTTTGATTTATATATTCTTTCACGTGAAGATTTTTAAATTCCACCCCAGCTAATGAGCTCACCAACCTGCTTGTTTTCAGACTTCACTACCTTCTTTTTCATATTTCCCCATATGTTCCATTCCTAAGGTTTATCTGGTGACATTATGTTCTGGGAGTTATCATAGATATATTTTGCAAAGAGTAGATCGTGTTCTGTAGGAGGAGTTTAAAAATTGACCTTTATGGAAATACCTTCCCCCTCCCCCATCTGTTGTAGCATTTTCCCTTGCATTTTTTATATATCAAAGTCCAATCTTGGGTCTGGTCTGTGTTTATTTCTGGATAAATCTCCCCTATCCCTTCCAAACCAAATTTCTTTCTCATCCAACCATAGAAATCATCACCTAGTGTACCAACTCCTCACTTCTTCCCCCACCCTCACCTTACCCAGAAAATGTGAACAGCATTGCTTCATGAACTGCCAAAAATCAGGAACAGCATTGAAGGGTAGCCCCTTAAATCCCAGGAGCTGTTCTCCACTAGCTCGCTAAACCTCCCACACACTTAGTACATTATGACTTGTATTATGTGTACATGCCTTTTCCTTCTACTAGATTATAAGCTCCTTGAGGTCAAATCCTTCAGTTTTTCCATTTTAAATCTCAATTATCTAGTACTGTGTACTCACTGTACATGATAGCTCTTAAGAAATGTGATTTGAATTGAATTCAGTTGAATTTTAATGTGCTTCATATCCTACAGGAAAAGGTTAGTGTTTCATTTAAAATCTTTTATTTCATGGCCAACTTTGAAATGATCAGTTTAGGGGAGTATAGCTTTAAATTTTAAATTATAAACTGAAGATTTAAAGGTAAAATTAGTGCAAGGAAGTTGCATCATTTGAATACTTAAATACCAAATTAATGTAGATATGTTCCATAACTTTTTACATATTTAACTTTCTAATAAAAATTTGCAAATGGAGGATTACATTTCTCATAAGTCATGGATTCAGAGCTGGAAAACACCTTAGAAGTAATCCACTTAGAATCTCATTATTTTATAGATAAGAAAATTGAAACCTAAAGAACTTAAGTGACTGACTTGCCCAACATCACTATGCTATCAAAAGTGCTTGAAACAGAATTTGAACATGGATTCCCTCAGCCAGTTTTCCAAAGCTTAATCTCCCCACATCTCATCCGTTGGGCACAGGAAGCGTTCTGACTCACTCTCTCCTACCATGTACCCTCATTCTTAATGATTGTTCAGTCTTTCCAAAATGTCTTCTGATCTGTCACATACCCACAATACCTTGTGATGATAGGTACTTAATAACTAAGTGAACCAGTGAATGAATGTGCCTAAGTCCTCCTCTTCTTCCTCTAGGGGGTCAATGGGACTGTTCATTTTTACTATGTGGATGTGGGTGTTCATATTTTTTTTAATTTCACGATTTAAGTGTATAACAGCTATGCAAAACACTGTGCTAGTTACAGGGTATACAAAATACGAAAAAAAAAAAAAGGTAGGCTTTGCCCTAAGGGTACTAATCTCCTACTGAGTTAATATAACATATTAAAAGTTAACTATATACTTGAGATAGGATGAACACTAAGAATTAAGAGGATCAAAAAAACCTTCCTCATGGAGATATAGTACATCAGCTTGGAAGAAGCCTAGGAATTCCAAGAAGTGTTGAGGAAGGAGTATATTCCAAGCCTTGGAGACAAACTACAACGGCAAGGAGGTACAAGTGGAGTGCCCAGTGTGGGGAAAGCAAAGCAGCCCGTTTGGCTGGAATATGGTATGCGTGAAGGTGAATATCATGCAGTTGGATTGAGTTGGTCTGTCTCTTTTTTGGGGGGCTCCTCATCTTTCTCCATCTTCTTAACATGGGTATCTTCCAAATTTCTGTCCTATGACCTTTCTTTTTCCTTATTTATAGTGTCTCCTTTTGTGATTTTCTTAAGTGCCTGGCTTCAACTATCAACGCTGTGGATGACTCTCTCCACTCTTTATCTCCAGCCCTGGCTTCTCCCCAGAGTCCTGAATTTTTAGTTTCCTGTTGACATTTCTCACTCGTGTCCTAAAATCACCAGTTTTCCATTCTCAAATCCAAATCTGTTCCTCCTATTTCTCCTACTCCTTGAAATCATATTGGACTCCTTTTTTTCCTTCTTCCTAATTTCCCCATCCCCATTCAATTAAATATCTCAAGATTTGTGGCTTTTACCCTCCCAACATTTTACACATCCATCCTTATCTTTCTGCTCATGTAGTTTCTGCTTTGGTTCAGGCTCTCTTTACCTTTAGGACTATAAACATTCATTACCATTTACTGAGTACCTACTGTATGCAAAGTATCATGCTAAGCCCTGAGGTAGGTAACAAATGGTCTAGAAAGAGAAGATGACACACACAGAGATAAAAAAATATACAATATGCAAGTATAATTTGGAATAGAATATAATAAGAGTACAGAACTGGATAAAGCACTGTGTAACATTGGAGGAAGGAAAGGCTATTTCTGTTAGAGTTCTGGAAAGGATTCCTGAAGGAGGCAGGAAATTCAGAATGAGTAGGTTTTCAAGAAGCAGAGCATTCTAGGCAAAGGGAAAAGTATGAACAAAGGCATAGATATGGGAAATCACTGAGCATGTACATGGCACAAAATGTAGTATAATTTGGGTAGAACATAGCACACATGGAAGGAACAGTGTAAGATGAGTTCGGAGACAACAGGGTGTGGAAGGACCTTGAATTCTAGGCTAAAGATCTTAGGCTGTATTTGACAGATAACTGGAAACCATTGAAGGGTGAAGGGTTCTAAAGAATGGTCAGACATGGAGAGATGGTTTGAAGGCTATGTTAGAGGGAAGAGAAATTAGGCAAGGAGAATACTTAGTCATGTAGGTAGTAATGAGAGGTTTGTGCCACTCTAGAACTGAGGAGATGGTGGAGAAAAATACTGTAGGGTTAGATGGATAGTAACTCAAAATGAAACAGAGGCAGGATATGAAAGAGAGAGGGAGTGATGACTTTTGGACACCAGTAATTGAGTAGGTAGTGAAATCATCAAAAGAAGTGGATGGGTCATTACTAGGAAGCACTTAGGAGGATAAGATGCTAACACTGAATTTAAAGGTGCCTCTGGGATATCTACTTGGAGCTCCCCAGTAGGTGCAAATGTGAATAGGGAATGTAAGGAAGAGGCCCACCTTGATGTACATACAGATCCCCATAGTTTCTTGTTTTCTGATTTTCTCTTTTGGTTTTTCAGCGTTCCAAAAAATCTTCCACTACTTCCAGAACGTTAGTTCTTTGCTTTAAAAAATAAGTTTAAAGAATTTTAAAAATATGATATCTTGTCACTGGACAAAATAAAAACCAAACCCCCTCAAGCAGTAGATACTCAATACCTGTCACAATCTGTCTCCAGCCTCCTTTTACATACTCAGTGCCCTGGCTGAGCTACTCACTTTTCTGTCAACTCATCTTGCCCTCTTGTGCTTTCCCTGTCCTTCCCTTTAGACTTTGAGCTCCTTGAGAGCAGGAACTGACTTTTTACCTTTCTTTGTATCTCCAGCATTTAGTGCAGTGCCTGGCACATCGTAGGCTCCGAATAAATGCTAGTTGACTGATCCACTATTCTTGGGAGACCTTTACTTCCTTCATCTGTCATATGAGTGGATTGTACTAGGTGATCTCTAGGGTCATTTTTTGTTCTAAATCGATTATTTCCTGATCCTTTTCTGTCTCTCCACCTCCCCTTACCTACCATTTTCTTCTCTTTGAAATACCATCAAGGGACAACTCGTGTGGCTTCCTCCTTGAAATCTTACCCAATATCTCATCTGGAAGTGTTCTCTCTCCCCTGTAATTTCTTGTGAGACTTTGTACTTTGCATATGCATTTACTGCATATTACTTTGTGCTTTAATAATTTTGATTTCCTTATCATCTCCACTACTTCAGTGTTTCTCATCTTTGTTTCAGCCCTGGGGCCTAGCACAGGGCCTTTACTCATAATACATACTTGATAATTTTTTTAAAAAATTGAGTTGGATCCAGGAGAGAATGTGGGAGGTGGGTGGAGGAGACTTTTCTCCCTTCTGCACTCAGGGAACACATGTTCCCTGGAATAGAGAGGGGAAATGTAAAAGACCAAAGGGTATATTTGTGTGTGTGTGTGTATGTATGTGTGTGTGTGTGTGTGTGTGTGTGTGTGTGTGTAGGTGCGTATACATGTCCTCTAAAATAAATTTAAGCATGTTTGTCAGAAAAATCAGGGATTTTTTTCAAAAGGAAATTTTATACTACTAAAAATGGCCAGATTTCACATATACCACTATAGGATAAAAGGGCAAATCTTCTGCCTGCGGTCACACCCTCAGGTCTGAGGGTCCATCCTAGACAGTGAATGGCACCACTGTGGAGACAAGTGTGTCTGAGGAGGTGATGACTCAGGACATTAAGAGTGGACCAAGCATCAGAATTTGATGGAGAATCAAGTTCCCTAAAAATGTGGAAATGGAATTCTTTTAGTGCTGTAGTTCAGTTCTGTAACCTAAAGTGGAGTTGGGGCTTGAGTTCATCTTGTGTAGCAGTCATTTAGATCTACTCATTTGCTAAATGTATTTATTTATACAATGCAAACCTGTGGTTTAGGGAAGAGGGAGTTAGGGAGGTAAGAAAGAGACTGGGGAAAGGAAAAGAGGAAAGAAAGAAAAGAGTATATGTGTGTGGGGGGGGTGGCCTATGAATAACAATGATGTTCTGATCCAAAAGACTTGGGGAGAATATATTTGCAGGAACAATAGAAAGCTGAAATTTGAGAATTTCCTGCTTAATATACAGTATCTGGCCTTTATACTTATAACAAATATAATATATGCAGTACATAATTACCAATTTATTGTCATTTTATTTTTGTCCAGCAGAGGGCACACCTCACATTGAGATAAATTTAAAATTAATTCATGCCAAAAAGTGTGTGTGTGTGTGTGTGTGTGTGTGTGTGTGTGCGCCTGTCTGTCTGTGTCTGTGTGTGTGCGCACACGCATGTGTGTTAACTTTGGCATTTAAAAACTTTATTACTACGCTACATTTTACTTTGGGACTCTAATTGGCTTAATACTTCAATATGGTATTTTAAGCTATTACTGAATCACACATTGAATTTGTCAGTTGTCATTTAATGTGTATTTTTTATGACTATAAACTGATTAGGCTGATTTGTATGTATGCCTTGTAGAATGAGTCTTTTTCTTTATATCCATGCCACATATGTGTAATATAGCATATTATCTTGATAAAGTATCACAGAAATTCTTATTACTTAAGTTTAATTTCTGTTATTTCAGTACCATGAGAAGCAGCATAGAGTAAGTGGATAGAGAAGTTGATCTTGGAATCCAGACTGTATGAGTTCAGGTTTAAGCATAATTGACTGTGTGACCCTAGGAATGTCACTGACTTGCTGTAAACAACTTGATAATAAATAAAATTGATAAATGTTTTAAACATTGATAAAGAGCACTTGCTGATTTGCATTAATAGGATGAGTTCCTTTGACAATGAAGTAACAGATTTGAATTTTAAACAATTTGATAGAACATGACCTCTGCTAAGCTGCATTTTAAAAAACTAATGCAAATTGATGCTATTTTCCAGTACAGGGGTGAGGTGAGGCCACAAGTTTCCCTCCCCTGTTCTAGTCTTTTCATATATTACTTTGTGCTTTCCAGGAGAAACTGTACTTAGTTATGAAAATGTATAAAAGAATTTGAATGTGTATTCTGTTTGTTTGCCAAGCAGTTTTTCCCCAATCTTTTGTTAATGAATAATTCCTCACAATCATGTAGGGATACTAAACTGTGCTTTGTAAACATGAACACTTAGCAAGAAGAAAATGGCAAATAGAGAATCATTGGATTGATCCAAATTAACTATTTCTTCTTAAAAGAAGTTGGGGAGGGGGTTTAAAACCATATCAATAAATAATTCTGTGGTACCATGTGTGTGTTCATCCTTCGTTGCCAAAGAAGACCATGCCATCAGAGAAATAATGACATGACTTGCACTTGACTTTGTTTTGAGTGAGGGAGGGCTGTGCAGCTCACCAGCCTCACTTCTCCTCCAGAGCCATCTGAATTCGGTGACCAGATATTCATCAGGATGACTGGAGATGACCCAGGATGAGGCAATTGGGGTTAAGTGAGTTGCCCAAGGTCACACAGCTAGTGAGTGTCAAGTGTCTGAGGTGAGATTTGAACTCAGGGCCTCCTGACTCCTGCACTGGTGCTCTATCCACTGCACCATTTAGATACCCAGTGGTAGGTACCATGTAGCAATCCAGCAATCCAGTTAAGGCAGTTAACGTTTTGATTCTATGTCTTTCCTTCTATATATGCATTTCTTTATTCATTAGGAATCAGTCTAAAATACTTGGAAATTTGAAAGATATGAAAGATATGAAGTTTATGTAAATGATATATTTTTTTTAAAAAGATAGTGTCCTGGCATCTTAGATTTAATACTAGGCAGACTGACTGAATTTTGATACCAGGTAGAAATTGCATCCACGTAGGATGAAATTTCATATCTGAATGGATTCTTATTTTTGTCACATTTCTTGATAGAACACCTTCTGATGTTACAGATAATATTGTCAAATCTATTGGGAAATGCTTTAGAGAAAATGGACAATATATAGATGCATCTTATGTGCTGTATTTTTAGAGCATTTCAAATCCTTCAGGATGACAAGTATAAAAAGCCTTGTATGCTATAAAGCATAGTTGATGTGTGCATTAAATTTGCAGATGATAAGTGGGAAGGGATGACACATTGGTTAACAGAACCAATATTCAAAAGATCTTGAAGGGCTAGCTAGAGCATTGGATTCAGTATAGTACCCATTTATATCACATCTGGAATCGTATATTCAGTTCTGGGTGCCACATTTTAAGGACTCTGATTAAGTATTTGAAGGCGTTAGACTTGCTTTGCTTGGCTCCAGAGGGCAGAATAAATAGCAGTGGGAAGAAATAGCAGAAGGCAGTTTTAGGCTTGAAAAACTTCCTAATAATTTAGATCTGCCCAGAACTAGAAAGTCTGTCTCAGGAGGTAATGGGTTCTTCCTCACCAGATGTCTTCAAAGACTAGATGTCTGCTTTTTGAGAAAATTCTTACTCAGGTACATATTGGATGAAATGTTGTCTGGTGTCCTTTTTTCCAGCTCTGCCATTCTATGATTCTGTAAAGGAACCACAACTGTTTAAATTGATTCCTTTTAACAGTGTTGTAGAAAGGACACTAGACTTGGAGTCAAGTGAGAGCAGAATTTGAATCCAGTGTCTGATACTGATTTGTGATCTTACCTTTTCTGAAACTCAGTTTCGTCATCTTTATAGTGGGAGAAAAATCCCTCTAGTACCTTTCTGACAGGTTATGATAAGATTTAAGTGAATGGATGTATATAAAGTGCTGTAGAAAATGTCTCCAAATATTTTTAATTATTTAAAGTTTAATGATGGTTATAACTTTAGACTTAGGATCAATCAGAAGTTAAAAGGGAAAGCATTTAAGTAGATTCTCTCAAAGAAAAAAATGTACTGAAATAAAGGGATCCTGTTAGTCGATACCTTGAATTTTTAAAAAATCTGTTAAGATCCAACTTTTCCTTCAAGAAACCACTAAAATCCTTCCTCTTTAATGATGATAATAACAACAACTTTTATATAACACTTTTAAACTAAGCTCTGGGAGCTCTTATCTTACCTCTTATTCTGGGGACCTGGTCCCAAAGGGGAGCTATTTCTCTCCTCTCTTCAACTTCTTCCTGGGTTCTAGGGATACCTCTGAGGGGCTGTGGGGTTCATTCTAAGTATGTCAACTCAAGCATACATTTTGGTATATTTCCTTTAATATCAATTACCCTTGATTACTGCCTCAGTATCAGCTAGTTGATATCTCCTTGCTTTCAATGATAAACAATTAAAATCAATCCGCTTTTATGAAAGGATTTTTTAAATTTTTTATTTGTTTTTATTAAAAAGATTTAGTAAGAACCAAAGTACAAAAACACATCTGCAAACAGAACACATTCTCCCCTTCACTTCAGGGAGAGTGAGATTAAACTCCAACAGATTCACCTCTATCAGGTTTACTTCCCGTGTAGCATCGCTGATGGGTGGTGTTCTTCTTTTACTTACAAGACATGGCATCTCAGATGCCTGGTTGATCTGCTGCTGATCTGGGTCAAGTAGTTTGGATTTCAGGACAACGTTGGTTTACCAGGCTCAACTGCTAGCAGACTCATATAGATTCCAGTTCCTAGACATCTCTGGTGGCCTATCCAACCTTTAAAAAATCTTAAGGTTGTGGGCAAATCCAATCTATTTCCAACATGTATCCATCTAATAGTAAGCAAGAATAAAACACAACAGAGAGAGAAGAAGCAATGCCATAAGCTCATGGCTTCATGTCAGTTAAGATGGAGAGAGTAAATGACTGACATGACTTCTCTCTTCTGACCCAAAGGCTTACAGTAAGTAGATTGTTCACCGATCTCTACCATGACATCAAATAAACTGGTTAGTTCCTTTTGTATGGACCTTCAGTTCCAATTCATCAGCTAATTAAAAGACTTTTCTTCATCACTCAATATACAACTAGACCAGCCACAGAATACTTGTGCATGATCCAAAGTGGAGAGTCAAAACCTTTCATGTTGCATGTCACATGCTTCTGGAGCAGGCACATCACGCATCCATGTGAATTGGCACCAGGCAGTTCAGGCTGCGTACACTTAAAGGACTGGGCCTTCATTGGGTCCACAGATTTTGATGTTATATATATACCCCCAAACACACACACATGCATGTTGTCGTTATGGTTTAGTTATTTCAGTCATATCCAACTTCTTGTGGCCCCATTGGAGGTTTTCTTAGCAAGGATATTGCAGTAGTTTGCCATTTCCTTCTCAAGCTCATTTTACAGATGAGGAAACTGAGGCAAATAGGGTTAAGTGACTTGCCCAGAGTCACATAGTTAGTGAATGTCTGAGGCTAGATGTGAACTCAGGTCTTCTGAGTCTAGGCCGGGCACTCTATCCATTGAGCCACCTACCTGCCCATATATTTATATGTGTACATGTCTTCCAGATTAGAATGTAATCTTGAGAGTTGAGACTATTTACTTTTGTCTTTGTATCCCCAGGTCTCAGTATAGTGACTAGCACACAGCAAACACTTAGCAAATGCTTATTGATTGATTCTGTAATTCTATAAGAATTTATTATACTCCCGCTGTGTTCTAGTCCCTGTACTAAGTAAGCCCTGGAGATACAACGTTAGAAAGAAAAGAATGTCTGCCCATTGGAAGCTTCCATTTCACTGGAGGGGAGGGAGGAGAATATAGGAGAAACGTGAATACATATATAAAGTACATAGCAAGTAATTGGTGCGTTGGAGTGGAGTGGGAGCATTAGGGATTGGAGCACTCAGAGTCATCATTGGGGAGGAGGAAGCATTTGAACTTGAAGGAATCTAGGGATTCTGAAGGGCAGAGGTGACAACAAGGTGAATTTTGGGCATGGGGGACAGTAATTCAAAGATGGGGCTAGGGGAATTAGAGTGGCATGTTTGGGGTATAGCAAGTAGGCTAAGGTGGCTGAAAGGTAAAGCATGTGAATAATAATGTGCAATAATCCTGGAAATGGAGGCTGGAGCCAGGTTCTGATGGACTTTAATGCCAAAGAGAGCAGTTCCTGTTTCATTCTAATGATAGAATGGAGCCGCTGGAGATTTTTGCTCAGAGGCGTGACATGATTAAAGCCATGCATTAAGGAATATTGAGTTGGCAGCTATGCTACCCTAACCTGAACTGTGATGGTGGCTCTGTGAGTGAAGAGAATGGGACAGATATGTAAATATGGGGTTATAGGTATAGAGATAATACTCGAACCCATGAGAGCTGATGCAGTCACCCAGAGAGTATGTAGGGAAAGAATAAAAAGGGCCCAAGACAGAGCCCTGAGGCACATGCAAGAGAAGGCAGAAGGGAAGGGATAAAGTATATAGTCCCTATTATGTGCCAGACACTGTGATAGAAACACTTTATAGCTATCTAATCTGTCCTCACAATAACCCTGGGAGGGAGGCGCTATTATTATTATCCCTGTTTTACGGTTAAGGAAACTGAGGCCAAGGTTAAATGATCCATCCATGGTTACGCAGCTAGTGTCTGAGGTGGGATTTTAGCTCAGGTCTTCCTATCTCTAGTACTTTGTCTACTAGGATGAGGATCTAGCAAAGGACCTGGAAAGAGCTACCCAGAGAGTAAGAGGAGAACAAGCAAAGATGTCACAGAACCCATAGAGGAGAGACTATTGAAAAAGGAAAGGGTGAGCAGCTGTGTCAAAGCTGCGACAAAATGAAGGAAGATTAGAACCAAGGATGCTTAACATTGAGGAGCTCCGAGTCCTCTTTGGTGAGGTTCCCCATCACAGCCATACAGCTGGCCGAGATGACAAAAGAGGACGATGATAAGTGTTGGAGGGGATATGGGAAAGCAGATACGTTAGTGCCCTGGGAGTTGAGCTCTGAAATGGTTCTGCCATTTTTGAAATCAGTTTGGAACAAAGTCCAGAAAGTTACCAAATGGTGCATTCCTCTTTATCCAGCTATGGTAGACCTCTACTACGAAGAAATCAGTTATAGAATAAAAGTATCTCTTTGTTTAAAAATATATTTATAGGAACTCTCTTCATAGGAGCTCCAAAGAGGAAACTAAGGGGGTGTCTTCCTATTGGGAAATGCCTAAACAAACTGTGGTCTGTGAATAGAATGGAATGTTATTGTGCCATAACAAATGATGAAATGGACAGTTTATGAACTGATGCTGAATAATATGAGCAGAAATAGTAAACAATTTATACAATCATAAGGGAAAAATTATTTTAGACTTTAAAACTCTGATCGACACAATGATCAACCCGAGTCCAAAAAAAAATGAAGATGAAGTATACCACTCACCTCCTGACAGAACTTATCAACTTAAAATGTAGAAAGAGATGTACATTTTTGAAGAGTGGCTTATAGGAGAATTTGTCTTGCCAAACTATGCAGTATATATTGAAGGATTTGTTTTGTTTTTAATTTGTTCAATTAGGGGAGGTGGTTAATGAGAAGAAAAGATACATTAAAAATATTGGTTACTTGAAAAGTAAAAAAAGCTTTTTAAGATCGTTGGTTACCATAGAAAAAGCAGTTTTATGTCTAAAGCAGGATTTCAATGGAATGAGAAGTTAGAGGAGAAGGTTGGAGACAAGAAGCATCGAAAACTTTTCTTTGAAAGGGAGGAGAGATAAAGGACACACAGGGCCACTGTGCAATCAACAGTGTAAGTGCTAATCAATATCAGGAGCCATGCTAAAAGCCACCTTTCTGATGAGGGAAACAACCTCTACGTGTGTGTGTGTGTGTGTGTGTGTGTGTGTGTGTAGATAATGGCATATAAAAGGAACATGGAGTTCTGGGAGGCAGGGAGTGCACTAACAGCTGAGAGGTCTAGAACAGTCTTCATGTCTATGGTGGCATTTGTGTCTTGAAAAAAATCAAGACTTCAGAGAGGTGGTGACAGGTCAGTGCAAAGGCATGGAGATAGGAAATAGTGACGTGTTGAAGAGCTGAGTAAGACGGTATGACTAAAGCTCAGTGATAGTTTTTAACTTTTTAAAAAAGCTTTGAGTTCTAAATTCTATCCCTCTTTACCGCTCCAAGACTGCAAGTAATCTGATATAGTTAATACTAATGTGTAGTCATGTAAAACATTTCCATAATAGTCATTTTGTAGAAGACTCAAATAAGAAAAAAGAAAGGACAAAAAAGAGAAAGGAAGGAAGGAAAGAAAGAAAAAAAGACAGCATGCTTTCATATGCATTCAGACAGTTTCAGTTCTTTCTCTGGAGTCCTTTGGGATTGTCATTGAATTTGGGAAAATCACTGCAGCTACATGGAAGCTAGGTTAGTGTGAGGAAAAACTTAGTTGAGAGAAATCATCTTGGAGGCTATTGCAATAATCGAGGTGAGAAGTAAAGCAAACTAGGGTGGTGGCCATGTGGAGAAGAGAGGACATGTGAGAGGAATGTTGTAGAGATAGAAATGACAAAATCTGGCACGTGGTTGGATAGGTAGGGTGAGTGAGAGTGAGGAATTGAGGATGGCTCCACAGGTGCAATCTGAAGGACTGGAAGAATGGTGGTACCCTTGATGTAATGGGAAAATTCAGAAGCAAGGTGGATTTGGTTTGTGTGTGGGGTGGATGGCATATGAGTTCTCTTTTGGACACGTTGAGTTTGAGACGTCTATAGAACATCTAGTTCAAACTATCTCCTATGTAATAGGAGATATATTCTGATGAGACAAAGTAGGATTGGATATGGTGAAATTGAAGATTAGAGGAGGATGGTTCTCATTGCTGACAAAGACTGTATGGGATGGGATAAAAGGTGTAAGTAGTGAGGCCAGGATTCACACAGAGAAAGGTTACCTCTTTATCAGACACTAGAGCACAGGAAGAAAATGGAGAACAATGTCAAGGGGGTTTTCTGTGTAGAACAGGGGAGTAGAGAGAGTTAATGAATAGCCTCTTTCTCAGCAAAGTATGAGGAGAGGTTCTTTGCTGAGAGAAGGGGCAAAGGAAAAGTGTGTGGAAAATTTGAGCAAAGAAAAAAGGTTTGGACTTAATTAGGAAAAAGTAAAGTGATTGTATCTCAGCTGTAAGGACCTACAAAACAGAATAGAAAACAGATATATGTGTGATGGTCTTCCGGCACTATTCAGCAGCTGCATGAATGTAGGAACAGAGAAGGCAGATGGTGGGGGCTGTGTAGTGTTGGGGCTTTGAAAGGGAAGCAGTACGCTAAAGTGGAAAGAGAACTCAAAGAATCTGGGTTCAAATTCTGACTCTACTTGTATGACCTTGGCCAAGTCACTTCAGACTCTGTTCCCTCATCTATAAAATGTGGGGATTAGACTGAATGATTTTTAAGATTCTTTCCAGTTCCAAACTCATAAACCTTAATTAAAATATTGAACTAAGGAGGTAAAGGATATAAATGAATCATTATGTTCTAAGTCCCTTAAGGGTGTCAACTGTGTTTTGTTTTGTTTTGTTTTAGGTTCGTGTCTCCAGCACCTAGCCTTGCACATTAATAGTGGTCATTTAATAAATATTTGTAGATTTAAGTTGAACTCTCTTTTCCAAATATTGGATGAGATCTTTTTTTGCTTATGAAACTTGGTGAATTACAGCCTGACCCATAAAATGTGCACATCATGTCTCGTGAAAGTTAAGGAGAGCTGATAAGAATTTTATAGAAAAATTCAGTGCTAATATGCATATTGTTTAAGTATATTAGAACAACATAAATACATAAATGTGAAAATACTGTGCATATCAGTTGTCACAGATTAGCTCCAAAACTCAGATTTGAAGGCTCCCTTATGATTGCATGGAAAAACCTATACATCTCGCTGAGAGATTTTAAATATGGCACTTTGCAATTCCCAGAGGTACCTCTTGTTAGTAGCTCCGAGGAGAGTGTGGGATAGAGTTGTCAAGTAGGAGAATTTTATGGGCAGATGTACCAATGAGAGGAAGATGCTACTTAGTGGGAAAAGGCAAGGAATAAAATGAAATGGGAAAAATACCTATGAATACTTTTTAATCTAAAAATTGGTTTTTTAAAATAAGTTTTATATTTAATTGTTAATCTGTTGATTTTTGGCTGAAATTTAATAGCTATCTGGAAATAAAAATGAAAAATGTGTTAATCTCCCCAAACCATATGTAATAAAAAATTTCATAGTAAATTGAAAATTACATGTAATTTCCAAATTTATTGTCAGAATGCAAGCATTTAAGTTGACTTCATTTATTCATTCAACAAGCAAATATTAAGTACCCATTACATACAAATAACTTGACCCAGATTCTAGAGTTATAAAGGCAAAACTTAAAGCAGTCTCTGCCCTCCAGGACCTTGGAATTCTACGGGGGAAGTAGAATATGCACAGATAAACAAGTACAGATCCGCCTACAAAGTCCATAGAACATAATCTCCATGAGGGTGTCCACAGACAACTAAAAAGTGGATATTTCAGGAAAGACCTGTTGAAGGAGATGGTCTCTGAGCAAAGCCGCCTCAAGGAAACTAGAGATCTCTTATCTAGAGATCTTTTATAATCTGAGACGTTGTTTGAATCTTAAGATATTTTGACTATTGATCCTGATTCTTCAACAGTGCCCTTCTGTAACCCTTGAGAGGAATGCCCAAAGGGAGGATATTTGGAGGGATGATGAAAGGGTTTTCCAGAATAATTTTTTTGAGAACCAAAAGGGGAAAATCAGAGTGCATAAAGTGATGCTAATGCATCCTTTCATTTGTTATTCATACGAACCATCGTTCTTTTACTAAGATTAACTTAATGCTAATAAAAGGCAAGGTTGATTTCCAGCCTCAGTTCTAGTACAAATTTGAAATCAACCTGTCTTCTTACTTATTAGTGAAAAGCAAATGAAATTTCATTTTGGTGACTTGAAATTGTATCTAGTGAAAAGCAAATGAAATTTCATTTTGGTGGCTTGAAATTGTATCTTTATTGTCTAATTATAGTATTTTCATAGTAGATGAGTATATTGCTATACTTGACTAATATCTTCTGATGTATAGAATCCAGTAAGTTCCAGACAATCTTTCAGTAGATAAGACAATATCAAATCCAGTTCTCTTTGAGCCAAAACTTGCACAGATGGAAAAGGGTTCCCAACTCTAGTCATTACCATTGCAACAATGGCATCAGATCTGTTCTACTTCCCTGTGGTAGGTGTGCACTGTATTGCACTTAATAAGAAACCACTATTTCATAGTGATAGTCAATGTTTGTTTCCCCATCCAGCAGCTTCATGTCCAAGTGGTGATTTTTTTTTTAAATGTAGCTGGCCAGAAACTCTTACCTTACCTTTTCAGTATCTCCCTTGGGTGTGCCTTCACCACTCACACTGAACTGTATGTACTGTGTATTGTAGAGGTGTGCAGTTAAAAATACGTTTACGCTTGGAAATATTTTAAAAATATTTTAAAATGTTTTCCTTTGCAGAATCAGACACAAGTTTGGCAGAAGGAAGTGTCAGCTGCTTAGATGAAAGTCTTGGACATAACAGCAACATGGGCAGTGTTTCAGGCACCATGGGAAGTGATTCAGGTACCGCATAACTGTTGTGTAAACCTTAAAAAGTGTGAAATAAGACAACATATAGTAGGAAGAGTGGGGGCTGCTGCTTATACCCTACTTAGTGTATTTATGGAAGTAAAACAATTCCTTTTCACTGTGAGATCGTTTTGGAACTTTGCCATATACCTTCTTTTGACGTGTAACCTACAAAAGTCTTTCAGAACTAAGTAATCTAATTTAGATTCAGAACCTGTCTTTTTGGTCTGGCACATTCTAAATTCCATAGAGTCATGGCTATTTTATTTATGAAATCTGTTATAATTTAATTTAATGCTTTTGGATTCTGTATTCCTTTTTGTACATGTGCCCAAATGCCCAGGGGCATATTTTTAATCCAAGAATTAATAAAGAATTGGCTAGTGAGAGTTAAAATGTATGTGGTTCTGTAGATAATAATATAATGAAAATACATATTCAAAAAGGACATGTAGAAAGGGAAAAGAACTTCATTTCTTTGTAAATACTGATGGAAAAGAAGCAGGAATTACAAATGATTTGGTCATTTGGTGTAAGGGAAAATATTTTAAAGGCTTATGTGAAGACCACTGGTAAAATTTACTTTTGTTCCTATTTTGGAGTTAGGAAAGTGGCCACAGTAGAGATGAAATATTCCAGTCCTTTTTGATTTTATAGCCTAGTGATAGAGAAACAGAATAAAGAATCTGTGTATATTTGGGAGTTCCCTGCCAAGCTCCCAAAAGAATCCCATAAATACAAAACTGAAGGAATTTTCAGAGAAATCACAAAAATATTGGACCGAAGAGGAAACATTTAGAATCATCTTAGAAAGATACTTGTACATTGTTCTTAAAGATATGAAGAGGAGATTCATACTCTCTTTTGATCACATTTCGTTTCTCATAGTTAGACCTCTAAAATCACAAGAGGAGAAATTGTTATTTTGAATATCAAACCAAGAATAATAATTTAAACTCATCTTCATTTTCAATTAAAAAAATGCAGTTCAGTATTTTTTATTTGATATTTTACTATGTACCTTTCCCTGTGGAAGGCAGTGTGGTAGTGAAATAAACTTGGAGTTCAGAAGCAATCAAATCCTGGTTTTGGTACATAGTTGGGTGATTTGGGCAAGCAAAAACCTCAGTTTTGTTATCTATAAAATGAGGATGATTAGAGGTATTATGGCTTAAATGATTTAAAGTAATTAAATGATTTAAATATAAGTTGTTATTATTGCTTATTTAATTTTACTCCCGTTATCATATAAAAGAGTGCTTGTTGTAGAACCAAGAAAAAGGGGTTGGAATCTCACCTCTGACAATACTGTCTCCAACCCTGGGCAAGTTACCTAGGGTTTTAGTATTCTGGTCAGCTCTCTAAAGTTGAAGAGCCAGTGCCAACCTGCATTGGTAGATGCAATTTCCATGCCTGGGAGTCCTCTATACCAAAGAAATTGCATAGCAAATAGGTATTTCAATCACATGTTTTGAGTACCTACCATAGAAATTTAGGTTGCTACTTCCCATATCACCTTATTAATAATGTCAAAGGGCTAGAAAAGAGGAGGAAAAGTATTTTTTCAGTTTGGAGATGAGAAATAAGCGGGTAGGTAGAGAATAGGGTGGAATAATTAGACAGTGTTATGTTCCAAAGAGGGGAGGTTACTGAGTAATTGTGGCAGCAGTGCTGTGACCTTACTAATTGGAAGTAAGAAATATGCAGATAGTTTTCAGCCTTAAGCATGAAGGAAGAGGGGACGATCACTTCCATTGAAGTGAATTTCAAGGAAAATATCATCAAGTGAAATAGTGATGTGGGGAGTAGATCTGAGGAAGCTTCCTGATGGGCTAATATAATACAGGGTATCCCAAAAGTCTGTGTAGATTTCACAGCTATATAAACTTCACTATGATTTTTGGGACCTCGTTGTTAACAAGGATAAAGGGGGTAGGTCATTGGGAGGTTGAATGGGTACATTTATTAGGAATAAGGAGTAACAATAGGAACAGTGTTTTAGAAGGAATTATGTAGAACTAACTAGTTTGAGGTTTTATGGACCCCTATAAACTTTTCTCACTACATGGTAAGCCTAGTGTGATAGTTTTACAAAGAAAATTATTTAAGATCTTACCAAATGCAATTCATGTTATATAACAAGCCTAATTTCCAGCTAGATTTCACAGTGAAGTATACTAAGTACCTTCATGGGTTGTGATTCTCATTAGGCTTTTGATTCTGAGACTTATTATTATTTATCTAAGTAAGGACTTCAACAATATTCATTCATTCATTCAAGAAACATTTACCATGTATTTATAGTATTCAAAGTAGTCTCCTAGATGACTTAGAGATATGAAGTATTTCATGAATTTTTTGTTCTGAGATGCAAGACTTGTTAAATCCAATCATAAACATCATGTAAAATGCAAGTCAGTCAGCTAACACTCATTTATTAAATACCTACTATGTGCCAGGAACTGTACTAAGTACTGGGGATACAAAGAAAGGCAAAAGCAGTCCCTGCTCTAAAGAAGTTCATAGTCTGATTGTAGGGATAGGGAAAGAATAACCTGTAAATTCCTATATTTGCTATTTTTTCTCCTTACTTCAGACATGAGTTGGCGTTTAATCTTTAGCCATGGCAATAAAGACACATATTCATAGGTGCTGCACTTTTGTCTTTATTTAGATAATGATATCATAAATTTAGAATGAGAAAGAATTTTAGAAATAATTTGTCACATCCCAGCCTACCTTATTTTTCAGATATGTTTCCTTGGTGACACATTTTACTGTGGTTCGTCTTTAGAGTTCCTTGTTGGTTATATGTTGCAGCCTGCTTGTACATATCATGGGCCATTCCACTGACAAGTGGGTAATACTCATTTTTAATTAATTCCTAAGAGACCCCAGAGTTCCATGACCTATAGCCAAGCAAAACTCTGATAAAATATTGCCTTTTAAAAAGATGGGTCTTTATTTTGGGGAGAAGTTTGAGGTTATTAAAGGAATTTTGCAGTTTACTGAAAGCGAACTATCACATTCTCCTCTTACTTAATTGTGGACTTAACTATTAATTCATCCACTTTACTCTTTGTCCAAAATATTTACACCGATAGATAATCTCTGTTCATCTAACTATGTGTCATCATCTGGACAATAGACATTCTTCATCCACTTGACTTTTTGTTTGCAAAGGGTAAGGCTAAACTCTTCAGTCGTTATGAGTCTTTACAGTGTTCGAGGGCTTGATGCAAAGAGTAGTGTTATCTGAAAACAGGAGTATTTGAGGTCCTCATTGTCCAGAAGAAATCCCTTTTCAACTTGGACACTGGACTACATCTCCTTCATTAACAGGGACAAACATGTTTGGCAGGCATAAATCTCTCTGTTTTATCATCGATTGATATTTACAAAGAGTGATTAAACAACGTTATCTCTGTTACACCTTTCAAGAAGCCTTGAATAATTTTAATGTATCAATGGAAAACACTTTGTTAGAAGATACCCTTTAAAACAGTGTTTTTTCTGTATGGAATAAAATGCCTTTTGAATGATCAAAAAATGGCACAGTGTGATCTTATATCTTAGGCATCATCCAATCAATTGTATAATAGTAAAGATATGGCATATAATGGAATATTGTACGCAATATCTCTGTCCCCTACTAATACTCACACTGAGGAGGCCTTTGATATATTTCCAGAAAAAAAAATATGTATTAAAAAATAGTTTGTTATAAAAAAAGGTAGACATTTAGTACAGTAACAGTTGTTCTCTTGGCTGCCTTTTTTGGTACTATTACGATCTGAGATTTTTTTTTGCTATGCTTTTTATCATCTTCCCCTCTTTCAGATACCTTGGGAAGCAGTCCCTCAATATCATCACAATTGTATTGCCTCAAGCAAGGTTCTCTCCTCTGTACATCTCCTATGTCTAATCCAGCTGTTTTCCCATGTTTGTGGGTTTTTTCTACCATTTCTTCCATTTGTATCATTTCTACCTCCTCTTCAAGCACATCAAGGAGCACGATGTTAGAGACTAGATTTGCTCGCTGACTTGTTCCTGGTGGTTAAAAAAAGGCTTTGTTATAAAAATCTTCACAGATCTTTTCCATTTTTTTTGTTTGTTGCTGTCATTACATTTTCATCTTTAAATTTCTTTGGATGACTTTTCTTAGTTGGATCTGTTTCCACGCTTTCTTCAAATTGGTTTTACCCATTTTTTTTTTTTTGGTGATGATGCTCATCATCTGTCATTTTTTTTTGTGAGATTTTATGCACAGATTTATATTATAAACCCATATTTCCTATGGTAACCATATCTTCTGCTTGATAAATGAAATGATTAATGGTGATAAAGATAGTTTTTAGACCTTTTTGGGTTTCATTTTTTGGCAACTGATTTATACTGTTTAAACTGTTGTATTCAGATAACCATGTAACTGCCTTTGTCTATATCCTTCTCTTCATATGCCATCAAGTTTGGATAACTGGGAACTGGTTTGTTTCAGTTACATGCCATATCTTTTTTTCTGATTTTTATTCTTTCTTCTAACTTTGTATTAATTTTGATATTTGTTTTAACATTTTGGTGTTTAATGGTATCCACAGTTGATTCAGTAATGATTCCATATCAATTATCTTCTGTATCTTAAAATACAATCATTTTTTCCACGTTAATTTGTGCTTTCTATGTCTAGTGCCCACTAATTCTCTCTTTGAAGAAGATAGGCAGACATGAGGCTTCTACAAGTATTAGGCTTCTTTAATTCTTTATTTTTGATCCAATATATTTTACATCATCCTAATTTTCTTCTTGTATTAAAGTTTCTGAGCATCAAATTATATATCAAAACATCTTATTAATCTCTTTCTTATAATTTTGGTACATCTTCATCCTCTGAAGCTAGTGTTGGTGAATTAAAAAAAATACTTTTCTTAAGCAGGTAAGCTAGATGGCACAGAGGATAGAGTACTCTCCTTTGAGTCAAGAAGACCTGAATTTAAATTTTTCTTTAGCCACTTAGTAACTGAGCAAGTCAGTTAATTTTTCTAGACCTCATCTGTAATATGGGCTTCATCTTTTTTCATCTGTAATATGGGCTAATAATTGCACTTATTTTATGGGTTGTTGTGAGATCAAATAAGATATTTGTGAAGTTCTTTATAAACCTTGAAGCATACATCAATTTAGCTATTATTGTTACTATCTGCTCATTAATATGAGATTATGAAATGTCCTGTGAAATATTTCTTGTTGTATTTGAGCACAGAGTAAAATCAACTATGTCAAATCTTTAATTTGCATGTCCAATAAGAAAGTATAAGCCATTTTTCCATTTGGCTACCCCTTTATAGGAAGAATATAAAGATTATGCAGTTTAGTTCCTTCAGCCATATGCTGGCACACCCTGAGAGAGAATGCTTACTGTCCATCTTCTCCATGAGTACCAGCCCTCTTGACCTATTCTCTCTACATGCCTAGCTAGTCATTGATCAAGCATATCACATTTAGAATACCAACGTAGTAGAAAATAACTTAGATAATATCAAAACAATGTGATTCTAAGCATCCTATCCTATCCCCCTTTCCTGACACTGGCACCATCACTACAAGAAGCAGAAGGTTAGCCATGCAGCACTGAGGTTTATTTTCATTTCTTAGGCCAAAAAATTTCATCACCAAATGGCCAGCCCTACTGGTGATGGGGCTCTCATACTTAGTTAGGATGGGCTTTGGAAAATGGACTCATTCTGTTGCTGGGACTGTACTCAAAGTCTTTCTAACAAGGTAGAAGCTAACAGAGTTTTCACTCTTTGAGGAACCTTTGAGATCCCCAGTTCACTCCCAGGATGAGATATCAGAATGGGACTTTTTGAGGACCTATTCATATCTATGTGTATTGTACTCTAGAACTATATAACCAGTTGCTCTTTTGTAAAGGTAAGTTAAAGATTCCTAGTCACACATGACAATTTTTTTCTGACTCATTCATATTGGGTTTAAAATGATTATCATAAAATGTTAATATTTTTAGCATTAAATATTTGCTTAATATGTATTTCTTATTCCCCTTAGATTTGTAGATAATACATTTCAGCCTGTCCAGCTGGAATGGTGTACTTTTCCATCATTACTTATTTTAGGTGGAGTTATGCTTTTTGGATTTCTAACACATGCAGTGACAGACCTTTTTTCTTCAAGAATAACTCAGCTGTCAAAATCAACTTGAGGCTGAAATTTGCCACATGGTGTGGTTCCAGTCGCATATTATTATTTAAAGAATATTTTATTTTAATTTGGACATTTAAAAGCTATAGAATTCTTAAAAGAGAGATGACTTTTATGTTTTCAGACTCAATATTTATTGTAGAGGGAGGATATTTTCAAAATCTTTGCCCATTTAAAATGTCATTTTCATTAATTGATTTCATTTTCATGAAGGGAATCAAATGAATTTTTTTAAAAAATGCCCATAATAAAACAAAATTCAAAGAGTGATTTTCAAAAAAGGTCAACTGGTTAGTAGCTTGGTTAAATGAAAATCAGCTCAATTCTCTACTTTTAACCACAGAGGGATGAAAACGCTTCCATTTTTGATTATATAAATTCTTTCTTACTCACCTAAAGAAATATGATATGATATGGTAAGAATCAAGCTGACCAGTTAGCAGTTGCTAGGTAAGCAGGGCTTTTTATTTGAATTTTCTACAAACATTGGATACACCTCTCATCCCTGCTGCCTCTACTTGCAGTTAGGCATCAAGTTTCATAGTCTACAAAAGTACTGTAATAAATGGAAAAGTTATATAAAAATCATGAATGACACCTAGACCTGACTACTTGAATAGGAAAAAAAAATCCACTTTGATTGGTTTATAGAATTTACAATAACAAGAGCATCATAGGGTGTTAAAATTAGAAAAGGACTCGAGAAACTGACGAGTCGGGCAAGTCGCATAACTTTCTTTGAGACTGAATTTCATCTGTAAAATATGTGGGTTGAACTCAGTGCTGTCCAAGTTCTGTTCCTCCACTCACATTCGATATCAGTATGACCTCTGCCCCCTTCTGGGAAAGAAGACTTGTGAAGTCACTGTGTCTTTTTCTCTGAATCTTAAT
This sequence comes from Bettongia penicillata ogilbyi, assembly GCA_023548195.1. Lineage (NCBI taxonomy): Eukaryota > Metazoa > Chordata > Mammalia > Diprotodontia > Potoroidae > Bettongia > Bettongia penicillata. The sequence goes on along the minus strand of JAJHZJ010000401.1, from coordinate 8,748,776 downwards.
ATCCCCAGATAGGGTAGCATGAGTTGGGTAGGAAGAGTGGAAGACAACAGGAGGAACAATTTTATAAATAAATTTTAAAATACATGTAACTATTTTGATGGAAGCAGCATTTTTTTAATCTGTGCAAAAATGTATGCAGATTGAAATGAAACAAAAGAGAGCTGATCTTGTTGATACCTTTTAACAAACTGTCTAGCTCAAACAGCAAATTAGCAGAAGTAAATACACTGATCTTGAAGTTAAACGCTGCTTAAAATACATCTTCTCTTACAAATGTACTAGTTCTTATGCAAAAAGTATTTTTAAAAAGTGACGAAAGTAGTTAAAATAAGTGAAATGTTAGTATTTCGGTGATCTATAAAGAGCCTTTTTTGAAGAAGTAACGGTGTTCTTGGATAAGGGTTCACTTTAATGTAAATAATTTAAATGAATTATTAATAATTGTTAACTAACTGCAAAATAAGCATAAAAAGAACTCAAAATATAGCATTTTAAAGTCTGGTGGGCTAGAATGAGAATTTGATGATACTGAAATTAAATGAATCAGACAGATGATCCAATGTTAGTTTAAATGTAATGCATCTGTTTGTATTCATTCATACAGAAGGCAAACTTCCTGCAGGGTTAGTAGATGACTATTACTAAGCACTGTTTGGTGTGAATTTTCCTACCGTTCAAATAGTACTATCAAAATCAGTTAAAATACATTTTGAAATGGAATCATCAGCAACTTTTTTTTGAGGCTAATGGATTCTCTGGTTTTATTGGAATCATTGGTAGTGGAAAGAGATCGCTTATTGCATATGCAGTGTAATACTGATAAGTCCTACAATTTCGTTTTTCTCTAGAGATTTCATAAAACTTTGGATGGATTTTTGTTTAATTTGGAATAATATTAACTTCATCTCAATGAGACTTTTTCTTTGAGAGTTAATACATAAATAGATTCAGTATTAACAATTGTTAAACTCAGATGGTCTTTAAAACTTTCTAAAGGGAATGATATTGAAAATAATTTTTTTGACCCAAAGCTCTTTTTTTTTATCTCGTAAATGAAAACTGAGAGCAGAAACTCCATCTGTGCGGTAGAGCCGGAAAAAGTTTGAATAAGACTGTACACGAAAAGGAATACGGGAGACAATGCCCATATCTCCTTCAGTGTTTACTAGTATACCTCATTTGACCCTTCTCTCTTTCTCTCCCATCTCTGCCCCTCCTCCATTTACCTTCGTTCAGACCAAGATGATGAGAAGAAAAGAGCATCTCCGGAGCCAGAACTGGTCCTCAGGTCTTACCAAATGGAAGTGGCCAAACCAGCTTTAGAAGGGAAGAATGTTATTATATGCCTCCCTACGGGAAGTGGGAAAACCAGAGTAGCCGTTTACATTGCCAAGGACCACTTAGATAAGAAGAAAAATGCATCAGAGCCGGGAAAAGTTATGGTGCTTGTGAATAAGGTATATAAGTCACATAGAAATGCTGGTTTTTCTTTTTTGTTTTGTTTTGTTATTCTATCACATTTAAGCATCGCAACAATTGTAACAATAAATCGCACAAGAGTAGTTTAGTTAAAGGGGTATTGTCATCCTTTCTCTCTCCTTCCACCATACCTGAAGTTATAAGTAACAGCTAACTTGTCACTCTTAAAAAAAATTTGCTCAAAAATATTTCTCTTAACACCCAAACTTCACATTTTAATGGTTATGATTTATGAACGCACAGTGCATTTTCTTTGAGACTCTTTAAGATTAATTTTTGCTAGTAGAAGTTATCATAACATATTAACATTGATGATCCCAAAGGAGGAAATGGAAATCTGAAATTTGATACTTGTTTTTGGGATAGAGGATTAACTCTATGTGCCCTTGGGCACAATGTGTATAGAAAAGTAGAAAGATGTTATATTACATATGCAAAGTTTGGGAACAGAGTGTCCTGGCTAACTACAGGCTATATGTGACATGCATGGTTTCCCAATTGAGTAATTTTATAGTTCAGAAAGCAAAACAGTATTTCTTTTATAATATATTAGAGAAAAATATACCTATTTTAACTCTTTTTGTTTGTCTATCAGGTAAATTTGAAATTTGTTGCATGTAGCCACCCTCAAGGGACCTAGGATAAGTTAGAGGTATCAAAACTATAGCCTCCAAAGCTCCTGAGTGTGGCCCAAACCAAATTAAAATATGACTGGGAAATGTCTAACAAAATAAATAAAATTATTTGACAACATAGAGAAAATGTAAATTTGTGGTTTTCTAAGTCAATATGCAGTCCACAGGGTTCTGTTTCCATTGGAGTGTGATACTATAAGACTAGGTAATTTCTAAGGTCCCTCCCAATTCTTAGATTCTATAATTCAAAGATTCTTAGTATTCACCATTTTCCATACTGTAAACTGGAGGTAGTCATTTAATATTGACGTCCGGTGCTCCAATGGCTCCATGATCCCATAGGTGTCCACAATGTAGTTTACAACTCATCCAGACCTCATCCTTTGTAGCTCTTGTAAGTGCCTTTCTGTCTTCCCTTGTTAAAGGAGCTTTCCAGTGTCCTTCCTCCAGGTCTTTGAAGATTATGTAGTTCAGGCAGCCCTTAGATCATCCATTTGCTATGCCTTGTTTTCACCAAGAGACTGATTCATCTTGTTTTCTTTCTCACTTACTCCTTGGACATCTTTTATTCTCCTATACTTCATTGGTAATATAGTCAATTGAATGCCAACTGTGTGTATCTCCAGTGCCTCACAATTTTAATTCTTTGGAAATTGTGATCAGCAACCATATGATATCACCATATTGTATTCCCGGTAGAATCGTGGTGTTAAAAAGATGGTTCTTTCTGTCAGGGAGCCACTTGAGGTCATTAAAAATACTGTTCTCTTTCCCAAATGCACAATGTAATTTATATACATTCCCAATGTAAGATGAAGCATTTTGTGAGGAACATAATTTTTCTATCCAATCTTGGAGACTGTTAAAAAGATGTATCTGTGAAATGTAGCATCAACATTTTTCTTACATAAAATGTTATATAACCTTTTAAATAATTGCTACTGCAATTAAAACTTTAAAATGAGAAACACTTTTCAATGCTAAAGTAAACATATGTCTGGAAAAAGATGCAGTAAAAACCCAAAGTTTTATGTCATTTCCATTATGTAGCTCACAATGCATTTTGTACATGTCATCTTTTTATAAAGAGTTCTTTATACAAAGAATCATGTGAGCATATGGTTTGATTTTTGTTTTTGTTTCTGTTTTCTTTCTCCCAGTAAGAGTGACATGTTGTGCTACTCCATTCACAATCTCTCATTTGGTCCCCTTTGTGACTAATGACCTATAGAAAAGGCAAAAATTTTGGTCCGTGGCCTTAAAAAAGAAACGCTAACTAGAATTTATGCTGTTACATTGAGATACCTGGGTAGTGCTGTGCTACAGACTCCATAAATATGACATTATTGAAAATAAAACTACATTCAATCTAAATTAGACTACATCATTTTCTTTTTTAAACTTATTTTTTGTTACATTTTAAGTTCTAAGCTATCTTCTTCCCTCCTTCCTCACCCTATACTAGAGAAGGCTACCATTTAACACACATGGAAGGAAGGAAGGAAGGAAGGAAGGAAGGAAGGAAGGAAGGAAGGAAGGAAGGAAGGAAGGAAGGAAAAGGAAGGAAGGAAGGAAGGAAGGAAGGAAGGAAGGAAGAAAGGAAGGAAGGAAGGAAGACCCTACTATGCATACATCTATCAGTTTTTTCTCTGGAGTTCAATAGCATCTTCCTTCATAGTCCTGTGTAGTTGATTTGAGTATTTCTGTTACTCTTAATAACGTAGGTCGCAGTTTGTTCTTCAAACGATACTGCTGTTACTGTATACAACTTCTATATACAGTACACAAATGACATTTGGTTCTCTTTGTTTTGCTTTCCACTATTTTGTGCAAGCCTGTCCATGATTTTTATAAAATCAGCTAGCTCATCATTTTTTACAGTGCAGTAGTATTCCATCACAATCACATATCACAACTTGTTTAGCCGTTCCCCAATTGATGAGCATCCCCTCAATTTCTTGTAGAGGTTTTTTTCCCTTTTCCTGATCACCTTGGGCAATTGTCCTAGTATCAGTATCGCTGAGTCCAAGAGTATACGCAGGTGTTCTGTTTGTTTTTGTAACTCTGGGCATAATTCCAGATTGCTCTCCAGCATGATTGAATTAGTTCACAGTTCCACCAATAGTGTATTGGTGTCTCACTTTTTCCAGATTTCCTCCAACATTCCTCATTTTCCCCTTCTACCATTGTAGCTAATCTGATATCTGTGACATGGTATCTCAAAGTTGTTATAGTATGCATTTTTCTAATCAATAATAATTTAGAGCATTTTTTCATATGACTATATAACTTTGATTTCTTCATTGAGAAATTGCCTCTTCATCTCAAAGTTTAACCATTTATCATTTGGGGAATAACTCATATTCTCATAAACATTCAAAGTTCTCTCTATATTTCAGATATAAGACCTTTATCCAAGAAATTTTCCCAATTTCCAACTTCCCTTCTAATCCTGACAACATTGGTTTTATTTGTACAAAATCTTTTTAATTTAATGTAATCACATTATCGTTTTGCACCTCACAGTGTTCTCAGTCTCTTGTTTACTTACAGATTCTTCTTTTATCCATAAATCTGCTAGGTAATAGGTTCCATGCTCTTCTAATTTACTTGTGATATCTCCCTTTATGTCTAGGCCATGTATCCATTTTTACCTTATTTTGGTAAATGGTGTAAGATATTGGTCTATACTCAATTTCCTCCATACTGCTTTCCAAATTTCCCAATAATTCTTACCCAAATACTCCATTTTATCCCAAAAGTTTAAATCTTTACATCTCTCAAACACAAGCTTACTATCATTACTTACTACTGTACATTATGTGTCTATTCTATTCCACTGATTATCTTTCTATTTCTTAGCCAATATCAGATAGTTTTGATAATTACTGCTTTAAAATATAGTTTAAGATCTACTAAACTAAACTAAGAACTACTAAGCCTCCTTCTTTTACTTTTTTCATTAATTCCTTTGATATTATTGGCATTTTGTTCTTCCAGTGAATTTTGTCATTATTTTCTAGCTTAATTAAATCATTTTTTGGTAATTTAATTGGTATGGCATTGAATAAGTAGTTCAGTTTTGGTAGAATTGTCATGCTCTACCCACCCATGAATAATTGATATTTCTCCAGTTATTTAAATCTGACTTTATTTGTATAAAAAAAGTTTTATAATTAGGTTCATGTAGTTCCCTGGGTTTCTCTTGGCAGATATACTCCTAGATATTTTATACTGTCAAACCAGATATCTTTTACTATCTCTTCTTGCAGGGGTTTATTGGTGACATATAGACTGCTGATTTATGTGGGTTTATTTTATGTATGCTACTTTGCTGAACTTGTTCCTTGTTTCGACTAGCCTTTTAGTTGAATCTCTGATATTCCAAGTATATGATTGAATAATATTGGTGATAATGGACACTTTTGTTTCACTCCTGATCTCATGTGAAAGGCTTATCCCTGTTATAAATAATGCTTACTGTTGATTTTAGATAGAGGTTTCTTATCATTTTGGGGAAAAATCTATTTATACCAATGATTTTAAGTGTTTTTTAAAAGGAATGAGTGTTATATTTGGTTAAAACCTTTTCCTACATCTATTGAGATAATCATATGATTTTTGTTACTTTTGTTATTGATGTAATCAATTATGTTAATAATTTTCCTGTTAAGCTATCCCTGCGTTCTTGGTATAAATCTCCCTTGGTCACAATAATCTGTTATATATTATTGTAGTCTTCTAGCTAGCATTTTATTCAGGATTTTTGTGTACATATTCACTGTTTATCCTTCCCTCCCTCTATCCTTCCTTTAGACATCGAATTTGCTTCTGACTACCGCTTTCCTAATCTGCACTTCTAAGAATTCCTCCCATATCCTCTCTCCTTTCCCTTCTATATCTTGGTCTGCCCACCCTTGTAAGAGTCCCTCCCTTATCCTGTCTCTTTGACCTCCTATTTCTACGTAAGAAGACTTTTTATACCATTTTAGATATATATGTTATCCACTCCTTAACCCAGTTCTGATGACAATAAAGTTCCAGCACTACCAGGCCTGCACCCCCTCCTACGCTCCACTGTAACAGCTCCTTCTTTCATGCCTCTTTTGAATGAGATAATTGTTCCATTTTACCTCTCCCCTACTCAATTTTATTTTTTTAACATCATTCCATAATACTCAACAAGGCTTGTATCATAATATACATGCTTTTTCAAACTACCCTAGTAATATTGTTTTTTCAGTTAATTTTATTTCTAATCGATAAAATAAGTATTCCTTAACATAGTAAAATAACAAAGATGATTATAATAAAACTGCAAATGTACTTTTCACAGCTTGCTATATACAACAGAACAATCATGTGCATTTCTTTTTTTTGCTTCCCTCCCTCCCCACCCTAGAGGTGACTGCCATTAGACACAAATAGGTATATATGTGTAAATTTATTCCGCTTACACGTCTATTGATCAGTTCTTTCTGTGGATACAGATAACATCTTTCTTCATATGTTCTTTATGGTTAATTTGAGTATTTGCAGTATTCAAAATAACTTATTCTCTCAAAGTCATTCTTAAAACAGTATTGCTGTTACTATATGTAGCATTCTCTTGGTTTTTCTCATTTTACTCGTCATTATTTCGTGCAAGTCCTTTATGTTTTTCTAAAATCATTGAGCTTATCATTTCTTATAGCATGGTAATATTCCATCACAATCATTACACAACTTATTCAGCTGTTCCACAGTTTATTTCACATTCACATTCAAAGTTAAAAGTGCTATTTGTGAATTTCCCTCCTTTTAATTTTTACACATTATTTTCCTTCTCAGTCTCTCCTTTCATCCTATCCCTCTTCTCTTCTCCCTTTATTTTCTTATTCCTCATTTTGCTCCCCCCTCTAAAAGTCCCTCCTTTAATGCCTCCTCCATCCTATCCCCCAGTTTTCTCACCTCTCTAGAAGTTCAGAAGACTTCTAAACTTCTTCAGATATATATATACTCCTTCCTCTTTAACTCAGAGGAGAGTAAGGTTCCAGTATTACCCACGCACTTACTCTGTATTTGTTCTTCCTTTCATGACCCATTTTGTGGGACAATTTCCCCTTTTTACCTTTTCCTACCCAATTTTGCTTGTTAGAATCATTTCATCATACAAAACTCAACTCCCTCGGTTTCTTTCAAACTACCTCGGTAATAATAACAGTTACTACTAATAATAACTAATAATGAAGGATGAACATGCAGAATAATTATCAGTATTAATAACATTTTTCATATGTCATATGTAAACACTTTGACCTTGATTAGTGCTTGATAATTAGTCTTTAATGATTTCTTTATATTTCCTCTGGATTTTTTTATGTCAAATTTTTCATTGAGTTCTGTAATAACATTCTTAAGAGTTATAGATAACATTTTCCCGTATAAGATAGAAACAGTCTGACGTTATTAAATCCTTTATAATTGGTCTTTCATGTATACCTTCTTATGTTCCTCCTAATTCTTCTAGGCCAAATTTCCTATTCGCTTCTTATCTTTTTCTCACAAATGCCTCACAAATAAAATAGTCCTTTAATTTGTCGAATGTCATTTTTCCCCTTCAGTATTACACTCAGTTTTTCTGGGTGTAATTTTTATTGTTAGTCGCATACCCGGCTCTTTTGCTCTCCAGAATATCATGTTCCGTGTCTTTCAGTATTTTAACGTAGAAGATGCTAAATCTTGTTATTCTGACTGTACTTTCATGGTATTTAAATTATTTCTTTCTAGTTGCTGCTAGTATTTTCTCAATGTGGGAGCTTGGCTATAATATTCCTGTGAGTTTTCATCTTGGGATTTTTTTCAGTTGGTGATTGGTGAATTTTTTTTCAATTTCTAATCAATTTCAATTTCTAATTTTACCCTCTAGTTCTAAAACTTCAGGGCAATTTTCCTTCCTGGATTATAGTGTCTAGACTTTTTTTTTGAAATCATAATATTCAAGTAGTCTAACAATTCTTAAATTGTCTCTCCTTGATCTATTTTGCAGGTCAGTTATTTTTCTAATGAGATTTTCCTATTCTCTTTTGTTTTTTCATTCTTTTGATTTTATTATTTCTTGGTGTCTTATGAAGTCATTAGCTTCCCCTTGCACAATTCTAATTTTTATGGAATTACTTTCTTCCATAAGTTTTTGGATCTTATTTTTCAATTAGTTTACTTTCTTTTCATACTTCTCTTGATTTTCTTACATTACTCTTATTTTCCCCCTAATTTTTCCTGATCCTTTCTTATTTTATTTTTCAAATCCTTTTTAAGCTCTTCTAAAAACTCTTTTTGGGCTTGTGACCATTTTGCATTTTTCTTTGAAGCAGAAGTAGCTGTTCTTTGACTTCATTGTTTTCTGAATCTGAACCCAGATCTTCTCTATCACTATAGAGAGTAGCTATCTATAGTTAGGTTCTTTTTTGCATACTTTTTTTTAGTGGCTTATTTTTTTGCAGTTAACTTTGTGTTAGAGTTGAGCTCTAGTCCTTAGGTGTGGGGGATAATGTCTCAAGCTTCAGGTTTTTTGTCATGTTTTCTGAGCTCTATTTGGGGGACTGACCTCAGATATTCTGCTCTGTCCCTGAGCCATGACCAAGGCTCCTAGAAATGGTGTTATCTGTCACTGCAAATGCTCTTACTCCTTGTGGTCCTTCCCATGGCTGAAAGCATCAGCTTAGCCCTCTGTCTTGGAACCAAAACCAAGGACTCTGTTGTCCTGTGAGTGACCATAGCCAGCAGGGCCCCTGCCTCTTGGGGACTATACTCACTAGCATGTGTTCAGCCCTCCTCACCCACAGCTGTAACCCAGACCTGTCTGATCAGTACATCTGGACCCTGATGAGCTGTCCAACCCCTACACTGTCTGTGGTGTGAAAGTTCCTGAAGCTGAGGCTGCCTTCTACACAGCTACCCCCAGGACTTATTTTTTGTTGATTTGGTAGTATCCATCCCAGGTATCTGCACTTCAGTCAAGCCAGATTGTGCCACCAGGAGGTCAGGTCTTTCCTGGCATCTTCCCAAGTTGTCTTATGCTGAATAATTTCTTTACCTTGATTTTTTAATTATTAATTAATTAAAATTATTTGTGAGGGAATTTGGGAGAGCTGGGTAATTTCCTGCCTTATTCCACCATCTTCCAAGAATCCTCTCTGACTGCATGCATCATTTTCAGTCATTAATTAAATTTCTGCTTGTTCAGATGAACATAACTAAAAAATTGAAGCACCTTTATAAATTTTTTTTCCCCAGAATATGCTCACTGCCCTCTAGATGTACCAGAAAGCATTATGACTAAATCTCTTGGGATTCATCGGTATGTGGCCATGAGTTGTTGGAGCTGTAAAACACAGGCTTTTGCTCCTGAGGGAAAATAGACTATTGAATCAAGACTAAAATAACCAGGAATAGATATTGCCTGATATTCTGTGATCCCATAACTTTTGTGACTGATGAGCATAAAGTTTTTATATATGTAGCTGGTTACTGATTTATACTGGCTTTTATAAGTATACATACACTTATATGTGTGTGTGTGTGTGTGTATACATACATATACAAGCATATGTGCATACTTATGTATATACACACGCATACACACAAATAGTGCATATAATTCTTTGGATTCAGTCAACTGTCACTTAAGAGAGATGTGTATGGAACCATTTTGCATTGGAGTCATTCACTGAATTTCTCATTCTCTTTGACCCTCCCACTCTATTAGTGAAACTGTTATCCTTCCTGGAAATCTTCCCTTCTATTCATTTCTTTGACAATACGGTGACACTGCCCATGTTATCTTAACTACTCTTTATTAAAATCATGTTTTGTTTTAGCTGTTCCTCCACTACATTCCCATAACTTTGGGTATTGTTCAAGGGCCAGTTCTTGGCTTGCTTCTCTTTTTTCTCTATAAAACCTACCATAGGGAATTTATCTATTCTCATGGCATCAACAGTAAGTTATGTTTATGACTCCCATATCTGAATCTCTTGTCCTAATTCCTAAACTAAATGCCAGTCCTGTATCTCCAACTTGTCCATTACGTTTGGATTATAAGCTTAAAAAAGTTCAAAACTGAGCTCATTTTTTTGTAATTTCTGATAGATTTTTAGTCTTTTCTCTCTCCCTGCCCATGACATCAGCATTCTCACAGTCATCAAGAGCCAAGATTTTTTTCATCACTCATTCATCCATCTCATCCATCCCTTATACATAGTTATATAATAATGGAAACTTAGCATTGGAAGAAACTAATGATTCTTTAATGCATATCTCCTGCCAAGTCAAGAATTTCTACAATATCCACAACAGATAATCATCCAGTCTTTGCTTAGAATTCCAATGAAAATGAGCTAGAAGAAGAAGGAATCAAGTTCCATTTTTGGATAGCTCTATTAAATTTTTTTTCCTTATATTGATCCCAAAGGTACTTCTCTGTAAATTTTACTCATTAACCCTAGTACTTCCCTATGGAGTTAGATGGAATAAATCTAATCTGTCTTTCATGTGACCACCCTACAAACGGTTATTATTCTTCCCTAAACTTTCTCATTCCAAACATCCCTAGTTTTTCAACAATTCATCAAACAAGCCAGAATTTGGCAACATCCTTCTCAAAATGTGATGCCCAGTATTGGAGGTATCACTGTAGCTGTGTTCTGACCAGGGTGGATGCAGTCTGACTAATGCAGATGACACTTGACTCCTTTGTTCTTTCTAGGCATCCTAAGACTATGCTTTCTTTGACATCCACATCACACTCACAGGGACCTTATAGTCAACAAAACCCACAAGTTGTTACTGATGAACTGCTGAGTTAGGTTTCCTTGATTCTATGTTTATGAAGTTCATTTTGTGTGGTGTGGGTGTGTGAGTGTATGTTTGTTTGTATGTGTATGGAGGAAATGATATGTAAGATCTTACATTTATCATGTTATTATTAACATCATTCTACCTTGCTATCATCGGTCAGATAGCATTTATTAAGGATCTCCTATGGGTCAGCACTGCACTAGGCTGTGGGGCAAGATGCCATCTTGCCCTATGACTTCTTTATAGCTTCTTGTCATTCATAGGTTTGGTAAACGTGTCTCATTCTCTTTTCATACGGGCTGTTGAGTGTGATGTGAAACCGAATATGACCAAGGGAAGAGGATAAGTGAACCTCGATACAAACTCTGTCATCATTGAATCATGTCTGTCTTTTGCCTCAACATAAAACATGTTTTTCTAAGGATCTAACCTTCCTCTTCCTTGGTGATTACAATCGTTAAGATGGCATAGTACTTCCTGCAAAGTTTTTAAATTTTAAATTTCCATATCACTATTTCTTGCTCATCATTTCCTTTTGTTTATTAATCTCCTTTGCTGAACTCTTCATTCTCCTTGAAGCCATGTTTCCCACAAAGTTCTAATCTTGGCCGCCTTCTCTTCTCTCTCTACGCTCTTTTGACAATCTCATACACTCTCAGATACAATCGCCTCTGCATCTCTACCCTATATTCTAGTCCCATATTTCCAACTACTTGCTGTACTATATAACTACACAGCAATATCCTTGCAACATCTCTGACTCAGTGTATTCATAGCTAAACTGTCCATCTTTGTCGTTCAAAGATGTTCATCCCAAACTGTCTTCATTGATGTGTTACCACCAATCATGTAGACCAGTCACAAAATCTCAGTCAGTTTTCATTCTTTCCCCTCATTGCCCCACTCTATACATCCAATCAATTGCCAGATTTCTATAGTTTCTACCTCTTTATTACCTCTTTTCTCTGCTTCTTCCTTTCTACCTCCTCCCCACAAAAAAGTTCATTAAAGCCCTTACATCTTCCTATCTTTGGTCTCCTGACAAGTCTTTCTATCCCTTCACCATTCCATTCTGCGCTCTATTGTACCATTACAGTTTCATTGTTATTCATGATTTCAGTTATCCTTAATTCATTTGTTCATTCAACAGTATGTCTTGAGGTAGCATTGTTATTCAGGTTAGAGCAAAGTATCTGCTAAACACTTCACTTGCCGTTACCTGCATGGTAACTCTCAATGAACCTTATTCTCAAGGATCTTACAATCCAGAAGGGAGAAAGGAATGTACAAATAAGATACAAAAGAAAGTGAGATAAGTGCAAAGGAGAGTGTCAGGCATAGTGCTGTGAGCAATTTGAGGGAGAAATCAACTAGGAGATGGGGTCAGGGAAAGATTCATGAAAAAGATGGTCCCTGGATTAGACCAATCAGCAGTTATCATCTGACCCTGGATGCCAAAGCTCTTGTCCATTAGAACAATCACACTTTCTTCCCTTTTAGGGCCATGACAGCCCTTCTGTTATAGGGTATAACAAACATGGCATCAGTGTGAGGTCTACCAAGGGCTCTGCAATGGATTTATTTTTCCAACCCATTTAAGAATCCTTTGACCCCTTTAGGCAGAAGGCATATAGAGAAGCATTCCTTGAGTCTGTTCACCTTCTGAGAGAGAACAATTTGCATTTGTAAAAGGTGATAGAGTTTTTGAAATAGGGTATCAGTAATTACTGGATTGATATTAAGATTAACTTGGACATTTTTTCTACTTTGGATGTATTATTTAGGTACCATTAGTTGAACAGCACTTCCGTAAAGAGTTTAAACCGTTCTTGAAGAAATGGTATCAAGTCATTGGACTCAGTGGTGATTCCCAACTGAAAATATCATTCCCAGAAGTTGTAAAATCCAATGATGTCATTATCAGTACAGCTCAAATCTTGGAGAATTCCCTTTTGAATTCAGAGAATGGAGAGGATGATGGTGTCCAGTTATCAGGTAGTTATTGGCTAAGGGAGTTTCATTTTTGTGAACAGAAGTTGAAAGGTCTTTGATATAAGGAAAAAGAGACCTTGATATGGTTGGTATTTTATCATTTTTTCCATTTAATTTTCCAGTCTTTTTGTTAGGGAGTGCTGTAATTTTGTTCACTTCATCAGATCTATGTGTGGAACATCACTCTCAGTTGTTGTTGGGAGAAAGGGAATTGTACAAAAGCAACAAAATGGAAGATTTAAAGAAAAGATGTTAAATATTAAACTTCCTTAACATTTTGAGGGAATAAAACAATTTAGCCACCATTATTCAATTTGGGGATAGAAAATGTAGAGTGGCCTTGGATAAGTTTCACCCCCCCCCCTTTTTAAGTCTCGTATCTTCATCTGTAAAATTTAAGGGGTTGAAGTTGATGATCTATAAAGGCCTTTCGAGTTCTAAATCTTATTAAACCTTTAAGGTAATAATGTTACTTGAAAAATCATATTGTCATTCTGTGACAAATGAAATGTTGCCTTTTTAATTAAATAGACCTCATGTTAAATATAATTATATTTAAATATATTTATAAATACATATAAATAAATATATTTAAATATAATACATGTTAAAAATAATGTTTTTAAAATTATAGTTTGATTCTATAAACTCAGAGTTCATTTGAAAGAATAATTTGAACAATTTTAATTTTCTGTAGACTTTTCCCTCATCATTATTGACGAATGCCATCATACCAACAAAGAAGCTGTCTATAATAATATAATGACACGTTATTTGAAACAAAAAATGAAGAACATTCGGTTAAAGAAGGAAAATAAGCCAGTGGTACCTCAACCTCAGATACTTGGACTGACAGCTTCGCCTGGTGTGGGAGGGGCCAAAAAGCAAGCTAAAGCTGAAGAACATATTTTAAGAGTAAGTAATTACTTTGAAAGGGAGTAATTTAGAAGTAATATTGTACACTATAGAAGAAGCAGTGTCATATAGTGGATTGAGAGGCTGGCTCCTGATCAGATTCAAGTACTGGTTCAAGTACTGCCTTTGATATACTGGCAATGGTAAAAGTGGTCCATCCAGTTTCTTAATCTCTCACTGACCAAAGCAACTGCCTTAGACCATAAATTACAGAGAGAGGTGCTGAGCTGCATCATTAAAGGAAGTTCACTCACTGGGAATTTCTTATTGTATTGAAATCATAGGTCCAGTTCAAAGACGAATTATACTTTTTAATTTTTACTGATGTGTTGGTTTGAAATTTTAATGTTATATTCATTAATGTTTAATGGAATGAACACAGAAGAAATGTTCAGTGATTTATATTTAAGGGAAATTAATATGTACACACAGAAAATCTAGATAGATAACCTTCAGCAAAACACTGATTCACCTGTTTATATTTGAAAGGGAGCATTATCACATCGGCTAAGGAAGAGGATCATATTTAATAACCTGGGGAAAAATTAATTATCTTCTTTTTTTTTTGACAGAAGGGCATTGAGTTATGGGAAGAGCACTGTACTTGTCATAAAGAGACAAGTTAAAATCTCAGATTTGTCACTTGCAAGATTTGAGGTTTGAGTCACAGCTTCACTACTAGTTGTGTGATCTGAAAGCATGACATTTAATTTCTTTAAGCTGTCACTTCTTCAGCGGTTAAAAAAAGGGGGGCATAGTAATGCCTACCCTACCTGGATTATATAACTTTTGTGCAGCTCACATGATCTTTGAAAGGGCTTTACAAAATGGGAAAGACAATTCAAGTGTATGTTTTTGTAAACTTAATGGCCTTAATACCCAGTTCAGTCTTTCTCTTCTTTCCAACTCCTGCCCTCATACTTGGGGCCTTCAGGATCTGTGCTGAAATTTCCTCAAACACTCTAAACTCTCAGGTCAACTTACTCCTCTCTTATGACCTACTCCTCCACCTACATACAGAGATGGCCATGCATAGAAATATGCATTAGCAAAGGAAGAATTTATTAAGTATGAAAGCTTCCATTTTATACTGGGAGGATGGTATTTATTCCCCATGAGATAGATGTCTGAAAATGGCACATTCCTCTGAATTGCTTTCTATCCAATGGAATCTTCGGTATTCTGATTTCTGACTTGGAAAAAATGTACCCACAGCACCATCCTATCATTTTCACACAAAAAAAATAAGAATGGAGAAGAAAACACAAACCTGGTGACTTCTGTGATAAAAGAAGTGTTACATCCCATGTTTTATAACTCCCGAGAGTAACCGCAAAGAAAAGTTCTACAGTTTGTAGAACAGAAAGAGTGCAGGGCCTGGAGTTAGGAAGACTTGAGTTCAAATCCAGACTCAGATACTATCTAGCTGTGTGACTCTGGGCAAAGATCTCTTTGCCTCAGTTAACTGAACTGTAAAATGGTGGTAACAAATGGCACCTACCTCCCAGGATTATTGTGAGGATAAAATGAAATAATATCTGTGAAGTGCTTAGTATGGTGCCTGGCACACTGTAGGTATTATATAAATATTAGCTATTAGTTATTGTTAATAGCTAATATTTACATAATGCCTACTATGTGAAAAAGAGATTTACATGATAACTATTATATATTTAAAAGTAGTAGCAAGTTGTACATAATATATTTGCAGTTTCATGTATAATCATCTTTTTAAAAAAAAATTATAGTTTTATTCTTGTTTTATTTCATAAATTAAAAATCAAAGAAATAATAATTTAAAATGTTAGCTATAAGTTATTATTATCATCACACAAATGTTTAAGAGTTACAAGGTGCACTTGGTACCAACGCATATGGACAGACATAGATTTTGTTTAATTCAATTCAGTTCAGGAACCAATAGTGTCGACTATATAGAAGGCTCTATGCAAAGGAAGCACAGATTAAGTTTTGTGTCATAAGCTGAACTCAGTAAAGTTAGTGCAACACAATTCCATTTCTTCTACCTATATTTTGGTCACTCCAAACTCAGGTTGTTGCTGTTTTTATCTACTGTGTTAAACCAACTATGTGATAAACCTCAACCCAAATCCAGAACACTAATATACATGGCTTCTATCTTTATCAGAGAGTTCTGTGAGCATATCTCCCAATAAATCTGTAGTGGACACAGTCATCATAGTATTGCAATTTTCTCCATCTTCATTCATCAGCATGTGTATTGGAATGAAGGTGGAGGATAGGAAGCAGTAATCCAGGGCTGGGGCTTGACTAAGCAAGACCTACAGTAGAATTAAGGCACAAGAGACTCAAGGCACAAGAAGAGGATGATGTAGAGTTGCACTGATTCCTCATGATGTCAAAATGGTGAAGGAAGGAAAGTATAGCCAGTACAGGGGATTATAGTCTCAGAAAGGATTGGAAATCATTGTAACAGCCA
This sequence comes from Bettongia penicillata ogilbyi, assembly GCA_023548195.1. Classification (NCBI taxonomy): domain Eukaryota; kingdom Metazoa; phylum Chordata; class Mammalia; order Diprotodontia; family Potoroidae; genus Bettongia; species Bettongia penicillata. The sequence goes on along the minus strand of JAJHZJ010000401.1, from coordinate 8,732,456 downwards.
CTAGCATTTATTATAGTCCTTTAAGGTTTGCAAATTACTTTTATAAATGTGACCTCATTTTTCTTCCTCACAACAACCTTAGGAGGTAAGTGCTGTTATTATCTCCATTTTACACTTAAGGAAACTGAGGTGAACAGAGATAAAATGACTTCCCCATAGTCATACAGCTAGTTTGTGTCTAAGGCCAGATTTGAATTAACACCTTCCTCACTGCTAGCCTAGCATGACAGAGATCCAACGAGCTTACCTAGATGTCTTGATAAAGAAGAACATGTAAAAAGAAGTGGGATGCTAATAGACTGTGATCCAATAAAAGGTTTTCAGAGTTCATGAACGTGGATGTGGTGCATTTGTGGTTGATAGCAAGATTAAGGATATGGCCATCTTTGTATGTGTATGTGGCGGGGTGGAAGAGTAGGTGACGGGAAATGAGTAAATGGAACTGATTGCTAAAGGTGTTTAAAGAAAGATCAATATGGATCTTGAAGTCCCCTGGTATGAGGTTAGTAGTGGGAGAGAAGAGAAAAAATGTGAAATAGGCATTGAACTCATTGAGGAAGAAAGGGAGTGTGTCCTCAAGGTCATAAATTAATTCATTGTTAAATATAAATTGAATGAACCGCAAAGGAAAAGAAGTTACTGAGTTTTGGTGATAGAGGCCAAGCCTTACAGTAAGGCAGTGATGAAGGGGAGTATTCTGTCTCCCACGTGTGACCATGGAGTGGGAGACAAGAATGAAATTGTAGGAGTGTGCTGGTAAATACATAAAAACTTATGTTCTGAGAAGAAAGCCAGAATATATGCATATGGCACACTCTTAAGTTTAGACTCCATGATCAACTTCTCCATCACTTTCTTAAGTCTAGACAATCCACTAAACAACATGAAACTCTGCTTTGTGACGTTTGATGATTTGTGAAATGTAAACGCTCAAATTTTCATGAGCTGGTTAGATCTGGCTCCAGCACCTTCCTGGCTTGAGAACTTAAGGAAAAGTGAGAGGAAGAGCAGGGTTTGAACACTGGCAGTCTAGGTTTCAGAATCACCGGGATGAGGAGGAAAATCATTGAGGAATGAATTCATATAGATTATCATTGTCTATAGAGGTTCACCTTGGGAGTGGAGTTGTCCCAGGGCATTAAGCAACAGTGTGTGGCTGGAAGGAGCAGTCAGGGAGATGTGCCCACGCTGGGGTAAATGGGGTAGGGTTTGCTTAGCTGGAGAGAATGCCTGAATCACCTATAAGCAAGCAAAGCAGGTAAGGAGTGTTGTCTCTTTCTTAAAGGAGAAAGACTTCTGTTTCAAATTGAGTCCAGTATGTGAATGAAAAATTATTGTTTAAGTATTGAAAACCTTTCTTTTTACAGATATGTGCTAATCTTGATGCATGTACAATTATCACTGTTAAAGAAAATGCTGCCCTTTTAAAGGAACAAGTGAAGGAACCTTATAAGAAGTTTGTGATTGCAGATGACAACAGAGAAGTAAGTTTGAAAATTTCTGTACTGTATTTATACAGATGATGTTTTTAAAATCAAAAGTAATCATTGTTTCAGGTTTTAAAAAAGTACCCTTCCTTCCTAAAGCCTTGTCATCCAAAATTATTGGAAAATAAAACCTCAGTTTTGGGATTATGCATTGATAGCAAGGAAAAAAAACTATAACAGATTTTTTTTCTTCTTTTCTCATTTTTGGCTTTCTGGTGCAGATAAGCTGTTAGAGAACACTTGCTGGACAAAGTTTTAGGGCAGCACTTCACTTGAGCCCTGATCATCTTGCAGGGAATTCTATTACTGTTTAGCTAAAACACTGCTACTCTTCCAAAAACATTTATAGCACTTACTGTGTGCCATGTACTGTGCTAAGTGCTTTAAAAATATTAACTCATTTGATCTTCACAATAATCCTGGGAAGCAGGTGCTGTTATTTTCCCATTTTGCATTTGAGGAAAGTGAGGCAGACACAAATGAAGTGATTTCTGGAGTGTCCCAGGGCTGACTAGTATAAGTGCCTGAGGTAGGACTTTGAATATTACTCTAGACCCAGTGTTCTGTCCGTTGTACCATCTGGGATACCATGGTGATGGTAGACCTGACTTCTGTAAATACCATTTGGAATTTTTTAAAGAAAATATTACTTCTGCTGAAAAATAATGAGTTCTGTTCATTTGTAGATTTATTGTAGGTGTATGTGTGTAGAGCAGAAGCTCTGGAGCTAGAGCTTCTCTTGCACTAGCAGGTCAAAAGCCTGGAGGTAGGCCAGCTACTTCAGTTGTCTCAGGACTCTAGGGGATCCTGAGCAGCCAGAATACTATAGCACATGAGCCCCTATCCGTGTGGTTTTCCTGTTTATTTTCCATTGATGTTAATTAGCCAGCCAAACTGAATTGGCTTTTAGAAACAGGTAGTAGCTAAGGTAGTTAATAATGTAGTAAAGTATACTTATAGTATAGCATAGCGTAGTGTAGTGTAGTGTAGTATAATATAGTATTAGAGTACATTGGTAAAGCCATCCCTCCAAACTGGAGCTGTATGTACATACAAAGTCCAGGGGAAAGCGAACTCTCAAGAGTAGATCACATGTGACAAACTGGATAACTTCACATATCCTAGGAATCCTTTTGGCAGAAGTCCTTTCTTCCCTTTCATGGGGCTCTCATAATTCTTACATATCTTATAGATTCTTCTGGGCTCTTAGAGTTCTGAAACACTTTCCTCATCATGTATAATTTGTCCTGGGATCCAAACACAAGCAGTTCCATTGGCTGTTCTGAGGAAAATATGAGAATATCTGTGAGAAGTCTAATTCTTCCAGACTCTCAAAGTTCATAAGGATCTCCTCTGAACAGATGGAGGGGGGCAGGCAGAGACAGAGACTTTTTTCCTCTTCCTTAAGTAATTTGGTCTCAAGGACTTAGCAAGAACTAATCTCTCCTCTAGATTTCTAGACACAGGAATACAGGGTTCTGAACTGATTTTACCACCTTATAGAAGAACCACAAGCAACCATTGAATCCATTCAGCCAATCTCAATGCATCTTCTCTGCAATGTCACTCAGTTTCAGACAATGGATTTTACTCCTTCCAAACTGATCAGTGACATCTCATAATTGAGCTAATGTCCTTGATGAATTGGTTAATTCATTAGGGGTATTCCCACCTGATAAGATAGAAAGGCACAACATCTTTTTAGTTAACCTCCTTTGGGCTGGGGGTGAATAATTGATAATTCAGTCAACCTTTGCCCTTACCCTTGCATTTACAATGAATTCACTTCTTTGAGATTACCTGATTACAAACCTCAATTTGGGCCATTATGATTCCATAGTTAGTCAGTGATTTTATGTGTAAGATTAAAAACTAAAACCAATATGTATTTGACCTAACAGGTTTTTGTGTTCTTTCCTAGTATACTTATAGCCACTGTTTGAAATTTGCTTTTTCTTGCCCTTTATTCAAAACCATTATATATTTTATTTAATATTTTTTTAAAAAACCTTAACAATCAAGTATACCAATTTATATAACAATGGCATTAGCACTACTGTTCTTCTTTCCTTTGGCTGTTTTATTTGTTAGCCCTGATGGGTTGAATTCTGATTTCTGCTTCTCATTTGTATGAGAGCGGTTTCTGATTTTTAAGAAGTTTCAAATTGTTTCTGTGTTTATGCTAATCTTCAGCTCTCCTAAGCTGGCAAAAAATAAAAGTGAGGCCACTTCTTCAAAGAGAAATGTTTTCCTTAAATATAGTTAGAGACATTCCCACCAAATATGAAAGTTACTTATCATTCATTAACTCTGCTCTGTGAAACTTTTGAATTGCGTATTCCAACAGGAGCAGTATGTATTGGTGTGTTCTGTGTATGGGATAGAAAAATGGGAAATGAGGAAGAGGAGGAGGAAAGAGACTAGAGGATAAGGAGGAGATAAAAAGAGAGAGAACATATACGTGCATGGACACGGACATATGTTGGACAGCTAATTGGCACAGTGTATTGAGAGCTTGATCCAGTGAGGAAAACCTGAGTCCAGACCTGGTCTCAGACGTGTGACTTGGGGCAAGTCATTTAATTGCTTTCTGTCTCATTTTCCTCAACTGTTCAATGGGAGGAATAAGAGCACCTACCTCACAAGGTTGTTGGAAAGCAAAATGAGGTACTGATTGTAAAGTACTTGGCACAATACCTATCACATTGTGTAAGTTCCATATAAATTCTAATTTACCGCTATTACTACTACTACTACTACTCTTCTGCTTCATCAGAAATAGGCCCTTTTCTTTTCCTGAATGTTTTTGCTGAAGTACATGGCAATGTAGATATTATTTTAACAGAAGTCAATCAGTCACCAGTATGAAAGTTGATTGCTTTATTATTTTATTTTTAGAATCTATTTAAAGAGAAACTTCTAGAAATAATGACAAGCATTCAAACCTTTTGTCAAATGAATCCAACATCCGATTTTGGGACACAAACCTATGAACAGTGGGTCATTCATCAGGAGAAAAAAGGTAATTTGGGTTTTGTCTCAGAACCTTTTAATTTGATTTCTCATATTAATTTTTGAGAAACTTGTATTTAGTACTGTACATTTTCTTAGATGTATTTATCTGTACATTACAGCTGTAATACAGAGTCAAGATAGAGACCAACATGTCTTGACATTTTGTCAGAGGAAAGAGACACTAGGCTAGTCAGCTTCTTGACCTTTTTATTATCTCTATCTTATTATGCTTCCCCCCAAAAAAAATTCAAGATAAATATTACAAGTTGATATTAAAAGATAAATAGACCTAGCACATTTCCCCCAGTGTTAGTTAAAGAAAACAAGCAATGTAACTGAACTGAGTCAAGGAAGGGCTCAAGTTGCAGCCCAAGACCTTGGAAGTATAGCAGGGTTTCTCTTTTGACAGGGAATGGTACCAGTCAGTATATTTAAACGGTAGGGCTCAGTTGGTTTGGGGGGTATTTTAATTCTTAAACAATACCTACACATCCACGTTCACTGCTGGAGAACTGAGGTCATCTAGTCTAACCCTCTCATTTTTCAGAACTGAGCCCTAGAGAGACCGTGGCTTGACTAAGGGGACACAGTAAGTGGCAGAAGTGGAGATGGCCTCAGGCCTCAGGCCTCAGACTCCAAATCAGTCACCATTTGCCCCCTACTGTGCTGCCTCCTAATGAAGAGTTTCTAGTGGAGTAAGTTAGCTCTGTTATGGCTTCTGGGTTCACCATGTTTGCACAAGAGGAAAGGCAGTGCAGCAGAATCATAGAATGAGGAAGGGAGCAAGTATGGCTGTTGGTATTGGAAGAAAGTACCTTAACATTTCCACTCATTCAGAAGCAGCCTGCTGCTAGCATACATGCATACATGCATACATAGATACATATGTACACATACATGCACAATACATATACGCCAGCCTACAGCTAAGATACAGACACAGAAATAGATATAGTTATGGCTGCTTCTGTGTGTGTATATGTATGTAAGCATGCTTGTGTGTTCACATGTATGTATATGTGTGTATACATGCATAGATGCACATATAGACATGTGGCAGAATTGTATATGCATAAACATATACACATATGTACATACAGCAATAACCACACATGTGTGTACCCATATATATATGTTTAAAAGTAATTTTTTGTATGTGTGAGGGTGGCCTTTTACAAGCCTTAGTTGTAGAGCATTATAGTGTGACAGTAGAGGGAAAAAGCAGGAAATGGGGTTGTAGTTATGGTGAGACCTATGACTGTGGTCTTCTTTGGTCATTGGGTGTGTGCCTTTGTCTGTGTGCCCTCCTGGCTCACCAACCTCATGAGAAACCAGCCAAGAGAGTGGATTGTATGTGTGTGTGTGTGTGTATTTCCTCCCTTATGTCTGTAGCCATATTGGCAAAATAAGTACTATTTGGGAGTAATGGCTGCATTAGATTCTTGGAGATACCCTTTAGAAATGTCTGACACCACCCCTTTCCTTGGGGCATGCCTGGTACAGATTTAGTAGCATTACTAATACACATTTGTGCTTTTTACTCTCCTGGAATGCTTTCAAAGCAGCTATAGAGTCTAGAAAACTTTAATTGATTATATCACATACAGGGCAGCATAGGGGATTGGCCTCAAAGAGGAGGAGCACGTTTGGGGACGAGTTAGCATTTTATATAGGGATGTGTATAACATGACCCTAGATAATATTTTCTTTTATGTCACTATTTTTTCTTTAAAGCTGCTAGAGAAGGGAATCGAAAAGAACGTGTTTGTGCAGAGCATTTGAGGAAGTACAATGAAGCCCTACAAATCAATGACACAATCCGAATGATAGATGCATACCACCACCTCAAAAGTTTCTATAATGATGAAAAGGAGAAGAAGATAGCAGCTCAGGATTTTGATAGTGAGGAGGAGGAGGAGGAGGAAGAGGAGAAAAATGACAATAAAAGGAAGCTGTTGAAATTAGATGAAACAGATCTGTTTCTTCTAGATTTATTTTATGGTAAGAATCAATTTTTGTTTAAATTGCAGAGAAACAGAATTAAATTTATGTAAGGAGAAATTTCCTAACAATTAGAACTATCTAAAAGTGGAATGGGCTGCTTTAGGAGGTAATGGTGTTTTCCTTCCTCATAGGATGTCTTCCATGGAAGGGTAGGTGACCAATGGTCAAGGAAGTTGTAGGAGGGAAATCACTGTGGTATAGTTTAAAATACATGACTTCTGAAGTCATTTCCAATTCAGAGAGACATTAACTTAAAAGAGTAACCTTAACTTAAAGTTAAAATTTTAAAAAGTAACATTAACTTAAAAAATCCCCCTAGTAGTACAGCTCCAAGTTTCTTCTCCAGTTCAAAGCCTGATCATGTCCCTTGACATGATTCAGTTTTCAACCATAAGAGAATTTTTTTCTGTTTTCCAATCTTTTTCTATACTTTTCCTGTCTCTGAGCCATCATTCAAGCTGTTCCTCCATGCTTGGAGCACAGTCTGCATCCCTGCCTACTGAAATCTTTCTTTCTTAGCTCAGATGTCACTTCCTCCATAAAACCTTTCTTTATCACCCAGACAGAAAGTGTTCTTTCTCCTTAAGTTTTCTTGCTTGAATTTCTTCTTTGCCTTTATGAAACTCTTGCATAATACTTATTTGTGAATATGTAGATATTATTATGCAAGCCACTTGGAGACTATAAATTTTTATCTTTATATGCCTAGTGCCCAGCACAACACATTACATATGTTGTTCAGTCATGCTCAACTCTTCATGGCCCCGTTTGGGGTTTTCTTGACAAAGATACTGGAGTGGTTTGCCATTTCCTTCTCCAGCTCATTTGACAGGTGACAAACTGAGACAGATAGGGTGGAGTGACTTGCCCAGAGTCACGTATTTAGTAAGTGTCTAAGGCTAGATTTGAACTCAGTAGGATTCCTGAGTTCAGAACTGGTTCTCTGTCTGCTGTGCCACCTATCTTCCTTACAGTGCATATAATATGTATTTAATAAATGTTTGTTGAATTTGAATTCATGCATAAGTCACATATGCTTATCTCTTGGTAAGAACCTATTTCTTACTAGTTTAGATAGAACTAAATCTTGCCTCTAACACTTAATGGGCTTGTGGCAATTCATTTAACTTCCTTGTTTCAAGATCAGCTTCCTATAGTTTATCATCTAAGTCATAAACAGGCCATGAGAATTCCACATCCTGATAAAATCACAGATTCTTTGCATATCCATGTATATGCTGGATTCTTCATAGAATCACAGAGAAAAAGAGTAATATGGAGATCTCTTTGTTTTTAGCCTGTTTCTGTATGATGTGACTGAAATTTCCACAGTATGGGCTTTGTAATTGATTGGTTTTTAGCATTACTAGTACTGGATTTTCTGCCACATCTAAGTTATACTTACTGAACCTTGACTCCTTGTGTTGTCAAGATATTTTTCAGTTCTTAATTCCTGGAATTTTTTGATAATTTTGCAAATTTCATTGATTTTTTTTTTCACTAATTACTTCTTAAAGAAAATAAGAAAAAATTGAAAAAACTGGCCATCACTCCAGATCATGAAAATGAAAAACTGACCAAATTACGAAACACCATAATGGAAGAGTTTACTAAAACTGATGGATCTGTAGCCCGTGGAATAATCTTCACCAAGACTCGGCAAAGTGCATTTGCTCTTACTCAGTGGATTAATGACATTGAAAAATTTGCAGAAGTAGGAGTAAAAGCTCATCATCTGATTGGGGCTGGACATAGCAGTGAATTTAAACCTATGACACAGGTATCCCATTCAGTTTATTAACTAAATGGAAATTCTATTATAATTTAATTTGTATGTGAATTATTTATACTTTTTTTTTCAATTTTGTTCTTGAAATCTGGTGCGTAGTGGTGACTGCCTATAATAATCCCTACTCCTCTAGAGACTAAGGCTAGATTTCTTGAGCCACTGGGCTGCTGAAAAAAGGGTGAACTGGCCCAAGTCAGAAACTGAGAGTGACTGCTGTATTTCCAACCTAGACAAGACAAGGAGACTGAGAAAGAAAGAGGGGGAAAAAGGGAAAGAAATAAGGATAGAGTTTGGATTTTAATAGAAATCTATGTTTTATTATGCAGTGGTTATAGTATCCATTCCAGTGATCCAAATCCTTCAATTCTGGTCTCAGATCTGGTGCAGAATCAAAAGTAGCAGTAAATCATTCTTTGAAACACTTCCAGAAACCACATTGCTGGATTGACTTTTTACCTTGGAAGAATTAGTATCATTACTCAAATGGTTAGATGTTCAGATGCCTCCCTGCTATAACATGACCCTGAATGATATTCAGTTATAAGCATATTATCCTCAGGTGATAGTGAGCTTAGCCACTTGTCCACTCTGTTATCAGAATTTCTGCCAGAGTTCCAGTGGCCTACAGTTCTAGGATGCTCAATAGTGATTCGCCCAATGTCAAAATCTAGAGCAGAAGAGTCCCAACAGGCCTGCAGAACCCTTGAATGTGGCCCAAACTAGTTTAAAATGTAATTGAGAAATGTTTAACAAAATTAAGAAAAGTATAAAACACAGATAATTTTAATTTGTGGTTTTCTAGTCCTTATGTGGTCTGCAGGCAAACCATATCTATATCTATATATTTGAGTTTGACGCTGCTGATTTAGAGAAAAGGCCCCAATTGATTTAGAATACTGCTTCTTAACCTTGTGGTCGTGACCCCATATAGAGTTGCAAAAAAATTGGCAACAATGAAAGGTTTCTGAACACCCAACGACCAAAAATTCAGAAGCAAAAGTGTAATGAACCCAAGGTGTTTTGGGCAGCACTTGCCTACTTGCCTTTGTTGCATCATGCAACTTCACTGCAGCCTTGGTTCTAAACACAAAGCATGTGCACTTTGTACTGCAACACCAAGAGAGCTGTCAGAACTGGAAAAGGCTGGCAAATGGAAAAAGTTTAAGGAGGCTTGGTTTAGAAGACCATTTGTGGAAGAGTTATGGAAAGGAAAGAACAAGAGTCACCAAGGAGAAGATGATGTGAATAGGTCACAACTTGCATCATTACATAGAGTACACATATATACCCATAGATCACACAGCCATTGAAGTATCAAAATATAAGTTACATCAGGGTACTCCAATATTGTTTGTTTCTGTTTTTAGCCTATTTATCCTTTAATCTCTTGAGTAGGCTTGAGGCATGGCATGGACAGGTGTTTACTATTATAACTATGTCCAATAAAGTCTGTTCCTTTCAATTAATTCTGCACCTACACTTGTCCAAATGATGAACCTTTTGAATATCGTAGTAGTAAAAGTCACTAATCTCAGAAATGGAACCTGGGACTTGGCTAAAAGTAAGTGTAACTCTCTGGCTTACATCTTGATAGACGCTAATAACAAAGGTGACATGAGGCTTAACGAGTAGACTCTCTCTTGAAAATCCTATGTGTACTTTTTCCTACTGCAAACCAATCAGTCACTCAATTAACAAGGACTTATAAAGTGCTCCTATGTGCCAGACACTGCACAGTGGAGACACAAGGACAAAAGTGAAATGCCCCCTTGCCCTCTGGAGCTAAAGTAGAACATCTGTGTTTAGCAAAAGAACACAAGTAGCCAGTTGCACTTAGATTTTTCTGCTTCTAGAAAAGTGTCAAGGCACAGAGTCTTTCATCTGAAATAAAAGGACCTGTGTTAGAATGCCAGCGTTGCCATTTACTTTAGGTATGTTCTTGGGTAAGTCATGAGACCTCTCTCAGACTTCAGTTTCCTCATCTCTAAAATAGGATAATAATTTATGTTGAAAGATTTTTAGGTTGAAAACATACCATTAACTGAAAAGTGCAATATAAACATGGGCTATTCTTGTTATCCGTTTCCTTTGGAAGTATAGGGAATTCAGGATTTGCCCCCAGATAAAACCAGGAGAATATCTTTTACTGATATTTATCCTTAAGTGTTTTATTAAACTGGCTGCTACCTAAAAGAGAGCATTTCCTTAGGGAATACTTAAAAGGGGAAGTTTTGGTACACAGGTGTGATGACAAGAAGTGGGTGATAATGCTGCAAGTGCCCTGTCTTGGAATTTGAATGGTGGTAGCTTATGAGGCACTCGGAGCCTGTGGAGGTGATGGAAAGGAAACTATAAGAAAGGATGAGAGCTCCAAAATGTCAGTATCATTTTGATACTGAAAGAAAACTTAACTTGCACCAGTGTTTTGCCTTGAATATGAAGATTCTACCACTATAAGTTAATGCTAATTCACTTCATCATTTAAGAGATCAAGTTTACAGAATATGTTTTGGTTTTCTAAAAAATTCATACATAGCACCCATATTTCAAGTTGTTTTAAATTTATTTGAAAAAATCATAGAAATAATTTTATGTGAAATAGTCTGTTTTATGATTTAATCACTTACAAAACCTGAATGGCCTTGATTTTTATGTTATTTGAATATTTTATTCAAAAGGTTCAGATACCATATACTTTAGTAGTTGAAATCTTCTTTGTAACTTACAGCAGTTGTTCTTGACTTTTGAAAGTCTATGATTCTAAAGTTAATGCAGCATAAATATTCTTTACAATGTTTTAGTGATGATCCAATGTTCCCATTCAAAGATTACCATACTTCCTTTCCACCCCTGGTGTACCCACCATTTCATCTCCATAGCTTAAAATCACAGTGTTCTGATCTCCAGACTAAAAAATGAAAATTTTTTTTAATGTGTCATATAATAAGAATGAAAATCAGATGTTAATTTGCTCAAAGCCCAAAACTAATGACATCATTTGATTTATACTAGGCTTCAATTTATAATAATTCCTCCAACAGGGAAAATATTTAATGTGTTCAACCACAAAAAATTAACTTTTTGAACTCTTTCTGCAGAATGAACAAAAGGAAGTAATTAATAATTTTCGTACTGGAAAAATAAACCTACTTATTGCTACCACAGTAGCTGAAGAAGGCCTGGATATAAAAGAATGTAATATTGTTATCCGTTATGGTCTTGTCACCAATGAAATAGCCATGTTACAGGTATATTGAGTTAATTTCTTTCATACTCTTCATTTTTATCTTTTTGTCTGTTTTCCTTCAAACAGTTCAACATCCTTATAGAAGAATAGAATTTTAGAGCTGATAATGACTTTAGGATTCATAGACATCCTCTTTTTACTAACAAAAAACCCAAAGTCTAGACCCGTTAGCCCATTTCTTAAGGTATATGATACTGAAATCTTTTTTTCTTTATTTACTAAGACTTTAAATAATATAGTAGTGTTCTTTTACAAAGGTGAAAATAGGCCGCTTCATCCTTAGAATCTTTATTCTTGGCCATTGACTCAGCCTTCAGGATTTTCTAGAACACTGAAATATTTCTAAATTAAAACATCACTTAAACTGGATTTCCCTATAATCATGACAGAATCCTCTCCTTTTATGATCACTTCACTTTAGAAATTAAAAAAAAGTCATCAGAGTTTGAATTACCAATTTTTATCAGTTTTTTCTCCTCTTTATTTTTCTCTTACATTACAAAAAGACCCATTATGTTGGGCAAAAAATAGAATTTTTTCTGAGTGTGTATTTAATTTTAACTTTTATGGAAGCACCTATGAGAATAATGTGGTCATGTATGCTGTTGCTGCTAAGCTGTTCCTTTTGTTGGTACTCCTAAATCTCCAAATATTTTTGGAACTCAGAATATACCCTCTATATCCTCTTCTTCCCTTTTGAAAATTCAATTTCACATAAATAAAAATGTTTGATACCAGCATTTTCAAGAAGCCAAGACTTGACAAGAGGAGTATGTTCTAATCTACAAATAAAGTGAATTATAACAAACACAGTTTAAAATATAAACATACCAAGTACCAAAAAAGTATAAAAATAAAGTATAGAAAAAAGCAAAAGTATAAAATCATTGCTAAGAAATAAATGTGAATTCAAAGAGGCAAATAATAGGATGTATGAGACTTCATGGCAAATATTTTGTATTCTAGTTGTTTTTGAATATATGTTATAGCTCCACACTAGAAAGTAAGCTACATCAAAGCAATCACCATCTTATTTAGTTTTTTGACCTCCCCTCACCCAGTGCTCTACACACAGGTACCTAATACTATATCAGATTAGTTGTCAAATATAGACAATACCCTGCTTGACTTCTATTGTTTTTATTGTAAAATTTCACTTCTAGCATAGTAATCATGGGGCAAAGAGTACTGCCATTCCATATTTTGTTTTAAAGAGAGGTGGGTAGAGCCAGGATTTTTCATAAATAATTATTTTGTTTGATGTTTTTATAGGCCCGAGGTCGAGCTCGAGCTGATGAAAGCACATATGTATTGGTGGCAAGTGGTGGCTCAGGAGTGGTTGAACGTGAAAGTGTTAATTTGTATCGTGAGAAGATGATGCATAAAGCTATTGACCGGGTTCAAAATATGAAGCCAGCAGAGTATAATCATAAGGTATTGCTTTTACTTTGCAGTTTTCATAGAGCATCGTGGAATTGCAGTTGGTAGGGACCTCTACTATAATGTGTACCTGTACGGAATCTTCCTCTCTACAATATCTTTTTCCTTTTAAAAGAACTCTTACTAGGCAGGGTAGTCTGTACCTGTAATCCCTGATACTGGGGAGGCTGAGACTGATGGATCACCTGAGCTCCACAGTTCTAAACTGCAGTAGGCTAAGCCAATTGGATGTCTACTCAAAGTGTTGCACCAGCATGATGAGTGCCAGGTATTTGGGGGCCACTAAGCTACTTAGGAATTATCAAAACCAGGTTAGGTTGAAAACAGAACAGGTCAAAAGTTGTGTGCCAATCAGTTATGAGTAGAATTGAGCCCATTAATGACCTAAGTAAGTTAAGGAGACCCAGTCGCAAACAAGAAGACAAAAAGGAAAAAAATGTCCCTATGTGGTTATGATGCCTATCTCTGTGGCTAGAAGAGGAAAGATATATTTCCGTTGGAAATATGAGTAATGCCAGGCTTCCCAAATTCACACAGAAATATACTTTCAAATTCTGTAGGATGCAAGAAATCTCAAATGAATCACATAGACCAGATTATGCCCATGAAAGGCTTCAGCAGCATCAGTTAATGCTAACCCTAACCCAATGAGACTAGTGTAGCTCACCAGTTCAGCAAATGTTTGTAGTACTAGAGTGAACCAACCCATATGTGCAATGACAGTATCTCCAAATTGCATCATACTGTAATTTAAGGTATAGGTGGTGATAAAATGAAGGATTTATGTACTGTTGCATTAGAATTTAAGAAAATCCATTACCTCAAAGGATCCAAAGCTATGTCTGCATAATAGCAAATCAGTATTTTGGGAAGAAATTAACCAGAGTGTATAGATATGGATGTTATTTTATCTAAGCATGAAATCTGGTTCTACCTTGAATAGTATTTCATGGATTCTAAGTCGGTGCATATTGCCTTATGGAAAAGACTTTTTTTTTTTTTCTCCAACCTCACTTAGACTTCTGTCCCATCTAAGTATCGATACATAGGGTCATAGGAATAGATCTAGGACCTGGATCTATATCCACTGATACTGGGAATTCCCTGATTCAGAAATTCCCTTTCGCAATGAAGATCAGCATCTTTGCAACTTGAGTCTTGGATAGTTGCTTAGAGCACTGAGAGTTTAAGGCACTTACCCAGCGTCACACAGAGTTAGAATTTAAAGATATTTTATTCCAACCCCCTCATTTTATAATTTGGTGAAACTGAAACCCAAAGGCATTAAGTTATTTATCAGAAGGTACATCCCATATGTAGCTAAATTAGGATCTGAACCTAGGTTCTAATGCCAAACCCAGTGCTAGCCTACAACATCCCTCATCTTTAAAACTTTCAACTTCCCATGGTCAGATCATAGTAAAAACTAAATATTTGTGGACTGATCATTGTTGTTCATTTGTTTCAGTAGTGTCCAACTCTCCTTGACCCCATTTTGGGATTTTCTTGGCAAAGATAGTGAAGTGCTTTTGCATTTCCTTCTCCAGCTCGTTTTACAGATGAGGAACTGAGGCCAATAGAAGTAAGTGCCTTGATCAGGGTCACACAGCTAGTGTCTGAGGCCAGATTTGAAAACAGGAAGATGAATCTTCCTGACTGCAAGCCCAGTGCTCTAGCCACTTCACCACTTAATTGTCTCCTAGAACTTCTAATGTCATTGGGAATATTATTATTAAAAAAAATTAATAACCAAAATAATAAATTATTTCAGTCAGTATGTTCTGACATTTAACAAATATTTATTTGCAGCATACAGGATGCTGTGATAGATGTTAGAAGAGAGAAAATTCTGGATAAGAAATATCCCCTGCCTTTATGGACCTTATAACTTAGTCATTGGGACAAATAAGAAACTGGGTTTTTAATTAAAAATGAAAAGTCATACCTAAACATTTGAGTTATTCATGTTAATTCCAGGGTAGCAACTTCTAGATCAAACCCAGACTTTTCAGACTTTGCCTAGACCTAGTCTCAATCTATACGGTTGACACAGAATTGATTCAGCATCTTTTTATTTTCTCTGAAGCACTCGGTCTACTCTGGTCCTGAACTCAAACTTCCTAAATCAAACCAAATTTTTAGGCACAAGAGATGCTTTTCTACTCCTTCTCCCTGGAATTTGCCCAGCATCTTCCACTTTATTTTTACAATTTCTCTATACTTAATCTGATTGAAACAGTGCCAAGCACTACCACCACCACCACCACCATCATCATCATCACAATGTTTATTGCCCTATTTTCACGTTTTTCATGCCCTTGTGATATTTCTGGACTGTTCTTTCAGCTTCTTACATAAATCTTACATAGTCTTAGTGTATTCCTAAAAAGTTTCTTCTGCCTACTGTGTGTGATTCATCACATAGTACTTCGTAAGCGCCCACATGAACATGGTGCTATGCTAGAATGCCTCCTCTCTTCAGTTCATTGAACTGTAAATGTCTTGATATTCACTTCTAGCATGACCAGTCCAGCTAACATCTTAGTGAACATAATACTTCAGTTCCTCATAGTATTTTAACCTATGTATAAAAATTATTTATACTTGATTAAGTCAGTGTCATATAGCCTTACGATGTGCATATGACCCTGCTTTGGAGTTTGCTTTTTCTTTTGGTCCTTTGCACTCATCTAAAATTTAGCTTAGTCATCCATCGCCTCCAGGCATAACATAGTTATCAGATATGCAAGGTAGCCCATAACCTTCTTTTAATCCTCAGATATGCAGAAAATAATGCTTAAAAGCTTTGGTGGATAGATAGCAATATTCCATAAGCAACAGTCCACAGAATCTGGTGTGACAGAAAGGAGGGACTTAACCAACAATTTGATTAAAATACTTTCATTTGAAAGATAAGGTTTGTTCATTAGAATATGCCTCTAAGTTCCTAGAGAATGGTGATTGTTTATTACTATTATTTATTTTGTTTTGTAATATTGTTTTGTATTAATATTGTATTTTGTAATATTGTTTATTACCCAGAGCTTAGCACAGTGACTAGAATATAGTAGGTTCTTAATAAATGCTTGTTGATTGGCAATACGGGTCCAGGATTCATGTGTCCCATAGTTGTTATAATTTTGTGTTATCAATACATGCTTGGAGTTCCTCTTTAATTCAGTTCAGTTTAATAAATATATAAATATCATAGGTGTGTACATATATATGTACACACACACACGCACACACACATATATATACACACACTTACATATGGCACTGAGCCAATATAATGAAGAATGAAGCATGTTTAATGACTTCAGAGAACTTACAGTCTAATAGAAGTGTATAAAATATACATTCAGTTCAGTGCTTTATAATATGGAGAATAAATGTACGTTAAAGAGGTGCAAACTACATTGAGCATTCAGAGACAAGTGAGACCATTCCTGGGTAGACTCCCACAAAGAAGTGACATTTGCCATAAAAACAGATGTCCACTGAAATGAATACAGGTCATAAATAATATCTCCAACATGGTCAACTCTCAATTCTATGATCACCGTAGGAACTTTAATACATCTACACTAAACTAGAAGTAATCCAAAATCAAATACACAGTTTTAACAACACATTATAAAACCCCTGCCATCTGTGAATTCAGTTTTATGTAGAATCATGTTCTTTCATACAGTTAGGGAGGCAAAGGTAGACCAAACTACCCAGGGCAGAACACACCAGGCGGAGGCACAGTGAGGGTTTTTTTTTTTTAACATTCATAATTCAGTGTTAGAAAATTGAAATTCCCATGGCCAATCAATTTCTTGCTAATTCAATTCAATTGAGCAAACATTTATTAAGTGCCTCCTATGTTCCAGGCACTGGTGCTCTGAACAAAAAAAAGACAAAAAAAACTCACTAGTCTCTACCCTCAAGGAGCTTACGTTCTCCTGGCAAGATCCAATATGTGCACAGACAAATATGAAATGTACACAAAGTGATGCAAGTAATTTAAAGAGAACAAGAGGTCTAACAATTAACCAAGATGAACTATTCTCCTTGTTCTACTGTGTCCCTTCTCTCTCTCTCTCCTGGGAGCTTTCCCTATCCATCATTACTCCATCTCTCTTATCTTCAGTCTCTCCTCATCTGTTGGATCCTTCCTACAAATATGCTCAGGCCTCCCTCCATTCTTAAAAAAAAATCATTCGATCATGTTATTTTCCTAAGTCATATCTTGAATCTCTCCTCCTTTTTCACTGGCGAATTTCTAGATCTCAGAAAGTTTAGAGGTTTAGCAAGAATGTTGATATATTCCCTTGAAGACATGTTGATTTTGAGATGCTAACAATGCATCCAGTAGCGTTTATCCTCATTCTCCACAGACCTCCAAATTTCCCTGTTTTGGTTGAGGATACCACTGCTCACCTAGGTTGATAATTCCTGAGTCATCCTTGACTCTTCCCACCCTCTCATACGAGTTGAGTGAATCAGTTGCCAAATCCTGCCGAGTCTGCCTCAACATCTCTTAGCCTTATCTTACCTCTAATCAAACGTCTGCTGCTTCCAATCTCAACTCCGTCACCACATTGCCAAAATTAACTTTGTAGGGCACAGCTCAGACCATCTTGCTTCCCTGGTCAAAAGGCTTCATTCACAGACTACTGCCTCTGAAGTAGGATAAAAACTTCAGTTTGGGGCTTTCAAGACTCTTCACAATCTGAATGTCACCTACGTTTTTAGTAACTTTTGCAGTAGTCCCTTTCGCACTCTTTGTCCCAAACAAACTGGACAATTTGATGACTGTTCTGCAAACTCAGCCATCCATCTTTTTCTTCTCTGCATGCATTTCTATTAGTTATCTCCTGTGCCAGTCTCCAGAATCCTTATCTTGCTTCAAGATTCAACTCAGTTACTCAATCCTCAGTGAAGCTTTCGGTTAGCCTCCTGGTTAATGTCCGTCCTCAAATTATCACATAATTACTTAATTGTGTACTGCTGCATTTCCCCGGTAAGCCCTTCCAGGGTAGGATCTGTTTTGTTTTGTACATAGTAGAAGCAATGTTTATGAATTGAATTGAATCATTTTATGAAAAATCTTTTCTTGTTATATTGAACTGAAAGCTCAGAGTCTTCACTGGACAAGAGAACATAGGTAGGAAGCTTCAAATTGAGGATTCCAATGGGTAGATTATGACTTGATGTTGCAGTTTTATGTTGTGTTGTGGTGGCACCATCTCAAATAATTCAGTACAGGTATTTGTTTATTAAGGAGGGCTAGGTTCCAAGAGGAATCAGCAACTTATTAAGACAACACAGGCAAATTTATAGTATAATAATACTACTTGCACAACAGAAGTTATGAATATTAAGAATGCAGGAGGGGGTTGTTAAAGAATTAGGTAATGGGGAGGAGTCCTTTCTATGGTTCAGTGGTAAAACATCCTTGTCATGCTGCGTTCTGATTGACTAGTTATTGTGGTCCAGTCTGGTCCAGAAGGATAGTATGGTATCATTGTACTGTCTTGGGCTAAATGGATGATGTGATGGTGGTTGAGTATGAAGACACACCTGTTCAAATGATGTGAATTGAATTTTGGGGAAGTGGCTGTATTGAGTCTGGTGACCTGAGGTGTGGTAAATGAGATTGTGTGGTTAAATTAGGACATAACTGTTGTTCAGTGAGGCCCATGAGCAAGTTAGAATATTGGGTCTGGGAGCAGCTTTATTAGGATTCTGTGAACTTGTTTTTACAAACATATTTTTGATAACTATATTTAATATTATTTGTTTCCTTTGTAATCTCATGTATTTTATTTTATGCATTTTAAAACATTTGAAATTATTATTATGTATCCTTATGCTTGACTCCTTGGGCTTTCCCACACTGCTCAAGGAATACATAACACAAGAAAATGTTAAGAACCCCCATCCTGGAAGATTCACCTTTGTGAGAAATGATTATTAGTAACCAAAATCTAGGGGAGATTCAGAGGCTCTCCTTCTTGTAAATTCCTCATTTTAAAGGTTCTGTTTTTCTATGGGACATTACTGATAAAGAGATTGCATTAGCTGTCCTAGATTTTGTTCAAGGCCCCACCCTGATGGAAGCTATTGCGTTCTGCTCTTTGAATTCTTTGAATTGATAGCCTAAAGCTATGGGTGGCCTGGTGATAAAGATACTTAGCCCACATCAATCACATTAACCAATTAGATTTGATTGCTGTTTGATGGACTGCCTACTGTTTTAAAGGGCGCAGAAACTATGAGTTGGTGCCATGATTGTCTTTCGGGTAAGGGAGGGCCAAATGACCATCCTTTTATTAATAACCTACTGACCTTATTAAAAGAATGATTACATTACCCAGAAACCATGTCTCTCAAATCTTTTTAAATATCACACTTTGTTGTTTTCTTTGAGCTAACATTAAAATTAGTTTTCATTGGCAGAGAGAAATACTCCCTGTAGCATAAGACAAAGAAAAACCAGTGTAGAATTAAAAATTTTGATGACTAGCCCTTAAGAATAGATAATGAACCAACCAGTATATTAATTCTCCTAGAATATTATGGCTAGATAGGACTTGAGAGGTCATTTTGATCTACTCCATTTCACAGGTGAGGAAACAAAGGCCTAGAAAGTTTCAGAAACTTGCCTAAATTTTTACCTTTATTAAGTAGTGTATCTCTTGTAGCTGAGACTAGAACTGGGATCTGTCTCCCAAGTCTGAATATTCTCTTTCAACTCAGAATCTTTCACCATTCAGCTCAAACTAAATTTCCTACATGTAGCCTTTCCTGACTCCTACATCTACTAGAGCCCTCCCTCAAATTACTTGTTATTTACTGTGTGTGTGTGTGTGTGTGTGTGTGTGTGTGTACATAGAGTTTCTCCTAAACAAAACCCTGTTAAGCTCAGGGACTTTTCGCCTTGTATCACCAGCATCTAACATGGTGCATGCTCTTTGACTTCCTGACTCCTAGTCCTATCATCCTTTCACTATGTCTTAATGCTTAGGCCTATTGACTAATTACTTTTATTTATTGGCAGGGTATGCTAGAGCCAGTTCCAATCACTTGTGAGAGCTGGTTGTTAAATTTTTGGTATGAGCATTTACATTTCAGAAATAGGAAGTTGCTACAAATCAGGGCTTGATTTATGCTATTGTTAAAATGTTAACACCAGGATTAAACTTATAATAGTGTATTTATACATCCCCCCCCTTGTTAAATATTTACCGACACACCCCTATATTGTTCTACAGAGCCTCGCAGGATTGCAGTAGAAGCTTCAGGGAATGTAGTCAGATTGAGAACTAGAGGCTAATAGTACTACTAATAATTACTGATATTTACACATCACTTTAAGGTTTGCAAAGTGTTTTACATCCATCATCTCATGAGAGCCTCACTTTCAACAACTTTAACAGTCATTCATGAAGTACCTACCCTGTGCAGAATGCTATACTAAGGCACAAGAGCCAAGTGTTTATTTTCTCTAAGTAATATGTTAGTTTATTTTTCAAATTATAGAGCTTACATTCATACAGAACAAAGACAGACATGTCACTATTTTCAAGTGACCCAAATGCTAGAGGTTTTAAAAGTCTATCAATTCTATTTTGTTGGTGCAGATTTTGGAGTTACAGATGCAAAATATAATGGAGAAGAAAATGAAAACTAAGAAAAGTCTTACAAAGCAATTCAAGGACAACCCATCATTAATAACCTTCTTCTGTAAAAATTGTGGTATGCTGGCCTGTTCTGGAGAAAACATCCAAGTGATTGAGAACATGCATCATGTCAACATGACACAGGAATTTAAGTAAGGGTCCCCCAGTTAATATTCGAGGTTTTTCTTAAGGGGTATATTGTAGTTTTAATTGTAGATACGTTTAAAATTCATTCAGCGTGTGTTGATTACAAGGTTTTCTGTTCTCTGCTCTCCCACCCTCCCCAAAGTTCTAAAACAACCTTTTAGAGAATGAGTTGTTCCAACAAAAACCAAAAAAAAACAAACCAAAAAAATATCTCCTCTCCACAAGTGAATGGATAACTGACAATGAACTTAGCTGCCAGTAATTACAACAGGACAGTGATACTTAACCCACACACACCCAAAAAAAAACCTGGAGTATCATTCTAACTCACTGTACCTCTAGGACAAGGCCACGTGTGGCCTTGAGGCCGCAGGTTCCCCACCCCCCTGCTTTAGGATATCTCTATTTTTTCAAGCTATATTAGAAGTTACATTAGTTACAATCTTAATTTCATGGCATCATTTGAACAAAGAAATATCCAAAGTGGACTTTTTTGGATATCACCCACGAAGTGATCATCCAGCCTTTAATTTAAATCAAGCTCAGTGTCTCTGAAAACAGCAGGAATGTAGACTACACAAAGGATCTAACATTTGTTAGAATCTAATGAGATCCCTTGGTGTATGACACAGTGGTGGGTACTATAAATTTATATTAAGTAATATATGCTGTTGCTTCAGACAAATTCATAATCAAATGGAGGAGATTAAAAAAATGAACATAATCTTAGAATTGTGAATTGGATTTTAGAAAGGAAAGGATCCTGGGAATTGATGTGGAATAGTAGAAAGTCTTGGAATCAGGAAAATTTCTTATATTTACTTGCTATGTGAGAGAGAGAAAGGCACAGTCTTTTAGCCTCAATTTCCTTATATGTAAACAAAATCGTTGTGACATGAAATTATATAAATTAGTACCATCAGTATCTTTGCCAAGAAAACCGCAAATGGAGTCACCAAGTGTCAGACATGACTGAAACAACTGAATAACCAAAGTACTATATAAATGTTCCCTATTACCGCTATTTTCTAGGTAACCCATCAGTTCATGAGGAAACTGAAGGCAGAGTAAGTGAAATGACTTGTCCACTGTCATAAAGCTAATTCAAGGCCAGTGTATGAATATAGACTGCACTTTGGGAAATGAGCATCAAAAATGGTCACAGAAAACTTTCAGGAAATCTGAGCAATGCTTTTAAGATTGGAGGGGTGTCTTTTGGCAGAAGGGAGAAAAACAGCCATTTGAAGTATTCAGAAGAACTTGAGTAAATGTTGGAAAATAAAGACCGCAGTAGAGGACATGTAGTTGTGTTTCTTGATTGAAGAAAGGTATCTGGGATATTGTGTACAGCCTGATACTAGGATTGGCAGGGCAGAGCTCTAATACCAATTCAGACTTAGCAAATAAAAAATACTTGATCAATTTCCCTTGTCAAATTTTAGGAAACTCTACATTGTAAGAGAAAATAAAGCACTACAAAAGAAATTTGCAGACTATCAAACAAATGGTGAGATCATTTGCAGTAAGTGTGGTCAGGTAAGTGTCATTTTTGTCCTCAGCCAACAGTCAGACTTCATATACCCTGTGTGAGAGACAGCCAAAAGTTCAGTTTCCACAGAAGTTATTAGTTGATGAAGTCATTGAGAATAAGTCAGATAATAAGAAAGCCACTGGACTGCAGGTGGACTCAATTGATCAGGAGACAGACAGTGGCCTTCAGAAAGTCACAAAATTTTTGAAAAGAAGTTCCAGGCCTGAAACTGACCTGAGCCAGTCAGAAAAAATGACCTAGAATAGTCTGGAGAAAGCTTGTTTTCCCTGCGCTTGCTTAATGAACCTTATGCGTATAAACAGACACACGCCCATGTAAAATTATCCCTCCATATTTTGATCATGGGTCCTGTGTTGAAGCGTGGGAGGGGGAATCACACCAAAGGTGATTATATAATGGGCATGGGGAGAAGATGGTGACCTAATGGAGAACAGATCAGTCTCTCTCCTTGTGGGAGGATCTCTCTTGATACAACAGTATATACCTCATCTCACTTTTGTACCCAGTGCTCCCTCCTCCTAAAAAGAGGAGCGGGGCTGTGCTTTGGCCAAAGTGTTCAATTCCTCTGAACTCTGCTGCAGTAAATTTTCCTTGATACCTTATTAGTGTTGGGTGTGTCTCTAACACTATGTATATAATTTATCCTTTTCTTTTCTTTTCTTTTCTTTCCAGGCCTGGGGAACTATGATGGTGCACAAAGGTTTAGATTTACCTTGTCTTAAAATAAAAAATTTTGTGGTGGCTTTTAAAAATAATTCCCAAAAGAAACAGTACAAAAAGTGGGTGGAATTACCTATGAGATTTCCAAAGCTTGACTATACAGAACATTGTATGTTTAGTGATGAAGATGAAGATTAATATGGACTTGATATTCTCTAAATTCTTTTCACTTTATATTTTGACAAAGAATACAGAGTCATATTTTCACAATGATTGCACAAGAGCACTGAGATGATGAATGAGAACATTTCTTTAAGTAATTTTGAGCTCTTTGAAGAAGGGTATTCTGTCAGGTTTCATATTATCCATGTTATTAGTGAGCAGATATAAAAAAAATCCACAAAGCCATATTTGATTAATATAGGAACTAGCATCTTATAATGCTGAGGAAACTGGAATAGACTTGGTTTGAAACTCACTACCCTAATATTCTCTGTGAGGGTCATGACAATTGGCAGGAAAATTACCAAAAAAGACAGTAATTTGGAAGGAAAAGAAATGAAGAGACAAGTCCTAGAAAATCTGAACCTAAGACATTCCTATATATCAGTCATTGACATTATTTATTCCCAACTTTCATTTCCAGATCTCTGCTAATGTATGCAGCAAAGAGATAATGTTTGCCTCTTTTCAGGAGTGGCAGCCTTCTTATGGCCATTCCAGTCTTATATTTCCTAGTTCCCATAAAATCTAATGAGAGTAAACAAGCATTGTACATGTGAGTCATTGAACATTCCCCAAGCAGACAGAACAATCCCAATTAAATATATTTTTCTGTGGTACTCCTCCTTTTTCCCAAAAAAAAGTGAGGACCAGGAACTACAATTAGTTTTTTATCATTGAACAGTATTTACTGAACTACATCAGCTGACTTACTACAAGATATATCAAGAGGAGAAATTTGGGCTACTTATTGAAGATTCTTCCCCTCTGTTTCAGTTTAGAGACATAAATTAAACTTAATTAGCACCACGTTCTTTGGAGGTTTTTTTGGATAATATCTAGATCTGCATGGGTATTGATCAACAAGATTTATCATATGAAATGCAAAAAGGATAAATCCACCACCAACCCCCCACAAAATCCCAACAATAAAACCAAAAAATACCTGCAAAGAACTCCTATAGACTACGGAGGAAGTGGAATCTGGAAACTACAAGATTTTGTTCTTGTTTGGTTGTTTCAGTCGTGTACAGCTCTTCATGACTCCATTTGGGGTTTTCTTGAGTGGTTTGTCATTTTCTTCTCCAGCTCGGTTTACAGATGAGGACCTGAGTCCAAGAGAGTTGAGTGACTTCCCCAGAGTCACACAGCTAGTCAATATCTGCAGCCAGATCTGAACTCATGGAAGATGAGTCTTCCTGATTCTAAGCCCAGTGCTATATCCATTGCACTACCTAGTGTTTTGCTTTATGTACTTACAGAAATTCTGAGAAGGGCTCTCTTGGCTTCATTAAACTGTCAGAGAGGTCCATGACCCAAAATAGGTCATGAACCACTGCTTTAAAATAGAAGTTCCTTGAGCGTAGAGATTGTGTAATTGCTTTTGTAGCCATGGAACCTAGCACAGTGCCTGACACTAGGTCTTTAATAAATGCTCGTCAGTTGATTGACAAGTGCTTAATTGGACATATGCATGAATGAGCATGTAGGGTTGTTTTTAATAATTTTTTTTAAATAATGGTACTATATCACCCCATTGTAAGTCACAGCAAAGAAAATAGCTCATTATTATCTAATAAGGCTTCACGATTTGTGCACATTTTTCTTTTTGCATTTTTGATTGGCTACAATTTCACCTTACTGCCAATTCTTAATGAACCATGTGTAACAGATGGATACTCATAAACTGTAGATTGCTTAGATGAATGTATGAAACACTCTCAGCCCAATGGGTCTTAAAACAGGTATACTGTTGAGGAAAGAGATCTAAAAGGAAGCATGGTGACAGAATCTTCCAAGGAATCATAGTTCTCTGTGTTACTCCAGAGACACTGCAGGCTGATATTTGTTTGTGGATCTCTAGCTTCCTTCAAAGCCCAGTTCACATACCTCTCCTGAATGAGGCCTTTCCTGATTCCCCAAATTATTTGCACTTTATGCTTTTTGAATTACTTTGTATTTACTTATTTGTATATATGTTATGTCCCCCAGTAGTAAAGTCCTCAAATGTAACGATGGTTGTACTTTTGTCTTGTGTAGTAGGTAATAAATGTTGGTTGAATTAAAATGAATTATTGTTTCTGTTAGTCTAAATGTTAATTTTGTAACACAATGGTAAATTATCTTGTGATATTCTGAGCTCAGGTACTGTTTTTAAATTGTTCCTTTACCTAGAAGTTAGATTCCTGCCCAAGAAACTAACAGAATTTAAAAGGAACTACCCCCATTAAAAGAAAAAACAAGTATAGACTAAATATAGAATTTATGAATTTTTAAAAAAATATGTTAATGTTATTAAATGCTATTAGAGTGTGTTGATAATGTTCAACATGATTAGTATTCTTTTAATCCTATATATTTTATATATTTAAAAACATTTTTCTGAGAAAGGGTTTATAGGCTTCCCCAGAAGGAAACTGTGACCCACAAAAGAGTTATTAACTTTTGGATTCAGTCATTACACATTATGGGGGCAGCTAGGTGGTGCAGTGGATAGAGCACCAATGCAGGAATCAGGAGGACCTGAATTCAAATCTCACCTCAGACACTTGACACTCACTGGCTGTGTGACCCTTACCTTTACATCAAGTCACTTTACCCCAGTTGCCTCATCCTGGGTCATCTCCAGTCATCCTGATGAATATCTGGTCACTGGATTCAGATGACTCTGGAGGAGAAGTGAGGCTGGTGAGCTGCACAACCTTCCCTCACTCAAAACAAAGTCAAGTGCAAGTCATGTCATTATTTCTCTGATGGCATGGTCTTTGGCAACGAAGGACGAACACATTAATTACATATTGTAGCTGCTATTCAGATGTTTATCCTAGCACTGGAGGGAGTCCACACTCATTCTTTTGTGATCACAACTAGAAAAATTTCTGTCATCACTTTCATTAATAAATACTTATTGAGCATCCATAGGGGCTAATTGATCTGTGAGGTTTGAAAATTTTTAATTAGACACATTTCTTGGCTTCCAGTACTTGTACAGATTATTTTGTTGATCTACCCAGTAGTAATGGAAAAGCATTGTGTACCAAAAAGTAGTCATATTAAATGGTAAAGAATATCAATATGAGAAAATTTTCTTTCTTTAAAGCACAGAATTCATTGTAAACCAAGCCATTCTAGTTCAGGGTTGCATAGTCTCTTATGTGGACTACTGGAATAGCCTCCCAATTGTTTTCCTTCACATTTCTTCTCCAATCTATCCTCCACATGGCTGTCAAAGTGTTTTCCCTAAAGCACAGATATAAATCTCTAATAAATAAATTTCGATGTTTCTCTCCAAATTTCATCTTCAGAGAAGATTTTTACTGCTTTTAGGATCAGATATGAACTCATCTTTTTGGTGTGTACAAAGCTCTTATACAACATGATGCCAACATAGCTTTCCAGCTTTATTGCACACTACTCACTCCACATAGAGCCAAACCAGACTTACTGGTTCTCATGGGATACTCCATATCTCATCTTCATATTTTTACATAGGCTGACCCCTGTGCCTGGAATTCACTCCCTCCTTAGCTTAAGTGCCAACTAGACAAACTTCCTTGTCAGAGCCTCACTCCCAGCTTAGTGCCTTCCCAACCTCCCGATTTTTAAAATCTAGTTGGTATATACCTATATATGTATATGCTGTATCCCCCAACAAGCTGGAAATTTTTCGAACTGTTTCACTTTCTGATTTTTTTGTCTTCAGGACCTGGCCTAGAGTCCATCAATGTTCTGATTAATTAGAATAAGAATTCCTCTGAAGTGGTCCTATATATTTGAATTTGTGCTATTCAGATTTTAACTATGTAAAATATGGTAATTAGTTCTAGCCCAGTGTGAATTTTACTAATATGACCACTTCAAGGAATTCATGTATTTACATTGTTCCGGATGTAGTTAATAAATGCTTGTGGTTCGATTGTTTCTGACATGTTTCTGTACTTCATACTTCATATAGTTTTGAAGTCATTGGTTATTTAAAAAAAGAATAATAAAAAACAAATAGATTTTCAGTTCTTTGAATTTTTAGATGTCTGTTATCAAATGTGTCATAAAATCCTTTTCTTGCTTTATACTAACTAGTCTTCCATAAAAGTCTCCTTTTAAGATGAAATTTGGACATAGTAGAATGCTGTTAGTTTATACTTTGCAAAATCCTATTATAAACCAGATCCACTGGTTTCTACAGTAGAGTCCTCGATGTCAGGAGCAGAAATATTCATTAGGAGGGGGATATTTACCGGTGGTATTAAATTGCAATCCAAATACTTTCCAAATATGCTTAACATTATATAATGAAGCTTATTTACTGGTGCGAGGCAGTGTAGGGGAATGGAAAGAAAATGACCCTGGTGGAAAGAGGGAGCACAAGACCTGAGCTTCCATTCAACCTCCATTTCTAACTAGCTGTGAGGCCTCAGGTAAAACATCTCTAAGCTTCTACTACTCATCTGTAAAATGGAGCCATATCTCTAACTCATAATTTATAACACCAGTTCCCATGGTTTCAAAAGTTATAGCAAAATGAATGATTCCCAGATCTCTACAGTACTCAACAATTTTCACAGTACCAACTCCCATTTCATAATTGCTTACTAGACATCCCCTTGCAAAAATCTTGCTGACTCCTAAAGTTCAACTTTGGCGAAAACACAACTCATCGTCTTCCTCCTGATTTACCCATCTTTTAATTTTGTAAAATAATAACTTTTTATTGATGTCTTTCATGTCTTACACCATCATAGTTATCTTCATTATTGAGAGCAAGTAGTGTTTTTTTAATTTTTAAAAAATATTTATTTTTATGCTTTTTTAAATGTTGAGTTCCAAATTTCTGTTGCTCAATATGATTCATACATGTGAAATTATGCAAAACATTTCTATATTAGCTATGTCACCAAAAAAACACAAGGAAAATAAAATGAGAAAATTATACTTCAGTTTGCACTCAGAGTTCATCAATTCTCTGGAGGTGGATAGCAATTTTTATCATGAGTCCTTCAAAATTGTCTTGAATCATTGCAAATAGTACTTTTTAAAAAGGGAGAAAATCAGTGCAACTGATTGATACATTAAAGATGACAAATATGTGCAGTGTGTAGCACCTATGGTTCTACATGCATGAAAGGGTGGTTTGGGGGTATCTTCTCATTTCAGTCATACTTGACCTTGATAATTTTGTTATATTTACTCTTGATCATTGTGTGTGGTTGTTTTATTTTTTAGTCCCCTCTTTCAGTGACATTCTCCCATTTGCCTGAACTGAGACATTGAAATCATTTTTGATTTTTCCCTTACCATCACCCTTCATTCTCTTAAGTCCTATTGATTTCACCTCTGAAATAAAAATCCTGCCACTGATATTTACTAAATGAGTGACTCTGAGCAAATAAATCCTTTCACTTCCCTGTGATTCAGTTTACTCATCTGAAAAATTTAAGGGTTGGAGTCTATGAAATCTAAGGTCCTTTTCAGGTTTAAATCTTTGATCTTAGTGTCTTATGATCTGACATCCAATCCTCTCCCTTTCTTTACAGCTTGCCTGGCTCAGGCCCTTATTACTTCTTAACTGTCTACACCAATAGCTTCTTAGCGTCTCTCCCCACTTCCAACCAATCTCCCCTTCAACCAATCCTTTACCCTACTGTCAGATTGGTCTCCCTAATGCCCAACTCTGTTCACAACCTATCCCCAAAATACTTTGTTCTTGCCAGAATACTCTGCCTTTTAAAATTCTATCCATCTTTCAAGGCCTCTGATGAAATGTTACCCTTTTCCATCAAACTCTCCTTGACCATCCCAGTCAGAAGGGTTAACTTTGTCCCATGAGCCCTTATTACACATTGTTTATATTTTATCCATTTATCCTTTAAAAAATTGCTTATGTATTTACCTTACTGTATTTTACCAACTAGACAATTTGATTCCTCATTTCCATGGCTTCAACCACCCCCTCATTCCATGTATTGACAGTACATAGAAGTCATGCAGATGTCTCCTAATTCTATATCTTTTCACCCTGACTTTTCTGAGTTTTAGGCCTGCCTTCAAGTTATATCAAGGACACCTCTGGTGCCTCAAACTCATTATGTCCAAAGATTAGATTATTATCTTCTCCCACCCATTGCTCTGTATTATTATATTATTTCTGTGTTATTAGTGCATTATTTCTTTTTCTGTGGCACCACCAGCCTCCTATGTTCACAACTTTAAGGTTCTTCTTAACTTTTCTCCCCTTATCTTTAATGTTTAATGTTTGCCATCTCTGCTACCTCTCATTTCTACTCCCTCCTCTCAAGAATAATGGGCTTTCCACCATATTATATGCTCTCATTTCCACCGTTATGGATTATTTATTACAATAGCTTCCTAACAGGTATTCCCATTTCACCTCTACCTGCCCTCTAATCTATCCTTCATGCCATGGCCAGAATAATCTTTTTTTTTTTTTTGCATTCTGTGCTTAGAAATCTTAAATTTTTCTCTGCTTGAGTTAAAATCAAAGTCCTTTCCTTAACATGCAACTCAGAACAAAAAAATAAAGAGTTTTCAGCCTAAACTCATTACTTTCCTCTATGCACCCTATATACCAGACAAACTGGACTTTTATTTTCTGGCCCCTAACCATGCAAATGTTTTCCCACTTCTGCCTTTACTCATACTATTTCCAATACTCCCCCTTTTGCCTGCTATATTTTTATTCAACTTTTACAATGTAATTCAAATGCTACCTACTTCAGGAAGCCTTCTTTACTTCTCTTTCTATAACAAAAATTATCATTGATGACATTTATATAGTACCTTTAGGCTTATAAAGTACTTTACAATCATTATTTCATTTTATCTTTACAATAGCATCATGAGGCAGGCAGGTAGTATAGGAATCATATTCATTTCATAGATGAGGAAATAGCCTCATAGATGTTAAGCGATTGGCCCCTGGTAATTATTAGAAATGAGATTCAAAGCCTCACCTGACTTAATGGTCTTTTTTTATTACAACACATTGCCTTTCCTAGAATTTTTGTGATAATAATCATTCCTCATCCCAAACCTTCCCCAGACCTCACATAGTATTTAGTTTTAACAACTTTCCAGTGTGCCCTCTGTTGACTGGGAGGATCTGATTGTAAGCAGCACCGACTTTCACCCCCAGGCCACCAATACTAGGGAGATAAATGGGTGTGACCTAGAGCTAAGCTCTGAGCAGTGCCTTGCATACAAACGTTTCTTTATTCACCATACATAAACACCCACAATACATATATGTAAAAGATATATATATGTATATATATATATATGTATATCATATTCTATACACATTAGAAGGTAAGATCTTTGACAGGAGGGATTATTTCATTCTTTGTCTTGCCATCCTTAGCATCTAGCATAGTGCCTGGTACATAACTGACTAATAATGAAGGTTTGCTGCTTGATAGAGTATTGTGGTTATCTCTGCTTGAAACATCTTTTCCTCCCAGAGATTTCACGCTCTACTGACACTGTACCTCAATCCATGCTTTGTGACGTCTCCAGTGTTTTTCACACACTTAATAAATGTTTGTTGAATAAAGAAATGAATGAATAAATAGGCCCTACTCTGAATCTGCCCTGGTGCCTATCATGATACCTTTAAGCACTAAAAGAGTTGTTTAATAAATATTTGTCAATGAATAAAGAGATTCAACGAGATAATGTATACTTAAGTATACATTGTGACTGTTTAAGTGCTATATAAAGGCAAACTTTTTATTATTCCACCAGGAGTCCCATAAAAGAAGACTGTGTAGCTTGGCCAGGATCTGCCACAACTCTAGTATTGAAACCCAAGGTTTATTTCCAGTCGTCCCTTAGGTACTACAGTAATATTTTAGTGGAGGACACGAGTAAAATTGCCGAGTGTATGTCGGTGATCTTAAGAACAAACCTAGCTAAGCTTGGAGAGGAGATTTGCTTGACCACTAGGTGATTTTTTTTTTCTTTTAAAGCAATTCAATGCTATCTGCTAAGAATAATTACAATTTACATTGTCAGAAAGAATTCCCTAGCTGGCAAAATAATGGACATTTGAAACACTATTGATGAAGCATGCTTATTTTTCAAATATTTTAATTTATAATCAATTTGACACTTGCTAAAGGAGCCCTGAATTCATTTAATAACAAGGTTATATAAGCCAGTTGGGTGAGAGAAGCTTCCCAAAATGAACATTCCTTGAAAGTAGT
Organism: Bettongia penicillata ogilbyi; assembly: GCA_023548195.1. Lineage (NCBI taxonomy): Eukaryota > Metazoa > Chordata > Mammalia > Diprotodontia > Potoroidae > Bettongia > Bettongia penicillata. Next base: position 8,700,998 of record JAJHZJ010000401.1, on the reverse strand, counting down.
TACCTCTTTCAAAACTGATCTTCTGTCTTCCTTGTACTTATCTTCCCCTCTGTCCCAGCTGCTTTTGACTATTTATGCATGCAGAAAGGAACAGATCACTGAATTATCTACCAGTCTCCACATTTTGGGCATCTTAATAAGCAGTCCCAGTTACTACACAATATATTCAGTTTCAAGTATTGGAACATAATGAAGATGTCTGAAATGAATAGGTTAGTCATATCACTGTCTGCTTTTTTCTGAAGTGAATTCATGAAGTTTTCTTTTCATCTCCATTATTCAATAATCAGAGCTGCTTATCCTGTCCTCTCTCGTGTCTTATTAATTACAGCTTGATCATGCAGCCTAGCCTACCTTTCTGAAATTAATTTACTATGCTCAGATTTGTAGAATTATAGGCTATCATTACTCCTAAAGCTATTTACCTTGTTCTAAAAGTACAGTCTCCATTCTTCAAGTCACTGATTGGACAGGCATGTTAATTTTGTTATATAAGGTCAGACTAGGGAAAGAAGGTTATTTTTTTTTTCCTGATTAAGAATTCACAGGAGAAAAACAGAACAAAATGCTAAAAATGAACAAACAATAGGTGAAAAAAGTAAAAAAAATTGTTTTGTTTTTACTTGTATACAGATTTTTTCTGTCACAAGGGTTTTTTTAGTTTAACCTTAAAGCTAGAAAATTCTCATTTTATACATGAGGAAACTGAGTCGTAGGGAGGTTAAGCTTTTCTTGTATGGTGGTTGGTGGTTGTGGTTTTTCATAATAAAAGGTAAGCTTTTTGTCTTCGTATGTACTTATTAAAAACAAGAAATGAAATGAAGTAGCAGGAAGGGGAGAGGCAAAGATAGACTGACAGAATATATAAATATATATAATTTGCATAGTACATATTATATATAACATTTATGTGTGCATATATATGTATATAATATATAAATACTCACAGAAAAATACAGGAAGACAGATAAAGCTTCACTGAGAGAAAAATAAAGTAATAATATGTACATGGTCAACGACATACAGTAATTTGGAAAGATAATAGAACTTTGAAAGACTAAGAAACTGAGACAAAGTAACACAAAGAAACAGCAGAGACCCCAAATATCATCTTTGTGTCCCAATCTAGGATATTGCTGCTAAAGATTTGTTAAGTCATACTGTGTTTTCCAACTACGAGCATAAATGGAAACAGCCATTGATAACGTCTCATGAAATTAAACTGAGGAAGGAGTCAATTTCCCATTAAATACTTACGTGAAATATTAAGCTTGGAGCTTGTCCAATTCAAGTCTCTGAATATGGTTAAGAATTTATTACATGTAGAATATTATAATAGGTGCTGGAGGTGATACAAATATGAGTAAGAAATAGGCATTGCCCTCATGGAGTATAATTTGAGTCAGTCTAGTAGTAGGGTAAGTTTAGTTGCTCTTAGAAAATATGACCTTGCCTATAAGTAAGAAGAGATGGGGAGTATTATATTCTGATGGAATAGCAAGCCTAAAATGACAAGGGCATCAATAGTCAAAAGATATGAGAAGCCATTTTTCACAGAAGGAAACATGTCATTAATACTCACTTGAAAAAATGTTCTACTTCAATAATAATTTTAAAAGTGCAAATCAAAACATCTATCAGGGACCACCTCAGATCCAGCAAATTGTCAGTAACTTGCTAGTATGGAAAGAGCCCCAACTCAAGTCAGAAAAGCTAGGTTCAAACCTCACCTCTGAAGCAAGTCTTTTCACTTCAAGCTCTATGATTTGATTGTATGAATTGAAGACAGCTCAATAATCATAACATTTGGGGGACCACGGTGTGATATTATTAAGCTGTGAAATGTCTTGCAAGGCCCAGGTTTGGCACTGACTCTATTTTATGTGGCAGATATACCCTCTTCTGTTTTGCTTGTCTGCTTATTTTCTATACTCTCGACATCGGTCAGTTACTTGTTGGCTTTCCCATCTAGTTTAGGGTAAAGGTGTATCCCTCACTTTGAACCCATTCATGTTTGAGGTTTTTTGAATTGTTTTGTTTTGCACACATCTGTGCAAAGCCAGCTCGGAAGGCCTTCAAAAGTAATAGAACCACAAACGTAACATCTTGTGTGAACTGGCTTCAATGAAAAGACCAGGTACTTTTCCACTCAGCTCCTAAGAGATATAAAGGCCTCTCTCCTGCGGATCCCAGACAGTTTAGACTTAGAGACAAGGTAGTCTGGACTGCCAGAGTGCTAGTAGATTTTAGATATGGAGTCCACCATTCCTCCATAAATGGGAATCTGGCATCTGAGAAGCTTTTTGGGCCTGCTCTGAATTATACTTACTGCAGCTAGGGCTGCTGGTTGAAATCTGTTCCTGTTTACCGTTACAATAAACCTGGATTATCTCCAGAATTGTAAGTGCTTTCCTGAAACTCTTAATTCAAACTTGAACCCTCATTAACATATCCAATGGATTATAAAGCATTATGAAGATGAAATGTTTTGGAGAACAATCTGGCACTAAGCTATAAAATTTACAAAAACAATTGAATCCTTTGACCCAATAATTAAATTATTGGAAATATAGCCTGCAAACATTATTTTTGTTTAGAAAAAAAGAGCTCTCTGTCCAACGATTTTCATAAAAGCATTATATGTAATTTAAAAAAGTGGAAGCAACTTAATGCAATGCAATACTACAATTCCATCAAAACTGTCAAGTAGGAAGAATACAAAAAAAATTCAAAAAGACCTTTATGAAATAAAGCAAAATTTTAAAAAATTAAATAAAAATCAGAACCTGGAGAATCAAATATATAAGAACTATGAAGAGGAAAAGTTATTAAAAATGAAATATATAGAATTTTACAGTGACTTAGACGAATGACTGAAAAGCCATAATACTTTATACAGAGTAATTACTTAATTAAAATGTAAATAGTTACTGAAAAAGTTCAGTTTAGTGTAGTGATGTTCAATCATAAGTTTTCAAAGTAAAATTTAATTTTGAAATAAATACAACAGCACCAAAAGACAATTGCATGAGAATTTGCAATTTTCAAATATTTCTCTATTCCAATGTATAATCTCTGTACTCCACAAAGGAAATGACTCAGGGATTTATGACCAGTTCACTAACAAGATAATAATTTGGGAACCAAACACAAAACCACAAAATCTTCAAAAATGTGTTTTGATAGTCAAATCATTTCATGGTCTGAATCCAGACAAACAGCAAATCTTAAAATAGAAAAATTTACAGATGTTGTAATCAGAAAGCTGAATCCTCTTCCTGAATTCATTTCTCTTACTATTGCCAATTAATTCACCTTACCATCAATGCACTTAAAGCATAGAAAATGCCATTGGTAATATGCATGGGTATATGCTACAATAATAGTAACTAGTATTTATATAGTGCTTTAAAGTTTACAACGTGCTTTACAAATATTTTCTTATTTTTATCCTCACAACAACCCTGAGAGGTAGGTGCTCTCATTATTGCCATTTTACAGACAGATTAAGTAGGCAGGATAAGTAATTTACACAGGGTCACATAGCTAGTAAGTGTTTGTGTCTGTATCTGAACTTAGGTCTTCCTGATTCCAGATCTGGTGTTCTATCTACTGTCCCACCTCGCTACCATCTCATGGAATATCTATATTTCAAAACATGAAAAACTCATTTGCTTTCCAAGGAATAATAAAATAGAGGTGTAAGGAAAGGCAAGTCTAGTTGAGTCAGCAGTCCCACAGAGACACTGCGTCTTTCAAAGAGCTGTCTCATCTGAACATCAGAGTAACTCATCTATCATCCATACTATGCCCTCCAGAGAACATCTAAAGATCTTCCAGAGAAACCTGCAGGTCCAGAATTATGAGTTGCCTCAGCCATATGTGCTTCCTACACACCTAGCCTCACTATCACCTATATTAAGAAAGTTCATTCTTCCACGGTTCTGGACTCTATGTATTTCTGGGAGATGATGTCCCTGGTTTAAGAGGAAATGCTTTTTCATTACAACTCTTGCTTGCCATTTCAGTAGTTACCTTTGCTATAGAACTGGGTCTACTCAATTTGTGAAAGGGATTCTAAAAGGGAAAGCACAACAGAAGTGGGCTTGTGATTCATTGTCCAGGAAGACATAAAGTGTTTAAAGTTCTGTATAAATGCAAAGTATTATTACTACATACAGTTGTTCTCTAATTGCTTCATTTGTGTCTTCCTTCCTTCCTTCCTTCCTTCCTTCCTTCCTTCCTTCCTTCCTTCCTTCCTTCCTTCCTTCCTTCCCCATCTCCAAGAAAATTGTAAGCTTTTCTAGGGCATTCCCTAACACCTGGTATAATGTTCTGCACATAATAAACACTTAATACATATTTATTGAAGTAAGCCAAGGCAAATCACAGGATCATTATGAAATATTAGTTATATGCCTAAGACTATGCTAGGCAGATAAAGGACAAAAGAGGGAAATTTGTGACCCTGGGAAGTTTCTAACTTCCTTGAGGAGATATGAATTACACAAAAATATAGAGCATCATATTAATTGTATGGTACAGACTATTTATTCAGAGATAGAAGAGATCATATTGGGAAAGATTTCATGGAAGAGAGAGGATGATGGACTTTAAAGAATGGGTAAGGGGGGCAGAGTCAAGATGGTGGAGTAAAAGCAGGGCCTTGCTTGAGCTCTCCCCCAAACCCCCCAAATACCTATAAAAAGTGACTCTAAAATTCTAGAGCTGCAGAACCCACAAAATGGTGGAGTAAAACAAATTTCCAGCCCAAGACAGCCTGATAGGTCAACAAGAAAGGTCTATCACACTGAGTTGGTAGTGGAGTACAGTCCAGCATGGGCCACGCTGGCATAGATGGGTCAGAACAGGGGACTGAATCACCAGCAACTGTGGCAGTTTCCAGACTATTCCAACCACAAAATCCAAAGACAGCATAGAAGGTCAGTGGGAAAACTCTGTTGGAAGGGAGCATAGTCTGACCCCAATCACAGGGCAGTGGAGGTGGCACCAATGGTGATAGTACCAGCAGCAACAGCAGCAGTGGCTGCTTCTAGAGCTCCTGGCTCACAGACATATATGGGGATCAAGCAGCTGATTGGGAGGCATTGCAAGGATCTCTTTGCTGGTGCTGAGGCAGGATTCTCTTGCTTTTCCCGTGTTTGGTGAGGAGAAGCTCTGGCATGGCAGAGCTTGGAGAGGATAGTGGAGAGGGAGTCTTCCTCACACTTCCAAGGCAGAGAAGAGTGCTGGTGATTGCTCATAGCATAGGCCAGGAAAGGAGTAAACCCCTCTACTTTGATCAAGGAAGAACTGAAAATTTCCTGATGAATTATCTCTGAAAATAGCTGCACAAACCCCCTGAAGTTTGGGATAGGATACCCTACACACTGGAAGCAGAGTCTTACCTTAATAAAGACTCAGAATTTCAAGATTTTGGCTGAAAAAACTCAGACTGTGGAATCTTACTTTGGTGACAAAGATTCAAAACATACAACCAGAAGAAGACAACAAAGACAAAGCTCCTACATGAAAAGCCTCCAAGAAAAATGTGAATTGGTCACAGGACATGGAAAAGCTCAAAAAAGATTTTGAAAATCAAATAAGAGAAGCAGAGGAAAAATTGGAAAGAGAAATGAAAGTGATGCAAGAAAATCATGAAAAACGAGTCAATAGCTTATTACAGGAAACTCCCTCAAAATACTGAAGAAAATAATATTTTAAAAAATACACTAACCTCCAGGAAACACGGAGCACACACAACACAGCCCAACATGACAGGGATGGGACCCTGAACAGACTTCAGGGAGCCACCGACAGCACCAGTTCCCAGATTGCTTAACCCACAGAGTTTCAAAGGTCAGTGGGAGGGCTTCTTCACCCAAGAGAGGGCAGTGTGGTCTGGAGTGGCAGCCCTACGAGACCTCCACCTAAAATGCCTGGGGAAATTGAGCTGCTGATCTGAATCTTAGCCCTGAGCTCAGTCGGTCCTGACAAAGACCTCAAAAGTCAAGTAACTGGCTGGAAAAATGCCCCAAAAAGGGAAAAAAAAAATAAGACAATAGAGGGTTACTTTCTTGGTGAGCAGATATTTTCTTTCATCCTTTCAGATAAGGAGGAACAATTTGGGTCTTCAGAGGAAGATCTAAAAGTCAAGACTTCTGCATACAAACCTCCAAAATGATCTCAGGCCATGGAAGAGCTCAAAAAGGATTTTAAAAATCAAATAAGAGAGGTGAAGGAAAAATTGGGAAGAGAAAATTGGCAAAAAAATCATGAAAAGTGAATCAACAACTTGCTAAAGGAGACCCAGAAAAAAATGTTGAAGAAAAAAACACCTTTAAAAATAGACTAACCCAAAAGCCAATGAGGAGAATGCCTTAAAGAGCAGAATTAGTCAAATGGAAAAGGAGGTTCAAAAGTTCACTGAAGAAAATAGTTCTTTAAAAGTTAGAATGGAGCACATGGGACCTAATGACTATGAGAAACTAAGAAATTACAAAACAAAACCAAAAGAATAAAAAAACATAGAAGATAATGAGAAATATCTCACTGGAAAAACAACTGACCTGGAAAATAGATTTAGGAGAGACAATTTAAAAATTATAGGACTACCTGAAAGCCATGATCAAAAAAAAGAGCCTAGACAATTATTTGGTTGGGGGGGAGGAGCCAAGATGGCAGAGTAGAAAGATACACATATGCTAGCTCCACAGCCCATAAAATATCTGTAAAGAAGAACTCCCAACAAATTCTGGAGCAACAGAAGCCACAGAACAATGGAGTGGAGGAGATTTCTGTTTCAGAGAGACCTGAAAAACTGACACCAAAAGTCTGTCCCACACCAGACCCAGAGCAGAGCACAGCCCTGCCTTAGCCAGGGCACTGAGGGGAGCAGATTCAAGCAGGCTACAGGGACAGAATCTCCAGAGGCCCTGAAGGTCCCTCCACTCACAGGCGCCAAAGGTCAGTGAGAGAGTCTTTTTGAGAAGACTGAGAAGGGAGTGGGGTGTCCCCATGACTCAAGTCTCCTCAGGAGGCAGCAGCGGAGGCAGCAACAGACAGGAGCTCCCAAAGCAAGCAGGAGCTCGGATCCATTGCTGAAGATCTCCACATAAACCCCCTGAGGGAACTAAGTCCAGTGTGGTGACCCTGCCCCCAACTGAGCACCTGAATTTAATCTCACACTGGATAGCAGCCCTGCCCCCACTGCCTAGAGCCCTGAGGCTGGGAAACGGCATTTGAATATCAACCCCAAAGCACTAGCTGGGCTGAACAGGAGGCGAGGTGGGTGTGGAGAGAAAACTCAGAAGTCTAGTAACTGGCTGGGAAAATGCCCAGAAAAGGGGGAAAAAAAATAAGACCATAGAAGGTTACTTTCTTGGTGAACAGATATCTCCTTCCATCCTTTCAGATGAGGAAGAAAAATGCTTACTTACCATCAGGGAAAGACATAAAAGTCAAGGCTTCTGTATCCCAAACATCCAAAATAAACATTCAATGGGCTCAGGCCATGGAAGAGCTCAAAAAGGATTTTGAAAATCAAATTAGAGAGGTGGAGGAAAAAATGGGAAAAGAAATGAGAGAGATGCCATAAAAGCATGAAAAGCAGGTCAACACCTTGCTAAAGGAGACCCCAAAAAATGCTGAAGAAAATAACACCTTGAAAAATAGACTAACTCAATTGGCAAAAGAGGTTCAAAAAACCAATGAGGAGAAGAATGCTTTCAAAAGCAGAATTAGCCAAATGGAAAAGGAGGTTCAAAAGCTCAATGAAGAAAATAGTTCTTTAAAAATTAGAATGGAACAGATGGAGGCTGATGACCTTATGAGAAACCAAGAAATCACAAAACAAAACCAAAAGAATGAAAACATGGAAGATAATGTGAAATATCTCATTGGAAAAACAATTGACCTGAAAAATAGATCCAGGAGAGACAGTTTAAAAATTATGGGACTACCTGAAAGCCATGATCAAAAAAAGAGCCTAGACATCACCTTTCTTGAAATTATCAAGGAAAATTGCCCTGATATTCTAGAACCAGAGGGCAAAATAAGTATTCAAGGAATCCACCAATCACTGCCTGAAAGAGATCCAAAAAGAGAAACTCCTAGGAACACTGTGGCCAAATTCCAGAATTCCCTGGTCAAGGAGAAAATATTGCAAGCAGCTAGAAAGAAACAATTCAAGTATTGTGGAAAATACAATCAGGATAACACAAGATCTAGCAGCTTCTACATTAAGGGAGCAAAGGGCGTGGAATATGATATTCCAGAATATGATATTCCAGAAGTCAAAGGAACTGGGACTAAAACCAAGAATCACCTACCCAGCAAAACTGAGTATAATACTTCAGGGGAAAAAGGGTCTTTCAATGAAACAGAGGACTTTCAAGCATTCTTGATGAAAAGACCAGAGCTGAAAAGAAAATTTGACTTTCAAACACAAGAATGAGAAGAAGCATGAAAAAGTAAACAGCAAAGAGAAGTCATAAGGGATTTACTAAAGTTGAACTGTTTACATTCCTACATGGAAAGACAATATTTGTAACTCTTGAAACTTTTCAGTATCTGGGTAGTTGGTGGGATTACACAAAAGCACACATACATACACACACACATGCATGCACACACACAGAGACAGAGAGCACAGAGTGAATTGAATGGGATGGGATCATATCTTAAAAAAATGAAATTAAGCGGTGAGAGAGAAATATATTGGGAGGAGAGAGGGACAAATGGAATGGGGCAAATTATCTCTCATAGAAGAAGCAAGCAAAAGACTTTTTAGTGGAGAGAAAAAGAGGGGAGGTGAGAGAAAAACATGAAGTTTACTCTCATCATATTCGACTAAAGGAAGGAATAAAATGCACACTCATTTTGGTATGAAAACCTATCTTACAATACAGGAAAGTGGGGGAGAAGGGGATAAGCAGGGAGGGAGGGATGATGGAAGGGAGGGCAATGGGAGGAGGGAGCAATTTGAAATCAACATTCTTGGGGAGGGACAGGATAAAAAGAGAGAATAGAAGCAATGGGGGGCAGGATAGGATGGAGGGAAATATAGCTAGTCTTACACAACACGACTATTATCGAAGTCATTTGCTAGCTAGTCTTACACATCACGACTATTATCGAAGTCATTTGCAAAACTACACAGATATGGCCTATATTGAATTGCCTGCCTTCCCAAAGGGAATGGGTGGGGAGGGAGGGATGAAGAGAAGTTGGAACTTAAAGTTTTAGAAACAACTGTTGAGTACTGTTCTTGCTACTAGGAAATAAGAAATACAGGTAACGGGGTATAGAAAGTTATCTGGCCCTACAGGACAAAAGAGAAGATGGGGACAAGGGAAGTGAGGGATGATAGAAGAGAGGGCAGATTGGTGATAGGGACAATTAGAATTCTCAGTGTTTTGGGGTGGGGTGAGGGGACAAATGGGAAGAAAATTTGGAACCCAAAATTTTGTGAAAATGAATGGTAAAAGTTAAATAAATAAATTTAAAAACAAAGAAATGATCAATTATCAATATGCCCTGATATTCTAGAATCAGAAGGCAAAATAAATATTGAAAGAATCCACCAATCACCTCGTGAAAGAGATCCAAAAAGAGAAACTACTAGGAATATTGTAGCCAAATTCCAGACTTCCCAGGTCAAGGAGAAAATATTGCAAGCAGCTAGAAAGAAACAATTCAAGTATTGTGAAAATACAATCAGGATAACACAGGATATGGTAGCTTCTACATTAAGGGATGGAAGAGTTTGGAGTAGGATATTTCAGAAGTCAAAGGAACTAGGATGAAAACCAAGAATCATCTACCTAGCAAAACTGAGTATAATACTTCAGGGGAAAAAATAGTCATTCAATGAAATAGAGGACTTTCAAGCATGCTTGATGAAAAGACCAGAGCTGAAAAGAAAATTTGACTTTCAAACACAAGAATCAAGAGAGCCATGAAAAGGTAAACAGGAAAGAAAAATCATAAAGGACTTTCTGAAGTTGAACTTTTACAATCCTATGTGGAAAGACAATATTTGTAACTATTGAAAATTTTCTCAGCATTTGGGTTGTTACAGGGATTATACACACACACACACACACACACACACACACACACACACACACACACACGTATATACAGAAAGCCCAGGAATGAATTGATTAAGAAGGGATAATATCAAAAAATAAAATAAAAATTAATGGGTGAGAGGGGAATATATTGGGAGGAGAAAGGGAGAAATGGAATGGAGCAAATTATCTCTCATAAAAGAGGCAAGATAAGCTTATTCAATGGAGGACAAAAGGGAGGAGGTGAGAGGGAAAAAGTGAAACTTATTTTCTTCACATTTGTCTTAAGGAGGAAATAACATGCTCACTCAATTTAGTATGAAAATCTATATTACACTACAGGAAAGTAGGGGAGAAGGGGACAAATGGGGTGAGGGGCATTATAGAAGGGAAGATAAATAGGAGAAAGGAGTAATTAGAAGTAAACACTTATGGGGAGGGACAAGGTCAAAAG